>NW_010729074.1:6832674-6892459 GCF_000365185.1 Nelumbo nucifera
TTGTGATTCTTGTTTTTCTTTCCTAGTTTACTTGTAAGTTGCAAGGAGGGGCTGCAGCTCACGCCTCTCGTTGGGATGATGTATGAACTCACTCTAATTTGCTTCTGAATCAATAAACTTATTATTATTCATCAAAAAAAAAGATAAAATCCACTTAAGCAAATTTTCCCGTCTACTATCTTTCGGTATTCAGAATGCCACGGAGGGAAGTGATGAAGCTAGAAAAATTGATGAGAGACTTTTTGTGGGAGATGGGGGATGGTAGGAAGGGGACGTAGTGTGCAAAAGTAAAGATCAAGAGGGTTTAGGCATAGGAAACTTCGGCAATAAGAATTCCTCCTTACTAGGTAAGTGGCTTTGGAGGTGGACTCAGGAGAGAGGGAGATTGTGGCAAGAGGTGATTGTTAGTATCCATGGTTCAGCAGGCAATGGCTGGGATGTTGGGTATCTTTGAGGGCTACATTGGTATCTCCTTGGAAGTCCATCTGTGGAGTGCTTCCTCAGTTTCTACGCCAAATCAGGTATGATGTTTGCTCCGGAGATAAGGTTCTTTTTTGGGAGGACCTTTGACTTGGAGTGCTTCCTCAGTTTCTGTTCCCCTTGTTGTATTCTCTTTCTTTGTTCAAAAAAGAGCTTGTCTCTCATTTCGCTTCCCTCTCTGAGTCGACCAGGTTAAGCTGGAATTTGGGTTTAAGAAGAAATTTAAGGGACTTTGAATTTGAAAGGGCAGCCTTGTTGTTATAAATTCTTGATTTAGTTTTCCTGGATTTGTCCAAGTCCGATGGTCAGATCTGGATTCCACACCCCCAAGGGATCTTCTCTTGTGCCTCCTTTATGGCATTCTTGTGTTCATATCCAAACTCTCATCATTGCACTGCTAACGAAATTTGGGTTAAGCCTATTCCTCCCAAGGATGGGGCTTTGTGTTGAAAAGTTTTCCATGGAAAAATAAACACATTAGATGTCTTGCAAAAAAGAAGACCTTTTCTGTGTCTGTCCCCTAACTGGTATACCCTGTGTAAAGTAAGTGGAGAAAACTGTCACCATCTTCCGTTATCCTGCTCCTTTGTGGCTAGTCTTTGAGAAAAGATTTTCGAACTTCTTGGTCACAGGTGGAGTTTACCTATTCAGATCAGAAATCTCTTTGACCCGACGACTTTCAGTTGACCAAAGAGAAGGGGTAAGATTTTGTGGAGATGTCTAAGGGCTGCATTGATTTGGACGGTGTGGGAGGAAAGGAATGGTAGAGTGTTCAATGATAAAGAAAGAAGTAAGGAAGCAGTGCTGGAATGCATTTTATATAGATCTATAATGCGAGCCAAGTCTCTAATTTTATTTTCTGAGTTCTCTTTTGATGATTTGTAGAGGAATTTGGAAGTGGTAATTAGAAGCTCCTCTAAGAGAGTCAAACCTGTTGTGGGCTGGAAACCACTGGACGAAGGCTTCATCAAACTGAACTTTGATGGAAGCAGTCTAGGGAACCCAGGCCCGGCTGGTATAGGGGGAGTTTAGAAACTCTGAAGGTCATATTGTGGCTGTTTTTTCAGGTCCTGTTGGAGTAGGGGATTCAGCCTTTGCGGAGTTCTGAGCTGTCTTACAAGGAATACAGATTGCTAGAGAATTAAATTATGACAGGCTGGTAGTGGAAGGTGACTCTAAACTGGTAATAGGTTGGTTGAAGGAACCTGAAATGGTAATTTGGCAATCTCAGTCCAATGGGAAAGGCGTTCAGCTAATGGGATGACTGATTTTTTTTTTTTGCAAAACGTGGGATGCATAGATCTGATTTATTTTGGGCTCAGTTGTAATCTTGTTTCCAGATGGGACTGCATCTTGCGCCTCTCCTGGATGTACTCTGCATCCTTGTGATATTTCTTCTAGTCTAATAAAATATCTATCATTCATAAAAAAAAAGACCAAATATAATAAAAACTACAGGTATCTTTGGGTGGGGGAATTCAAAAATCAAGGGAAGAATCAGATTTGAGGCCCCTGAAATCTGTTTCTGCAGTTCAGTTAAATTAAACAGAACAAAAAAGGAAAATCCTCACTTCTATCTGGTGAAGATCCAATTCCTTTATAACTCAAAATTTACAAATGACAGAGAGAGAGCATTTACAAATTTGTTACAAGAGAAGTTTAAAAAGTGAACTAATGTCTCCCTCTCTTAGTCTCTCTAATCACATGCCTGGTCTAACTTCAACAACAGTAACAACTCTCTTCGAAGATATCTCCAGTACTATGGGCTGATTGCTTCCTATCACCATCTTCAGCAACCCTGTAAATGCTATCTCTGTTTCCTCATTTGTCCAAACTTTGGAAATGAAATTCAAACATTCTATTCTATAGGCTTTAAAACAACATTTAGACAATGTTTTCTTTTCATTGGTAATAAGATCAACAGAGTTTTATTGAAAGAAAATCTGAATACAACTCAGCCCATTCCAGGGAGATGGGATCATTGTCTAATGACCAACATTCAAAACTCAAAATAATCAGCAGGTCAACAAAAGTAAATTCCACAAAATCAAATTCAAATGAATGTTGTTGTAAGCTAATTTTATGAGGGCCAGGCTCGGGCCCAAGTTGTAGGCCCGATGGTCAGGCCGAGCTCGGACTTGGGCCTTAAAAAAATCTGTTAATTAAGAGTGAAAGCACGGCCCGGCCCATGAACAGCCCCCCACTACGTCTTACAGCACATCCCCACCGTGTACGGAGAACATCTCCCGATGATAATCCCAGAAATGATGATGCATCATCGGGAGATGTTCTCAATACACGGCGGGGATCTGCTGTGGGATGTTGTGAGGGGCTGATTTAATCTCCATGGTGAGAGAGTTGGATAGGGCTGTGAGGTCAGTGTGGGGTGCTCTCTGAGAGTAACACCGATCAAATCCCGATTCTTTGCCACAGCCCATAGCCCAACTCCTGCAACTGCAACTCTCCCTCTCTCGCCACCGCGTCCTCCAATGGCCGAAGAGCTATATTCCAGCTAGAGAAGTCACCACTGGTAATCATCTCTCTCTCTCCTCCGACTTCCTTCACTCTGTCGTTGTTGCCGCTAAACCACCGAACAGGGCACCGGTGCTCTCTCTATCACCTTTTTTTCCTTTCCTTCCCCGTTTTCTAAACCACCACTCTCTCGAGTGCAGACGTATATAATCTCGTCCCTACAACTATTAAGAGCATCATCAATCAAGGTATGATCAATTTTATTTGTGTTTTTTATTTTCTTTATGTGGGGTATTCAAGACAATTATCGAGCATTATGTGGTAAAGATGTTAGGAAGCTTGTCTGTATTTGCCGTTTTACAACATTATTGTTTGTTAAAATGCCTTGGTTATCTGTTCATCTACGTGAAGAGTATTCTTGTCTCTCCATGAGTTTGATAGCATTAGCTCTTATATTCTTCTCTTCGTTAACTGAACAAATGGTTAATTTGTTATGTTAGACCCATTCAACTACAACTACTATTTCCATGAGAACATAGAAGTAGTTTATGACAATCTGCTCTATCTAACGGCACATGCGTAATTTTATGGCTAGACGTGGACTGCCCTAGCCTTAATTTCTCTCTTCCCGTTGGTTTAGAAGGGGAAAGTTGGTCAATGGGTATATCAATGTATTGGGCTCCACCGTATAGAGAGCTTCATTTACCCGGGCAAAACTTGTTACTTACCTGGGAATCAAAAGAACATGGGTAAATGAACTATACACTTACCTGTGTAAGTGATGAATTTGTAAACGAACAGGTACTATGGGGCATCTGATTTTACGCAAAAAAGGGAAAATAACTAAACCTTGGGAAATATTTGATGCAATCAAAATCATTATTTCTTTCTCCATGGGTAGTCCAATTTTGCACTAGAAAGCAAATAGGCCATTCTAATTAACTACCCAGTAGATTCGATCATCTATTATAAAGTAGATGTTGTAACTACATGGCCAATCACCAATCAAACCTCTTGCAGCTACCACATGGCCATGACTACAAAGTAGATGCTGTAACCAGATGCACCTCATCGTTAACGTCTTCACTGACATTATATTGTAATATTTCCAAGGTAAAACTAGAGTTTGGTCATCTTTTATTTATCGGTTTTCACTTAACAACTCACAAGAATTCAGAAAGGTAAAGGGAGGAGGGAATACAACAAATATAGAGAAAGAGCCATGTGGTTGTTGTTTGTATGAGACTATGAGCTAATATGAAAACATAGAAACCACATGGACAAAAGTGATCCATGTACAAAAAAAACAAGTAGGGCCATCATGGTAGACATTGTAGGTCTGTAGTCTACCATTCTCATAAAAATTTGTAACATGAATCGCAGTTACAGACCACCTATTATATCATATTCTTTCAAAATTTAAATTATCAGAAGAGTGGTTTGCAGTCACTACTCACAACAATTCATCGAATCACAGCTACAAACCACTGTTAGTTTCTTTGTCTATCTGCACTCTTTGGACACAGTTTATTTGTTAAATTAGGCCATTTTAAATTGCCTAGAGAATATCAGTTTCTATTTAATGGTAGAGGTTTTAAATCAGGCTGTGTGTCCAACATAGATGTTGGATGAGTGGCCTGAAGCCGACTTTGTTTTCTGCAATGGAGGCAGATGTGACATGGTTATAAACCCTCTTTTTTTTTGTAGATTATGTTCTCACGGGACGTTGGGTTTACCAGATATTAACTTGAAAACTCCAATCACCTTTGGTTGTCCATGGGCATGGAATTCCTACTTTTAGGATATGTGATGGCAAATTTGTGTACTCTATCTTTGGATCAGTGGATCTAAAATTAGCTTACAACAACATTCATTTGAATTTGATTTTGTGGAATTTACTTTTGTTGACTTGCTGATAAGCCTGGCTGTCCATCGGAATTGAGATGATAAGCCTGGTTGTCCATCGGAATCTCCTTCGACTTTGTGGATTCTGTATGACACAGAATGAAAGGCTTCTCGTCTATCCTTATATGCCAAATGGAAGTGTTGCTTCTCGATTAAGAGGTGAGCAAATTTGGTGTCTTGGAGTTTGCATTACTTGGTGTCTTCCTCAGTCTTATGCTTGAACCTTCAAATTGCTATAAGATTTGCAACATCAAATGACATTGGTTATTTTCTGTTGGATTTTAATCTCATAAGAGATTAAATCCAATGGGTTTGATTGATCAATTACATGAGAAATTACACCTACACACTTGATTGAAAAATTAGCTTTTCTCTTATAAAACCCAGTTTTGAACTTGTCCCACATTGGAAAATTATAAGCTTTGTTTTCAGTATTTTAATAGGAGCTGATTTACACTCCTTAGAAATAGTAGAGGAGAGTATAGGGGTTTGATACCGTGCATTGCGTTCGCACGTGTGTGCGCGCGTGTCTGTGTGGCGCAATGAGGCGCACTTTGCTCACACCCGCGTGGCTCGCAAAGGGCGACTTTGGTTTTGGTGCAATGCTGACCGTTGATCACCGTTGATGAGATCAATGGTCACGATTCGATCGGGTGTGATCAAAATGCACAATTCAAAGTTAACAGTCATTAACTGTAAACTACTTTTTAAACAGTCACAATGTTTAAAATTGTGACAGTTAAGGGTGCCTTCTCTAAACCAGCACCTACCTTTTCTTCTTACCTCTTCATAAACTATTTAAGGAGCATGAATTAGACTTCAAAAACACATTTTCGAAACCACTTTCTCTCTCTCTCAGTCCGGTCTGCTACAGTCTCACAGAAGGTTTCTCTGAAGATTTTTCAACTTTGCTGGTTGCAGATTCTCGCCCAAGGCTCTGTTGTATCCTGGGAACGGATTTGCCTGCAACCAACAGCAAACTCAATGAAATTGAGTGGGGGCAAATAACGTTCTAAAGACAGTGTCTTCAGACACGCCTCAGAGCTTCTCCTCCAAAGTTACAATAACCCCATTTTCCTAAATTTTCTATTTATCAAGTTTGTCTTCCTACTCAGATGGGACCAACAGTTTTCGTGTGTCATGGTGGTAATATTTGGCTTTTTGACAACTTGTGGTTAGAGTGTGTTATACACACCTCCTTGGATAAAAAAGCACTCTCTGCATTTAAGAAAAGGTCCCAATTAATTGGAGTGTGTTATACACACATCCAATCAGAAGCAACACCCTTCAAAGAACCGGTTCCAGTCTTCTTCGGCAGCAAGAGGTTATGAACGTTGGGCATCACACCACTATTTGCGATCGTAATGGCACCCAACAACTTGCTTAGTTCTTCATTGTTTCTCATCGCCAACTGAATATGCCTTGGCACTATCCTTGTCTTCTTAATATCCCTTGTTGCGTTTCCAGCTAATTCCAAAACTTGTTTTCAAGAAATATTAGTATAATTTATTCAATTCAATTCTTCAAACAGGTGTACCAATTGGTATAATTTCATATATATTTTCATACAGGTTTTATGTTTTGATTGAATATATTTTCATACAGGTATATCGATTGGAACTTTTATGTAACAATATTCACAGTATATTGCACTTTAAAAAAAAAAAATTCGAACCTTTTTAGAGGCGGCCAAAAGTGCCTCTAAATATTAAAGCATATATCTTTAGATGCAGCCAAATGTGCCTCTAATTGAGATTTATTTTTCTTAGATTTCTTTTAGAGGCACATAAAATTGCCGCAAAATCATTTAGAGGCGTTCAAATGCACCTCTAAATTGAACTTTCAGAGGCACTTGTAAGTGCCTCTATACAAGACTTTTAGCGTTGGTGAAATAGAGGCAGTCGTATGTGCCTCTAAAAGTCCAATTTAGAGGTGAATCCACCTCTAATGCTCAACCAAAAGCCTCTAAAACATTTAGCGACTTGTAAGTGCCTCTAAATTGAACTTTCAGAGGCACTTGTAAGTGCCTCTGTACAGAACTTTTAGCGTTAGTGAAATAGAGGCAGTCGTATGTGCCTCTAAAAGTCCAATTTAGAGGTGAATCCACCTCTAATGCTCAACCAAGAGCCTCAAACATTTAGCGATTGGGCATTTAGAGGCATTCACCTGACCACCTCCTATTTCCTTTAGAGGCATTTTTTTCAGCTTTTAGAGGTAGTTATGGCCGCCTCTATAGATGAATTTTCCAGTAGTGGATGGATAAATTTAAAAATGATGGAATGTGTTTAAAGTTAAAGTCATTTTGATTTTTTTTTAATTCATATTGGAAGTTTAGAACATTTGCATGTCTTTTGGACATCTCATCATCTATTTATGTTACTTTTCTGTGTGGTCTTTAATCTTTACTTTTATTGTTCACTTTTTGAAATTTTGAATTTTCAAGTTTTTTATAGTTGTTGGTAAATTTGTTGGGGGAATAGTCAATCTTTCCTTTCTTGAAGATCAATTGAATGCAAACTTTCTTTTCAAAATTTGAATTTTAGGTTAATTCATTTAATAGTTTAGTTAACATTTTTCATGTTTCAATTTTTAATTTTTCAATAATGATAGGGTTGAATCAAGTTGACCTATGGGTCAACCTTAACCCAAATGTTTAAGGCACTATCCTTGTCTTCTTATCCCTTGTTGCGTTTCCAGCTAATTCCAAAACCTGTTTTCAAGAATTATTAGTATAATTTGTTCAATTCAATTCTTCAAATAGGTGTACCAATTGGTATAATTTCATATATATTTTCATACAGGTTTTATATTTTGATTGAATATATTTTCGTAAGGTGTATCGATTAGAATTTTTATGTAACAATATTCACAGTATATTGCACTTTTTAAAAAAAATTGGAACCTTTTTAGAGGCAGCCAAAAGTGCCTCTAAATATTAAAGCATATATCTTTAGAGACAGCCAAAAGTACCTCTAATTGAGATTTTTTTTCTTAGATTTCTTTTAGAGGCACATAAATTGCCGCAAAATCATCTAGAGGCGTTCAAATGCACCTCTAAATTGAACTTTCAGAGGCACTTGTAAGTGCCTCTATACAGGACTTTTAGCGTTAGTGAAATAGTGGCAGCCGTATGTGCCTCTAAAAGTCCAATTTAGAGGCGAATACACCTCTAATGCTCAACCAAGCGCCTCTAAAACATTTAGCGACTAGGCATTTAGAGGCACTCACCTGACCATCTACTATTTCCTTTAGAGGCATTTTTTTCAGCTTTTAGTGGTAGTTATGGCCGCCTCTATAGATGAATTTTCCAGTAGTGGATGGATAAATTTAAAAATGATGGAATGTGTTTAAAGTTTTTTTATTTTTTTTAAATTCATATTGGAAGTTTAGAACATTTGCGTGTCTTTTGGACATCTAATCATCTACTTATGTTATTTTTCTGTTTGTCTTTAAACTTTACTTCTATTGTTCACTTTTTGAAATTTTGAATTTTCAAGTTTTTTATAGTTGTTGGTAAATTCGTTGGAGGAAGAGTCAATCTTTCCTTTCTTAAAGATCAACTGAATGCAAACTTTCTTTTCAAAATTTGAATTTTAGGTTAATTCATTTAATAGTTTAGTTAACATTTTTCATGTTTCAATTTTTAATTTTTCAATAATGATAGGGTTGAATCAAGTTGACCTATGGGTCAACCTTAACCCAAATGCTTAATGTCAAGGTTGTGAACATCCATATTGAGTTTGGGGTTCACTCCATGGCTGAAATGGTATGGAGTCGCCACCCATCAAAGGAAAGAACATAGAAGTGATGGGCCTCCCATGTTCAAAAAAACAAGACATGATTCACACCCAAAACAAAGTTAATCTTGGTACTTTTTAGGGGAGAGAGGGAAGGTATTAAGCACCCCTCTCATATACTCAATGTGTAGTACATTTCCCCTAATTTAGTAAAGAAAGAATAAGAACTAAAGGAAACAAAACCTACTAGATTTCTAGCAACCTTACCCATCAAAGAGGATAGTCATGGTGGCTTGTTTCCCAAGTGATTTAACCCTTAAGCTAATGAGATCAAAACATAAGGGAATTAATCCCCTATGAGCCACCTCACTTAGGGCTCACTAAACACAATTTACATTTAGGATTTAAAACAATAAAAAAAAAACAAGGAAACAAAAAATATCCAATAAACAAGATAGAAAACTAGCTTGAAATAAAGTTTAACATAAGCTATATCTCCATTACACATGTATTCTAACATTCAAAAAAAAAAAAAACTAGCATGCATATTCACTTAATTTGCCAAATCTGAATTGAAACACTATAAAAAAGGGAAGGATTTAAGTAGTAATAGTGGTTCAAGTTAAATTAAATAACTCCAGACAAGATGATGAATATTTATTCCAATACATAAAGAAAATAACTCTAATGCTCCCTACACCTAAACATTATGACATCAACTTTTAAAAAAAAAAAAAAAAAAACCACCAACCTTTAACCAACAAGATACATAATGCTGAAAAAAATATTTCCTAGAACATTAGTAAAATTGAAGAAAATATAAAAAGAAATTAAAATAGAAAAGGGGTAAGGCGAATAACTCACCTCTTTGTGGCCTTTGATCAAGCACTTTGTAGAGTGGATGATGCTGAAATATTGACTTCGGGTTTGCACAAATGCAATGGTTGAATTTCCTTCCTTGCTTTGTTCTTGGGATTAACTCGACCCTAAGACTTTTGGGCTGAATGTCTTTCTTGTTGTTCTTTTATCCTCCTTGCCTTTTCCACATGACCAAATTGGGAGTTTTTAGGCTATGAGAAGGGAAGATAGTGGAAAGGAAGAAAAATGATTCAGTTTTGGGGTTAACAGAACTAGGGTTTTGATGGAGTTACATTTTGGTTTGGGGTTGAGAAATACGAAGATGAGGGTGATGGGTGAATGAGTGGATTTCGGTTGGCGAAGTAGAAGGTGATGAAGGGTGAAAGAGTATGTGATTTTCGGTTTAGGTGTAGGGGTGAGAGAGCTAGAGAGAGATTTTGGAGAGAAAGAAAGAGAGTGATTACGATGAAAGAGAGAGAGAGAGGGTTGGAGGGGTTGGGGTTTCTTTACCTGACCGAATGGGGTAGGAAGGGCTTTCCTTCACCTTCTTTCTTGGAACAAATGGGAGAGCTTTTCTTCTTTATCCTTGGGGCGAGCAGACCTTTTCCTTCTTAACTTCTTTCTTCTTCTCCTCTTCTTCTTCTTTGTTCTTCTTTTCTTGCCGAATGGAAGTTCTTTGTTATTTTTCTTTCTTTTTTGGTTGAGAGAAGATGACAGAATGAGGGAGCGAGAGAGGATAGCGACGATGAGTGAGAGGGGGAGAAGAGAATTGTGAGGATGGGGTTCTATTCGAAGAGAGAGTATCCGATGGTGGAGGAAGGAGGTTGAGAGAAAGGAAGAGAGGGTTGCTGGTTCGTTAATGGAGGAGGGAGGTGGAAAGGGGAGGAGGAAAGAGATGGAGCTAGGGTTCGGTTAGGTTCTGTTCCATGAAATGAGAGTAGGAAGAAGAAGATAGGGGATTGAGAGTTCAGTGGTCCTGGTGTGGGAGAAGAGATACAGTTTTGGGGTTTATTGTATAAGGGAGAGGAAGAAGACCATGAAGGTGAGACTCGGTGGTAAGGGTTTCATGGAGGAGGGAGAGATTCGGTGAGAGATTGAGAGAGTGGGAAGGGTTTTTTAGTCGGGCTTTGGGTGATTTTCGAAAATGTGTAGGGTCTTGATTGAAAATATGCAGGGTTTTTTTTGTAATGAAAGGGCAAATCTAACGGGTATGGTGTGCAGGATTTGAGGGTTGAGATTAAAATCGAAGATATTAGGGTTTATCTTGAATAACCAGATCGCACGAATTAGAATCTTCATAAATGAATGGGTAAAATGGGAAATTTTGTAACAAGATTATCCAATGGGGTTTCAAGGTGTCCTAAAAGGGTAACGATGGGGTTTGATGACCTCGAAAGGTGTGCCATAGTGAAAAATTATGATTTGGAGTGTGTCAAGCAATGAGGGCCAAGGGTAAAATGGTCATTTTGGGTTTAAAAAAAATGGAGGAGGGTTTATCCAAGTGCTTAAGAAGGTGATGGCATAGTCTAGGTGTATCAGAGGGTGTACCGTAATGCAGATCTTGAAATAGGAGAGTAACGACTAATGAGAGCCCTCAATATAAAATCTTTATAGATGAGGGTAAAATGGTCATTTTAAGGTCTTCAGTTTGACGGGTCGACGATTGGGAGGTTTTAACGGGGTTTGAGGATGTCAGATGATGTGTAACGATGGATATCTTGAATTTGGAGAGTATTAGACGATAAGGGTGGCTCATTTGGATTCTTTTTAAGTGGAGGGTAAAATGGTCATTTTAGGGTATGAAATGTGATGGATCATCGATTAGGAGGTTATGATGGGGTTTAAAGGTGTCAGATGATGTGTAACGATTGATATCTTGAACTTAGAGAGTATCAAACAACGAGGATAACTCATTTGGAATCTTTTTAAGTGAAGGGTAAGATGGTCATTTTAGGGTATGAAACGTGATAGATCTTCGATTGGGAGGTTTTTATGGGATTTGGAGATGTTGGATGATGTGTAATGATGGATATCTTTGATTTGGAGAGTGGCGGTCAATGAGGATCGTTGGTTTATAATCGTTTTGGATGAAGGGCAAAATGGACATTTTGAGGTCTGATGTTGAACATTTGGTTCATTGGGAAGTTGATAGGTTTTAGTATGTTTTGGGGGTCTTGGATGATGTGCCTTGATGAAGATCTTGGATTTGGATAGTGGTGGTCAATGAGGACCGTCTATTTGAAATCTTGTTAGATGAAGGTAAAATGGCTACTTTTGGGTTTGAAATTTGTCAGATGGTCAGTCAAATGGTCGATGAAGGTTTTGGTGAGATTTTTTTGTCTTGGAAGGGATGTCGTGATCGAGATCTAAAATTTTGAGAATAGCGAACAACGAGAGTGGTTGATTTAGAATATTTGTGTATGAAGGGAAAAATGGGGATTTTTTGATCGGAAATTTAAGCGGCGGATATCTTGGGATATTTGGAGTCTCAAAATGGAATCTTGGTTTGATGGATGGGTAAATAAGAAAATTTTAGGTTTAAGCTTGGCAGAGTAGCATGGATTTGAATTACAGGGTTGTGAAAAGGGCTTGGTCATGTCAAAGATGTGTGGATCATAGGTTTTTTGTTCAAGAAGTATCGTAATGTGAGATGTATCATAATAGAATCTCTGATGGATGAACGGTGATATCACAGAATTTATGGCTAAAATTTGGTGTGATTGGTTGTTTGAAGGTTTGGTTTCATGTGATGGGGTCTAATTGGGTAACAGGTATGGTGATGTAGCATAATCGGAACTATCGAAAGGGAATCTTATAGATTTAATAGTGAATTTGAGGGTATTGGCATATTCTAAAAAAGTTGGCAAAGTCTGATCGGACATTTGGAATATGAGAGATGGATTAAAAAGGAGACCAAGAAAAAATTGGGTGCTTACAAAGGTCTAACCTTCATTGACTCAATCTAGATTTAACCTAAGAATGCCTCAACCCAACTCAAATTCAACCCACCCAATCCAATTGCCAGGTCTATTGGCACTACAATCATTAATGGTGGTGTGGTGGGACTAGTTGCATAAATAGTTGCTATATTAGGAGTTGTGTTGATTTTATGAGCCAAATATCATCATATGATCATTGTAATGAAGCATGCTTGGGATCTAATCCTATTTGGTGCTCGAGGTCTAATGTGTCCAACTAGATGAGAACGTATAAAGGTTAATTGGCTTTAAAAGTTCAACTGCAACGGGACAAACAAACTTTAAATGAAACTATTAACCAACCACTCCAATAGTTAGATGATTGGTTGAGCTCGATCCATTACCACCTAGTGACAAAGGTTCCATAAGGCCATTCCCTTTTCAATTTTATGAGTCACATCATCATCTGTTGATGAAATTGCACACGGTTCCTTATGGACATATCATAAGAAAAACCGTGCACATTACAGGAGTGTTTTAATTAATATGATAAACTAAAGGGGGTGTCTTAGTAAATGACCCTATATTTTATACATATATTATATTTATTAAAATATAAAATATTATACATATTAAATATAGTATACTTAAAGGTATGAGGTCCAATGCTCAATGTAGGCTTGAATTATCTCTCATTTTTTTACTATAGGTGCTAAACTTTCATGTTTACACCCAAGGTTCAAAGTATTGATACGATATGCTCTATATTGCGTGTATCCTATTGTTAACTATATATCACCAATATGGTTTTAATGAGAAATAGGTAATTTGAATGTTTTAAAATGTTAAATGATGTGTCAAGACCTTGTCAAGACAAACCAAAAGTTAAAAAATTATAGTTTTGATTAGCCAATTTAATATGCAAAATTTACATATTGAAAGTATCAATAATTTGAACCATGATCACCCTCTAATCATAGAATAGTATTTGAAGATTAACAGCTTGTTAGCATTGAAGATGAATTACTTATTCAATAGCATTTCCATAAAGAGCACGAGTTGATACCCATCGTTATCGAGAGAAATATGTATGAGGTAAAAAAAGGGTTAAAAGGACATGGTCTTAAAAATAATCTAAGGTAATTTAGGGTTTTAAAAACATATAAGCGTACAATCAAGTGACAAGGGATAAAATGATGAAATCTAGAAGTACAAGGTGTCTTTATCACAAAATAAAGTTCAAGGGTGTCATGATCCCCTAAGTGTTATATGTAGCATTAATTTGAATTCATTTGTGCTATGACACTCTTGCAGCTCAGGGTTAAAATAGAAAATCGTGTCCTTAGATGTATTGTAGTAGCCTCACCACGAAACCACTTAATCAGATTCAAGGTGGGGCCATGGTAACAAATCAAAGGCTTTGATTCAATTGTTTCAATGCAGGGCTACGACATTGTCATAGCAAATGTGGGTTATTGTAATTTACCCTATTCTTTTTTATGGTTTTACATTCAACATTAACAACATGTCTAGTTTTAAGTTGTTTATCTATTAGGCATCTCATCTGTCTAGTGATCTCTACGTTTGAGATGCCAAAGTCATGAATACCTGATTCATTTGCCATGTGGCCAAGAACTTGTGAATAGAGATTCTAATATGACAGTCTATATACCCTAAAGTGGGACCTCCTTGATTGAAATCACATGAATTGTGGGATTGTAGAAGGTCCTTGAGATGCATAAAAGAAATAATCCCTGTAAAAAAGCATGATTAGTTGAAAGCTTATAGCCAAACAACGATTGTTGAAGCAAGAGAGAACCATAGGATTTATAATATGATAGTACAATAGGAAACAAGATGTATTGGCATAAATTTTCAATGGTTGCTACCTATTAAGGAGGCGTTTGATTGCACTTTTCAGATATTTGAATTTTAAAATATTGCTTTTCAGATCCTCACACTTGGTTTCTCCTCTTAAACTTGATTTGAATATTATTTTCAAATCTGAAAACTGTAACGCTTGGGTTGGCTCTTAACGCAATCAGACATGTTTCAGATCCGGTGCATAATTGAAACTGCCCTTACAATATTTTGGAAATGATGCATACTACCCCTGATAACCCCAAACCCAGAAAACATAGTAATTTTCGTGTTTTCTCAAGGAGGAAGTGCCACTGGTGAATCCAAGCTCCAGATAGTCATTCTTCTTCTTTTTCTTCTTCTTCAAACGAAGGTGTCTTCTTCTTTATTTTGTTGTTTATGTGTTTAAATATTTTTGCTTTGGTGATAATAATCTGATTTGTTTGATTTATTATGTTTTTGTTGTTTATGTGTTTAAATATTTATGCTTTAGTGGTTTTCGGAAGATTGATTTGTTGAACAAAGGATTATTAAGGGTTTTTTTTTCCTCTTTGCTTTGGTGTTTTTTCCTCTTCTACATATGAAGTGGACAAATGAACGATCCCAAGTCTTGGATTTGAGTGTGGGGGGAGTCGTATGGTTTATGTTCTGTGTTCCTCTAGAGACCTTTGATAACCCTTGCCCGTGGTGACATTTGTGAGGCCAAGGTGGTAGCACCGCTCATCCTCTGAAGCTGCATAGGGTATCTTCTGCCCTAAATGTGTTTGACAATAGGCCGAAGAAAAGAGTACAAAAGATGTGTTACAACTCATTCTCTGAACCCCTAATTCCTCCACTGATGGATGTGTTACAGCCTCCAACAAGTCTTGGATTTCCAGTGTTTCAAGTTCATTAACTTTTGGCAGCACTGTCAAACTATTGATTATCTGATGGCCAGAGGACTTCCCTTGGTCAATCATTTCTGCCTTTGGTAGAGTGGAATAATATGGCAGTGATTGGTAGAGTGGAAGGACTGATGTCCATCAAATAGTTCCAGGGCCTCTCGTATTCTCTTGTTTGTGATCATTGGAGACAAATAGTTGGGCTCCCTCTGTTTTGAGAACTTGTATATGATCTATATTGCTCATATTGATCATCTTTTTACCGTATAGCATATATTGCTTGTCCCCTTCTCTCTTGAGGGGTTTTTTGTATCTAGCATGAGCTTCTCCCATTATCAATACAATTATATCTTTTACCTTTCAAAAATCTATTACTTTTATTGAATATCTCATTGGCTGAAGTTTTCCTGACGCAATTTGTTTTTAGATTTGAAATCTTTGTAATATAACCAGGGGTAGTAATGGCTGTGTTGACACGGCAAAGTATATATCCATTGAACATGAATGGTATTTTGCTGAAACAGTTTTTTTTTTTTTCCTTACATACCATATATATATATAATAAGTAGCCATTGCCAGCCACCTAAGAATCTTATGAACTAGAGTTTTTCCTTGTGGTTTCCAAACACCACTCCACATTATACAAATGGTGATGAGTGATGACAGAGCAATATGCAACAATATGTTCTTATATTGGGAAGCCAAGAGACAATTGGGGCTGAATTCAGTTGAAAAATTTCTAACATTTGTTCAAGTATAGATGAGGAGCAAGACTTAAGATCTTGAACACTATCACATTGTTGTCGAAGTCATCTTTAAGTCTTCAACTGATTCAAGTCTCAGGTGATTTAGATTACTTGAAAACTGTATGGGATTATTATAATAAATGAATTTTATTTTGTTAATGATTACTGGGGTGGAGGGATGTAAAGGGCGATTCAAAAGGTACAGAGTCACAAGGTTGTTTATCCAGATTCCAGAATGATTTCTTTCATTCATAATGTTTTCTCTATTTACAAAAAAATAAAAAATCATGATGTTTTCTCTGCACCTTACCAGATTTGTCTTAGTATTAGCTCTTAATAAGTTGGAACTTGACAAGGAAGAAGATTTGCAGAATGTATGTTACAAGAGCATGCACAAGCTTCTATGTTTCTACTTGACATGCTTACTAGGTGTCTAGGAAGCTTAAGTGCCCCTTCAAATACAATCCTGATGTAGTGTATAATCCATTTCAGTGCAACAATGCACTCTAAACTCTTGAATATACTCCATCTAAAATCTAACAAAATTTAATTTCTAGAACTAAATAGTTCCTCTCAATGTATTTATGTTTCTGATAAATGTCTTTCTTCCCCTTAGGAAGTAGGCTGTTAATTTGAAAACCTAGGGTGGAATCAAAATTATGCTTGACTTCTATATGTTTCTTGAGAAATGAATTTAATTACCCAACTAAATAAAAAAATGATGATCAATATAGTTCCTTGAATATGCATATACTTAGGTTAAGCCAATTCACAAAAAAGGATACACAAATGATAACTAGTAGCTGAAAACAGGAAATCTCTGTACATTTTCTGAGCAGAGGTATTAGCATGTAATCAATGCTAAAATAAGAAGGGTTTCCACTTTCCAGCCATTTCAAGTAATGGAGGTTCCTACGAAATATGGCCAATTCAATTGGAATTCAGAATATTATTCATTAATCTATGTAAGAACTAAAATAACAAAATAAACTTCTGGTTAATAATCCCAAGATCAACTAAACCTGAAACTCCCTGAGGGAAGTAAAAGCAAATAAAATAAGCATTTAAGAACTGATCTCCATAGTGTCTTAACTCCTCAAAATTATCCCCAATAATCTGAACATAAAGCGAGTTCTTTTCTTTCACAGTAGAATAAAGATGTATGGAAATTTATCAAAAAGAAAAAAAAAACAAAGATCTATGGATCAATAGGCCAACTCGATCTCATATATCAAAATTGAATTAGGGGCCGGTTGATATTCCTAAATAAGAAAAGAAAAAAGCAGGGAAAATGTGAACAGAGAGATAAATAAGGCATAGAAGAAAGTGGTATCTTGTACTCCTTAGATCACCATTTCTTCAAAGGGGAAAGAAGATGCCCAACAAGCTTCTGATGAAAGAGAACCTAGATATGGCTAATTCTCAGTTTCTCACCACTAGCACCAATTATATACTAATTCTTCAAGCAAACCAAATTCAGTTTATACAAGACAACACATTCATCCATGAACAAATGAAAGAGAAAAAGCATGTCCTGTCTTCAGGAAATTGATACCGTGGTAAGGCAATTAAATCCACAACCGCATCGGGGGCTCACATCGAAATTGTAGAGTGGGAAAGATGCAGACAGAGGTCCAACATAGAAATCTATATTCCCATTTCCTCTATTCACCTCAGTGATGCCAAGCCACATAAACAAAACCTTCACAGTCACACCGTCCAAATCCTTCAGAGAACCAAATCCAACTGTTCCTGTAATCTTACTCTTGTAATACAGACTGTATCCTTCAACCTCAAACTCACAGTCCCCATCAAGGAACACCTCAAATCTGTTATCATCATGAAGCACGTATCCCTTCACACCTTCTGGGAGAATCCCCTTTGGAAAATTGAACTTCTCAAGCATTTCGTAGGCCGTTGGTTTCACTGTCACCTCGCTTGATTTTTTATTTGGGTGGTGGGTTTCTGCCGCATAAATCACAGAGAATAATGTCATCAGGCAAAACCCAAATAGGGTTTTGGATATTGACATGGTTCGGAGGTGGGTTTGCACTTTCCAGTGAAAGGATGCTGCCGTGTTCTGAATTCTGAATCTCTGACAGAAAGATCGTTTTTGGGGTGGGTGCTGGAGAGTGGAGAGAGAGAAGATTTTGTTTCCTATTTCAAACCTGGTTTTCTTTCTAACTCGTGTGTCAAGCATACACGTGTAATATAAAATCCATCTACTAGTCAAGCCATAGCCCCATGGCTCTTGCCGATGCCGATAGGGGGTGAGTAAACGGTTTGTTCGATTAAAAATCGAATCGAATAAATCGAAAATTTAAATAAAAAATCGAACCTAAATCAAAATATTCGGTTATTTCGATTAAAACTGAATTTCAAAATTATATATATTTTAATATATAATATAATACAATATAATATGTTTTATACATATTATATATATTATAGATAATAAAGTTTAATTAATTTAATTTTTTCAACTAATTGAATTTCTAAATGTGAAAATGAAATTGAAACTGAAATTTTACAAAATTGAAAGAAGCAAAAACCGAAAAAACCACAATCGAAATTTTCAACTCAATTTTTCGATTTTAACCGAATAACACACTTCTACCTACCGACCGTCGACCGACGCCAATTCCAAACACCGGAGAGAGCAAACAACAGAAACGGAACGAACACGAGAGAAAAACTCCAACGTTACCCAAGGTTCCGGCGTCAAGTTCAGCAAAGAAAGTACGGTTCGTCTTCTTTCTTACGGTGATTTGGGCAGTAAAGAAACCCTCCATTTCAATTGACGAGTTCAATTAAGCCCTCACAAGATTGCCCCTACAAGTACACGACGGGGATGGGTTGTGGGACGTTGTGGGGGGTTGATTTGATCTCTCAGTTGACTATTGCTTCAGGCAGTAATGATATAATAATTTATGGATAAAAACCTTGGTTTGTAGAATCAGAGAAAAAGTGACATGAGAGCTAATTCGGAAATTCGGGCCATTGGGAGGGTTGAGCTGAAGGTTGAGTTAAAAGCTGGTTCACCTGCTTTAAGGTTATGGAGTTAGAGAGTGTTGGTACTTATTATTTTAGGGGTGGGAACCGAGCCAAGTTGAATATCCATGTTTTTGAGCTCAATTCGCCAAAAAATCAATGAGGCTTGAGTTCCATCTCGATTTTATTAGAGACTTGAATTCGAATTCGGCTCGACTCAAAATTTCATATATTCAAACTCAAATGCGAGCCAAGCTTCCTGTTATATATAAAAAAAATATTTTTTATTTTACACACAAATATTTAAGAATTATAAAAAGTATTTATTATCATATATAAAAAATAAAATATTATTATACATATAATAAAAATTATTTATTAATATGTATGTATGTATAAACTCAACCAGGCATGAGTCAAGTTTCATTAGGTTCGAGTTCAAATTGTTGAGTAAACATGACTCTAAATTGAGTTCGAATTCAGCTCGAAGTTCAGGTTAAACCCAATTGAATTAAAATTTTCTCAAATAGCTCGTAAAAATCTTGATTTGTTTCCACCCCTGATTGTCAAAATAATATACATTGAAGAAGAAAGGTCATAAAAACCATAGAAGGCCGATTAGTCACATAACTTCTTTTAATCGCCTATGTAGGCATTCCATGACTATTTCAGGGGGAAAAATAAAATTTAAACATTATAGTTTAGAAATTTAAAGCATATCTTTTCATGCCATAAAGTAGAATAAAAAACTAAAATTCTCAAAAAGAAAAGAGGATGGAATGGTAAGAAATCAGAGATAGAAACTCTGATAATGCATAGTTTTGGTCAATTTGTCATACAAGGACCCATCCCATGGTTGGTTCTGTTTCTGTTTCTTTGCATGAGACACACAGTGAACAATGCTCTATGCATAAACAAGTCCTGCGACTCTAAACCTCTAGCTCTTATTAATAAATAAATAGCCAAAACCCACCAACTACCTTTTTGCAAGTAAATTAATTCATCCATAGTGCGATCACCCAAAGTGACAAGGCTAAGAGCACAAATTAAAGAGGGAGCTGTTTTGTGAGAGGCCCAACAAAGATTAAAGTACTCCTTTAGGTTAAGGGTGCCTTACATCTTTTATCTCAACAAAGTCCTTTTTATCTTAATTGATCTATGTGGAGTGTTTGATTGGGCAGATTCAAGTACAAGCGTTTCTACCACCCTTTATATCAGATTATATCTTGGACGAAATATTGAAATAGTATTTCCCCAAAGAAGAGGGCATTTTCATTCAGTTGCCTCGTACGTGGTGCCGATGATGGCACCTAGACCTAGGGCTAATGGTGTTTATGTGTTTAGAACCACAACAATTTTGCACAGCGATATAACACTTTACTTTTCCAATTTCAAATGCTAAACGTTGAAGCTTGGAGAGCCCAAGGTAACAAATACCATCCCAATCAAATTCATCCTCTAAACAAGCATCTAGGGTCTAGGCCAAGCAAAAAACTGTACATGGTGAGATTCATGAGGAAAGATATCTTATATAAAGCAAAGGATGGCATGGGCCCTACCATCCTTTACACCTCCTACCTTAGGTCCGTCCCTTGACACCTTATTTTGTGTTTGGATCAGGGCAGAATTATTAACAGGATTAAGGTAGTGTATGGTAATCATTGTCAATATAAAATTTCGAGAAATTGTCTTTATCACACACCAGATTTCTTAAAGAAAACAGCAATGATATCAAATATTGTATATTGATAACTCAAAAACATTTATGATATAAAAAAATATATTCATCAACTTAAAACATTACAAATAAAATTGACAATGGTATAAAACACAACCAAAATTAGAAGATGGGGCTAATGAATGAGACTCTGTCATTTTGTTTGCACTTTGCCGTCATAACAGGAGGCTAGCATGGTCTTGAGAGAATGGTGGTATCAGGGACTGGAGCTGGATGGTATCAGTTTGTTAAGTACAATACCTTTTCGGCACCACCGCAGGACTCATCAAAAGTATTAGTTATTACAAGGGCAACGGTTTAACAGTCTGACATACAATCGAGCAAAGTGCAAAGTCAATATGAAAAACCGGACATACAAACGCCCCACATTTTCCGGAAAAAAAAAAAAAGCTAAGCGAATTTCAAGATTTACAATCTTGAAAAATTGTTCTTTTAAGCTAAACATTAATAAACAAATGAAGGAATCTATCTAACACTAATAAAAAAAAATAAAGACTCCACCCCCCTCTGAAGACCTCTAAGAAGGAAAATTTTCGGGTTGCTTCACAACACTAAGCCCTCAATTTGCTTTGTATGGTATTATAAATTAAGGAATCTAACTAATGATACAAGTTAAATGACACTTGGAACTCTTGCACTAGTTTTGTTCCAATTCGTAAAGGACAACTTCTTCTTTAACGTCTAACACTTCCTCAACCTCAACTTCCTTTGCCTCATATTCCTCCTCCGCGTCACTTGCTTCCCCATCCCTCAGTATCTGCCTGTATGACTTCTCTTCCTCATGATACTGCTTCCATTGCATCACCCATCTGTCCCATTCCTCCTGCAGCAACCTTCGCTTCTCACGGTCCTGCTCACTTAAGAGCAACGAAACATCCTGGTCCTCTGCCTCATATTTCTTACTGTACTTCTTCAGATTCTTTGCAATCTCTTCCTCTTTCTCTGCACTCAAGAAAGATGGTGGCCTTGGTCGCCACAAGAACTGCATGATTGCAAAAGACATACAAGAGCATGGGTATCAGTATTATCATAGTAGTCTATGAATTGATAATCACAAGTCACATATAAGTATAATACCTAGCAATATTGTGATGCATAACTAGACAAGTAGACATTGCCAAGAAAAATCTAGAGATTTTGGTAATAATCAAGAATAACCACATGATTTTGGACATGAGATATCAAGCATCTTCAATATGGTGAGGAATAATGGATCACCCAAGAAGGAACCGCTGGTTGAAGTTGAAATCTTGTGGGAAATCTTGTGGGAAATCAAGAAGTGCACCTTTACAGTTTGGCAGATGTTGTACAAGACACTTACTATGACTAGAACATTAAAAAAAGCCATTATCTAATGTTGGTCCCAGCTACCTGGGGTCTTGGGATGGGTAAATTGTGGACGGACTGGATACAGACCTAATCTTTGGCATTTCTTTTGCAAAAAGTGGCTGTTCTCACGCTTGTCAGCCTGAGATAGCTATAGCCCCTTACCATGGCTTATGCATTATAGAATATAAAAGACAAGGCTATACATCATATTCTAAGGATGTTGATCAAGGTTTTTATCAACTCACCTGACAGAAATGGTCCCTTGGTATCCGGTATAGGAGCTTCCCATTGAAGGACCATATGTTAAATCCATTTTCCATCTCATGAACTGAGGTAACAGAAGTTGCAACATACCTACAAATACAAAGGATAATTGCAATAAGAATACAAAAGATGTTTTAACATTTTACTCCCAAAAGTCTCACATTGTTTCTGGAGGGGACACATATCCACAAAAGATTTATATTTGGGAAAATTCCACTTGGGGGTAGTGTCAAGTTCAGTCTCAACTCTCAAGGTAGAAGACAGTGAACAATGTCTTCTTTTGAAGGGTAGTTTTGGCATTTTCAACAGATAACTGACGGTCAGTTAACGGCAGTGACCAACTTGACACTTTTTTGAAAGTTTAGGTACTGCAGCGACACGTTTGAAAGTTCGGGTACTAACTTGACACTACCCCCAAAGTTCAGGGTACTAACTTGACACTACCCCCAAAGTTCAGGGTACTAAAGTGGAATTTTCCCTTTATATTTTCAAAAGAGAGAAATTGCAGATAGTGGTACAAAACTATCAACAGATCAGGTGCAAGTTTACTCCTAAACAGATCCATCAAAAATGATTTCCAGAAACAGTATAACAAATGATCCACAGTCAATCTCTGCCAGGTATATGAAAGCGAGCAATTTGAACCAGAAAAACACCAAGATTTGGATTTTATGACAGATACTCAAATAAAGAAAGGACGAAGAAGAAAACAACTTTTGAAAGAATATAGTCATTTATACTCTATATTCTAAATTCATATACTTTATGCGTTTCTGTGTGTGCATAACAATTAGTGGGTCAAAAATAAACCTGATTTTTAATTCATATTAATATGTAGACCCAATTCTGAGAGTCAAAGTGCATACAGTAGACAATCTAGAGGTGGAAGTGGATTCCCAAGTAGTCATCTCATGGACTGAGAACAGTTCCCAGATTCCTTGGGTATTCAGGTATAAATTCAGGGAGATTGTAAGCCTAATAAGGGAGCTAAATTTTTCCTTTAAGTGGGTAAGAAGAACAGCAAATGGAATAGCAGATTCTTTGGCCAAACAAGGGGCTGTGAGACTGCAAATGTTTTGGGAAAATCTGTAGTCTTTTGTTGTTTTGGGGTGGAATTTACACCCAAGCTCCTGTAACTCCTAAATTTTCATCAATAAAATTCATTTTTTGCTGATAAAAAAAAAATCCATTGGCACCCCTATTTGAAATATGAAATAGGGCATATCATTAAATTCCACTTTCTTTAAAAGCCCAAATACAATAACAAGGTGTGTAAACAAAGCATAAGAAATATATAATACAGCTACTGATAAAAAAACAATTTACATTGCCTACTGATTAATTATACCTTCCAGTAGGATCCCATTCAATATCAGTTGCCATGAAATGCTCTCCGGTTGCCATCGTCTCAAGGTCATCAACATTGTAGAATTCCAGTTGTCCATTAAAACTTTTGAGACCAGCAAGGATAATGAAGCGTCCAGCAGGAGACCAGTAGAGAGCATTGGCTTGCTTGCCTTTGAGAGTTATAAGCTTTGAGACCCGGCCTGTGTTGTTAGCAGTTCGCATTGAGTAGAAACTTATGTCAGGCTTTGGGCTATCTCCATGGATAACTGCAAATCTGTGGCCTTTTGGTTCCCATGCAAAGGCAACAATCTTGTCATTCTTATTTTCAAGCTCCAAAACCTCAATGGGGATGTCCCGTTCTTTTATCCGGAAAAGCTCAAAGCCAGTATATGTGCTTTTCTTTGTTTTCGTGTACCTATCAACCTTAACAGCAAGGTAGTCCCCATTGCTTTGCCAGTACATTTTGCAGTCACTAACACTAAAGAGATTCTTCTGCCTCAGCTCCTCTTTTCCAGGAATTTGAACAAGGCTTACCTGTGAACAGAGAGAAAAACTGGCAAAGTAAATAAAAACTGTCATTACAAGGATTCCTCATAAAATGATTCTACTACTCACCCTAGCAGGTTGGTTCCCACCACCTAGCTCTGGAACAAAGAGTGCAATGATAGGATCAGTAGGTGACCAGCTGAAGTCCAAGACATTTTCAACCTTCAATGACTTTTTGTCAATAAGGGTGAATGTTTCTGTTTCATAGACAGATATCACGTTTTTTCCAATTCTAGCAAAATATTTATCATCTTTTCCACCACCCCATCTGCAAAAGATAAAATAATAATAAGTCATTTACAAGACAAGAGTGGTCAAAAGTTGTTCATAAAGGGATGTAGATAACATAAATAGCATAGAATAAAATCACCTGAAAACAGGCCATGACACTCCAGAGACACCCCCAGCTCCACCAGTTGCAAACTCATCTGCACTGCCTTTGAAATCTCTCATAACTTTTCCGGTCCTTACATCAAAAATATTCAAGACAACCCTCTACATTAAGAAAACATGTCAGCGTAACAGAAAGCTTATTCAGATAAAATAAATTAATTCTCAAATCATAATATTTCTCACATGTGTATCACGTGGATTGCTTGGTTCATGGCTGCTATAGGTGACCAAGTATTTCTCCCCAGGAGAGAAATCAATGAGTTTAACCTGTATGCAGTTTAATTACATATATTGAGGCGAAAAGGACAAGCAAAATATGCAACAGAAAAGATGAAATTATGAACAGGATAGAACCTGTGGGTGAGCAAAACGCGTTAGACGGTTAAAGGTAGTTGCACCTCCCCAAACAGCTGCACCCTGCCTGTGAACCGTAGCCAAGTATGTGCTTAGTGGGGACCATTGAACAAAACTCTCAGTCCAAAACTGCCAAACAAAGCAAAAGTTTTATCAGTTATTGCACTTCCTAAAAAGTAAACAAATATTTCTTTTTTGTAATTTTCTGTCTCTTACCAAAAAAATAAACAAATAAATAGATACATATGGTCAAGAGGGAAGTAAAACAGCTGATGAGAGAAATGGGAACTTGCTTCATATGGGTTCAGAGATCAGCCAACAGTTTGGCCAACATGTTGGCTAAACAAGGTGTGAATCAGTCGTTTAAACACCTAGGCACTTAGGCGAGGCGCTAAGGTATGTGCCTTGCCTAGGACCAACGCGCAGCACTTTCAAAAGGTGTGCGCCCAGAGCCCCGCCTAAGTCCCTTCTTGAGCGAACCGAAGATCCAAGAACCCCCTATTTGCTAATGTTGTCCATTCATTCATCCTAGTAAAATATTTTCTTAAAAGAAAATTAATATTATAAAATCATTTATTTTTGTGTAAGGATTAAGAATTTAAGACCCTAACATGGATTTGTTTGGGCTTGCCTCGACGGATTTGGAACAAAGGCGGCATGTAGAATCAGGAATGCAAGATGTTTTACATCACATAGCTATTTGAAATAATGCAATTGAGGGAAAAAAAGAGATTATAGGTTTTACATGCTTGAAAATGTTTTATATGTTTGATTTATTTTCAAAATTTCATTTGAATGCGCTTATGTGTTATGTTTATGTATTTTAATTTTAGATAACAAATTTTTTAAAACATTTATTTTAAAATTTATGTTTATATTTTTTATTAATATTATGTTTAATATTTTTTTACTTTTTAGCATTTTTCTGAATTTTCTGACAATTTTTTTGCTTTTTTGGCATTTTTGTACTTTTGCACCTTGCTTCAAAAAGGCGTGCACCTCGCCTTGTGCCTTGGGCACAAATTGCACCTTGCACTTTTAAAACACTGGTGCGAATAGGGATCAACAGTTCTGGAGGGTCTATCTACAAATGCTGAAAGATGAAGGTGATAATATGTGGTTAGATAGCAATATTAACTAAAATGGATTATCTCCCAAATATTCTTATGCTTTATAAAGGCCATGTATTTTGCATTCAGTTAAGTGTTATGTTACAAAAACCAGAAAAGGAAGACCTGAATCTACTTACAGTACGTCGATAAACAAGCTCAGGCTTCAGTTGCCTAGGATCATTCCATAAAACCTCAGTGTCATTACCAGCACGAATAACAAATTGATCTCGGGCTTTTTCATCAGTCAACCAGTGCTGTAAGTTTTCCTGTAACAATATAGAATTGCATAGTTTATTAAATATTCAGAAAGCAAGGCATTGCTACTTCAAAAGTATGTAGATGAAACTAGAGCAACCACAAGAAAGAAGAAGCATTATAGACTTCCAACTAGTGTAATATATCATTCCCAATACAATTACAGCTAAACACTTAGGAAATGCAAAACAGATGAGCAGATTCCATTCTCTCTCATAGATCCATAAAGAATGAAGTAAATTGTGGAGAAAAAACCAGTGTTTTCAACATAAACCATTGTTCCAATTATCTTCCAATAAATTTAGGTCCCAGAATAATTCCCAAGAAATGAAGAAAGGCTTGAAGGGAAAAATACATTAGAAATTTGAGAGTCTTGATGCACAATTCTACATCAATAAACAAGTGTCCTGGTATCAGTCCAACAAGTATCAAGCAGCCATACCAAACACATTCAAGGATACAGATGAGCATAGAACATTTAACTGCTACAATGGTATTTGCTAAAATTGTACTATGTCCAGTGCATATCCCCAAAAACAAAATACAGGTTCAAATGAACTAAGGAAATCAATAGTTGATATTATTCACATACGGATGGAAAAACACAATTATTTTTCAATACATTAAAACAAAATTACTCAAATGATTTAGGAAAAATTAGAAACATATTCATAAATTCTTCCTAGATCCACAAATAAATCTAAATATAGAAATATAATTAAGTAGCAAAGCTCATTTCAGTACCAAGTTCCAGGAACAAAGAATCAAGAAAGGAAAAAACCAAGATTAATAATAAAGGAAGCTCATAGTGGTTGCAATGACTGAGATTCAAGGACAAAATATGAAATGCCCAAATTTGAATAATCAGATAGATAAAAAGAAGTCATGCATTGCCATGAATAGATAAGTAACGGATTAAGTCTCACTAGATTGTTCAGTATCTCATCAACAAGTCAGTATAGAGAATAAAACTAAAATCTATGCAGAATCAGGAGCAATAAGAAATTAGATGGAAAGGGTTACCCCAGGTGTGCATGGCTTGGTCTCGGGAGGAGCCCATTCATCTGGTACTTTGATGAACCTCTCAAAGTCATCAAATAAATTTATGGAAAATATGTGTGATTTGTCCAATCTGTATCCTTGAGTCTTCTCCTTTGCAAGCTCAGCTTCCTAAAATGAAAATACGAATAAATAAGACACAAATGGAAAAAATATAAGCTCCTCATAAAGATTTGGCGAAGAAATACATTTACATATGCCTTCTTTTATTTTTGAAACGGAAAATATAATACTAAAGAGAAATTTGTCTCCCCACAATTAGAATATGAAATACTTATCAAAAAAATTAGAATATGAAATGCTCACCAACAAGATGAACAAATCTTTTCTTCAAAATGTAAAAACAAATTCATCCTCTCTTCTGACATACTAATAGATGTCATATCCTACAAAACACAACTACACTGTTCCACCATTCCAGTCAGTTTAAAGCTATGCCCATTGTAATGTTATGGGCCCTTAAACCATTTCTTACTACTTCAACCCATGTCCCTTTTGGTCTACACTCTGCACCTTGATCTTCTAGATCTTCAGCATGTAACAAATCACTTCTTCTCACTGGTGCTGTGTATTGTCTTCTGTGCACACGATCAAAACATCTTAGTCCACCTTCCTTGTTTTATCACCTATTGGGAAGATAAATGATGTGGAAGGGGGAAGTTGTGTGATTTTTACACCAAGGCTGTATAGTCTGAGTACTAAAGATATCACAATTAGGCAATGCTTTGAATAAAAAGGTGAACCAATTACTTAGTGCCCTAAGTTTAGTTGCCCACTACCAGATAGCGAAGTGGAAGAATAGATCTTTCTGCTCTCACGAGTCGAGAAGATGAAAATTGTATCAAATGAAACAGATACCAGATGATGGAAAGAGTGTTATGATGGGAAGCTTACTGTTAAATCTTTTCAGTGAAGCCATATCCAGGAATCAGATTGAAAGTTTGAATGTCAAGAGAGTTTGCCAGAACCCAAGTCCTCCAAGGGTAGGGGCATTTGCTTGGTTGCTTGCATTGAACAGCATTCTAACTATAGCTCATTTGAAGTCAAGAGGGTTCTAGCTGGCAAACAGGTGTATTCTTCACAAGGAGAACAAAGAGAATGTAAAACAGCTTCATATATTGCAGATTTATTGATTTCTTTAAGGACTTGTTCTTTACTCCTTTCAACATTAGAAAATTGAATCTATCTGATCCAGAAGAGATTTTTTTTCTTCTTGGTCGAGATCGGGAAGGAGCAGAAAGGATTATATAATTTGGAGCATTATCAAGTCCACAGTCTTCCGGGGCATTTGGGGACAAAGAAACAGGTACACTTTTGAAGATAAATTAAAACATACTAAAAACTAGTGATGGCATACAAGGCCTTTTCCCGCTCAGAATTCAAAGAATGAATGGGGAGGGTTTTTGATACAATCTTCAAACATCATTAGAAGTTTTGAATGGGGGCCTAAACCCATAAGCCTTGAGATGTATTTTCTTTTTGTCTTCTAATTTGGTTGCAAGTTCAAGTTGCAACATTATGGTGAAAACTCTTCACCTAAAGAATGTAATCCGTTTTCCATTTCAATAAAATTTTCTTTTATTTTACTGTTATAAAAAACTTCAAATGCAATGAGAAACAAAATAAAGTCATTCACGTTGACGTGGTTTTCATAAACTCCACAAGGCATCCAATTGCTCCCATAAGCATAAACCGACAGCCAATCTATTCAGATTGTAATAAATTGACAAACAATCTACGACGTTATAATAATATAAGCTCATTAAATTCATACCTGAGGAGTATTCAACTCAATGAAGCAATAACCCAGGGTCTTCTGGGTTTCAGGGTTAACAGGCATCCAAATAGCATCTTCCTTGAGTACACAGATCTGACTGTAAATTTTCCGGATGACACCTTCTAGCTTTTCGAATTTCTCCGGTGCAACTACCGGAAGATTGTCAACAATAATTATGTTACCAAGCCCACTTTCGGATTCCAGATTATCTTCTCGAAGAACATCCTCATCATCACTATAAAGAAAACAAATGGTTCAAGTCAAATAAAAGAAATTGAACCTCTGAACCAAATTCCTAGTGAGAGTAGTATAAATAGGGTTATATTAAGAACTTGGTACCTCTTGACACCAAAATCCTCGCCTGGAGGTAACCTTATTGCGTCTAAATCCACCTTCGAAAGGTCGATTCCGAGCCCCATGGCCTTCGCTTCGATATCCGCCATAGAAACCATGGTTGCCATCTCTCCTGCGCAGAAAATTATCACAAGAGATCAGTTACATGTTCAAAGAACAGAAACAGATAGAGAGAGAGGGGGGCGAGTTCGTGCGAGAGGCTACCACAAGGGTGGTTGTCGGGAAGTCGGCCGATGTCGGAGCTGGAAGTGGAGGTGATGGCAAGCAGAAGGACGCGGGAGAGTAGAAGAAAGGACTGCCGGACTAGGGTTTATCATCGGTGGCGAGTGGCAACTCGGGCGAGTTAAACATCGATTCATGCTCCCTTAGTCCCTTTCCAAGTCTATTTTCTAATTGGGCTTTTTGAAATTGGGCCCATGTTGGAGTTCAGTAGCCCCGACTCGACTAAGGATCATGGGCTGGGCCGGCTATTGACAGTGTATTATTATTGCAAGCAATAACTCTGCGCAAACTCACTGCAACCAATCACCACTATTACGAAAGTAGTAACCAATCAGGGTGGTTTTTATTAGAAATTTACGAAAGTATTATTATTGGTCAATGCTCTTCCGGCCCAACCTGCACCATGGACATGATAATATGTATTTGGGCCAAGCCAGGGCTGGGTTAGGTTAGGGCCGTTAGGCATCTAGGCTTGTTTGTATAATTAAATGTAGGGACTAGTTGATAAGGATAATTTTTGGGCCTTAATATCAATAAAAATAAATTTTAAATATAATTTTTAGAATGGATTAATTTTTTTTTAAATATCAAATAGGGGCAGAAATACTTTTCATCTCCTTCCTCTATACCACCTATCAAATCTCTCTCTCTCTCTCTCTCTCTCTCTCTCTCTCCCTTCTTCCTGTTTTCTTTGTAATCCATTAAGAGCGCTTCTGCGATTGGGTCTCCTACTATTGATCTTCCCGTGAGACTTCGAAGTTCAACCAAATCGGCCCTATAGGTGAACTTAACATACACCACATCAAGGTAGGCAGAAGCCAACTGCATGGCTAGCTGGACTATCTCTTCTTCTTCATGTTGTGCAACAGTCTCGAATGTTCTTTCGTAACTGGCCAGGCAACCCCGCGCTCGAACGGGACTCTTTGCTTGACCCAACTGATCTTCCCTTGAAGAAGCTCCATCAATGGTGAAATTATGCCAGATTTAACAGCTTCCTCTACGAACTCGACCTTGTTCATAGTATAGGAATCGATGACGTGAGCAGCATAGTGGGGGATGTAAAAATATTCTGGTCTCTCAGAAGCTTGTTAGAGGTATTTGAAATAGTTTTGAACACCATTAAAGCCTAAAAATTGGGATTAGGAGAGATTTGTTCAACAGTTTGAAGGAGGAAGGAGATGAATAGTATTTCTATCCCTATTTAATATTAAAAAAAAAGGTTAACATATTTTAATAATTATATTAAAAAGATTATTATGATATTAGGGCCCAAAAGTTGCCCTTATCGGCTATTAATACCATGTGGTTTCACTAGACTCTATTTAATTAAAAAATATGGGGATTCAGGTCCTCAATATGGGAAACCCGTCTCCTTCCAAGGATCAAGGATGGGGTTCAAATTTTTTTTCTCGAAGATTGGGGTTAAGGACAGGAATTAATTTAAAACTTGAGGTTAGAGACAGGGAATAGGATCCTCGCCACATTGTTATTCTTACACTCAATACACATTAACAAAACATTTAGGGCCATTTACCGTATAATACATTTTATCATAATCCTGATTTTGCCCCTCCATGGTCGGCCTTTGGGAATTGGGGGAGCACCTTACCTTCTCTTCTTCTTACAACTTCCGGTCTTACAATTTCTTTAGGTTGTGTTTGGTTGCAGTGCAAATTTATTTACACCAATGCAATATTATGGTGATGCAAATAATTTAGGTGTAGATTTTGATTTATTTTTATTTCAAAATTTACTTTATTTTGTTTGATTACAGTACAAATGAAATAAAATAAAATTTAAAGCAGAATAAATTAAAATCTAAAACAAAATTAAATCAGAATTTGCATTCTTTTCATTTACACTCCTATATGTTTATACTAATACAAATAAAATTGCATTACAACCAAACTCAGCCTTAGGTTTTGCGTTTCTTATAAGAATGCTTTTTTGCCATACTAAAAGTATCTTACAAGATTTGAAGTAGAAAGACAAATGATCGTTGGATCTTGGGAGCAGAGGTAGGAGCCCACTTCACACAAATATTGATAGGTATCAAGGTTCTGGTGGATCCCATGTGTAAGTTCCATAAAAATATTTAGGGGCTGTTTGGTTTGGAGCTGGAATTGGAATCAGAATCGGAATGGCCTATTTCTATAGTCTGTTTGGTTCAGACAAGAATGGGAATGAAAATTGAAATTAGCAGAAATGAGATTTCATTCCCAAAGAAAGCGGGCATAAAATGAAATTCCGGTTCTGTTCAATCAAACAGCTGGAATTGGAATAGTCCATTCCAATTCCGATTCCAGGCCCCTATTCCAGTGAGCCAAACGGGGCCTAAAATATAGCTCAGTGAAATAGAAGTAAGTTGGAAGAAGTGTTCCCTAATGCTTTAGTGGAGAGTTATGAATACTTATTTATTGAAAGGAACAAGGGAATAAGTTTGTGTAGGCAGGAAGAACTAATGGGTTGTGTTGTGTTGTTCTTATGAGGAGAGTGGCATCTTTAGTTATTCATGTGGAAGGTTTGAAGGGATTTGAGGGAGTTTGGCAATTTTTGGTGTCTAACAGTATGTTTTTGTTCATTTGTTTTGTGAGAATATTTTTGTTCGCTAGGTCATGGAATTTTATGCCATATTTGTTTTCTTGCTAGGAGCCTTATTCTTTTAATTCTTATTCATTCTAATAAAAAATGAATCACATGAGAGCATTTGGTTACAAAATTCTTGCCATGAGCCACATTCATTTTACAATGAAAATGAGTTCATGACATAAAAATTAAGCTAATTTCTAGTGTGAAAAATAATGGTGCATCATATTGCTCATAAAAATAAGGGATTTTTGGACTACAATCCCCCTCAGAAATCTTTTTTGCAGTTCCCTCCATGGTTTTTAAAAAATGAACCGGTTTGGCCCGGTTTGAACGGTCAGCCCGTTCTGACAAAAAAATAAAAAATTGGAAAACGGTTAAAATCGTTTGAACGGTTAACCGGCCAGTTCAGCGGTTTGTTGACCAAAATCAACGGTTTTGAGGAAAAAAACAGTTTTGGAGAAAAACGGAACCGATCAAGTGACTGGCTCCCGGTTTTTCCGGTTCGGTTTTGAAAACAATGGCCCCCTCTTAATCTACTAGTACCCCCTATAAACTACGTCCTGCCCGCCTGTGAATTTGGCATCAATCCATGGGTAGGATTCAATCCACCCCTAGGTGGAGCTAGGATTTCCTAGAGGTGGACTGAATCATAAAAACCCCTAAAAGTTAAGCTAAACACCAACATAGATTATTTACTAGCACATGGCTGGCAATCCGTTGTGAAAACATATGCTGACAAATATTGACCGCATGCCATCCACCAATAAAAATCTGTGCTAGTGGTTTTTGGAGTTCACATCTGCACCCCACAAGGGGGTGCCCCACAAGGGGGTGCCCCACAATGTCCTACAGCATATCCCTGCCATGCATTGAAAACATCTCCCGATGATAATACCAGTCTTGATGATGTCATCATCGGGAGATGTTCCTAATACACGGTGAGAATGTATTGTGGGACACTGTGGGGCGCAGATCTAAACTCTGGTTTTTGAGACCTAAGTTGACCATTTATGACTGCCGCAGAAAGCTTCTTTGAAAAATGAAAATATAAGCGATATGATGCATGATTTTATGATGTTTTATTATATTTCAAGACTTTATTAATATATCATCTTTATTGAATATACTATTATTAATCTCATCAAATTGTTAGATCTTTTGTACTTCTTCATTATATTAATTTTATTTTTAATTTTACAAATTTTAGATTTCATTTCTATTTTGAAGTTTCAAGTTCTTTTCTTCGTTTGTACAACTTCTTACTCAATTCAACAATCTAATTTCTTTTAATTAGTTTTAAATAGGTGCTAATTGCTTCTATAAAAAAAGAATGATTAATTCTTGCCATAAATAGATTTTTTTAGTAAAAACATTTGGTGCATAGCAACATTTTCTTGTTCTGTTCATTTCTATTCATTTTTGTCCAGTTCTAACTAATTTCTATTCTTTATTGGATTTTCTTCTATCTTTATTGAATATGGATGGGAATTTGACTGAAAATGTGCATATATTTTCTTGGTTGGCCATAGCTTACTATTATACTTGGCAGGCAAGAAATTACATGATTTCCGAAAGGGAAAATCTATGTTGATGGAAAGGCATGATACTACAAGGGCTTTGATCAATCAAAACTCTTATGAATTTTGATAAATACCACTTGATTGACTACCACTTTTATGATATTAGTTGCTAAGTTACAAACTTTTCCATCATGGTCTAACCCTTTTCAAAAATATTCATCATTCTTATTGATGTGTTCTAAAATGTATTGATAGTGTTCTACAAAGCATGGTTAATGTTGTCACTTAATTAAGCGATTCTAATTGTCTTTTATTTTTTTTTTTGTAAAAAGAACAGTGTTATTGGTTGCAGGTGGACAGTTAAGCTATGTTTGATTTGAAGGAAAACGTAGGGAAAGGTAAGGGAACCTATACAAGATTTGTAAAGGTTTTCTTACCTTTTCCTTCATTTCCTTACTTTTTCCTTCAAAGCAAACACAGCCTTAGGGAAAGCATTGAATAGTGCTGAAGCAAAGGTTCCAACCAGTTGGCTGGTAAGGTCTCCTTCTGATCGTAGCGGATACATGGGATCAAATGCTCCCTGTACCTGGGTTGGAGGATGGGCTACCCCATAAAAAAATAAGAATACTACCAAAGCAAAGCATTCAAGAAATTTGCATAGAGGGCCAAAAATGTTGATCATCCTTTTGTTGTTGGCCCTCTCATGCTCAAATGGCTAGAAGAGTTTGTATAGCTCTTATTATGGGTGTAAATTATTTGATTTCGATTTTGAATCAGGCAATATCCAAATCCGAATATGATTAGAAAATCTGATATCCGAATTCGAAACCGATTAAAAAATTCAGTATCCGAATTCGATTTGATATCCGACAGATATTGAAAATTAATATTCGATTTTGATTAAATATTTGATTCAATTTGAATTCGACCAATTAATAAATTTAGGTAATTAATAAATATATAAAATAAATATTTTATTTATATAAAGTATATAAATTTATAAATTATATAAAAACATTTAAATATTTTATATATCATATATAAGAATTAAATAGTAAATCGAATTCAGATATTTATTAAATCAAATCAGGTCATATTTGAATTCGAATCCGATTAGCTATTCGATTTGAATAGGATATCCGAATTCAACTGATTAAATATTCAAATTATCCGAATTTGATTCAGTTATGACAAATCTCGAATTCAAAATCAAATTTTCAAATACCGTTGACACCCCTAATTCTTATAGTGAGTGTGAGTGTGTGTGTGTGTGTGCGCGCGTGTGTGTTAATATATTTATATTTACTTATTAAAAGCTAGGAGAAATATGGTACAAATTTTGCATTGGATTTTGGGATAAAAAAGTTAGAGTTCTACAAATGAGTGCAAATAAAACAAAAGAAATGTAAAATTTGCATAAGATAAGAATGAAATTCGCTGTTAAAACAAATATATGCAAATCTGAACTGTGAACAAAAATTTGCATCTGGTTCAGATTTGCACTACAAACAAGAAGACCACAATCTCATTTGTATAAATTCATTGGAACGCAAATTTTCACAAATCTTTACTCCAGTCACCTCCATACTTTTGGACCTATACAAATGAAATTGCACAGTAAATAAATGAGACATCACATAAGGCGGTTAGGCACTGTTGATTGGTGAAAAGCCTTCCCTTACATATGGCTCAGTTTGGAAGGAGTACAAATATAAATATACAGAGTACAAAACTTTATATTTTTGTATATATTTGCACTGTACATATTTGATGGTTCAGTTTGAAAACAATGCAAATACAAATATGTAGAGTATTCGACCTTGTATATTGTATTATTTTATATCTATTTATACTATATATATTTGTATTTGAACTCTTTCCAAACTGAGTCTATGCAATAACTATAATTCAGACATAATATGATATAGAAAATATAACAAATGTAACGTCGTAAGTTGTAATGAGGACTCTAAAGGAGGCCTTGGTTGAGTTGTTTGGACTTCATATGTGTTTGGAACCATGAGCATTTGTTCATTAAAAGTTTGTACTTTATTTGTTTGCAAAGCTGAGAAAAGCAATAATGTACCTGTCCAAATCCACTAGACACCATTAGACACCACATCAGCAAAACAATGAATAAACACCTACCCGTTAGGGGAAGCACTAAAATGAAGCTTCCCCTAACGGTAGATGTACACATAAATCAAAGCTTGCTTTTGCAAATTTCTATGCATACGGATCCGCATAATGGGGAAATGCTGAAGTGGTGCCTATGTGGCAGCATTTATTCAACAAATGCCCACAGTTCCAAACACATTGAGCCCAAAACATGTGTCTTGACGTACCCAATATGTGGTAACCTTGGCCTAGTCTAGTTTGAAAGTTGATTTTGTCTAGGACATTACATGCTTGTTTGGGTGAATTTTCAAGTATTGGCTTCTAAGTTACATAAATTGAGAAATCTGAAAACCTGTGAAGTCATGTTTGGTAAAAAATCAAAAAGTTGAAAATAGGCTTACATCATCATCATCCATGTCTTATCCGAATTATATGGGATCGACTACATGAATCTTAGTTCATTGATCCATTCAATCTAAAGCCATATCCAGTTAAATTATTAATGCTTAAATCATTTCTTACCCCATGTCCTTTTAGGTCTACCCCTATCTCTTCTATTCCCTTCCACTACTTGTAACAAGTCACTTCTTCTAACTAGAGCCATTAGGTGGTTTTCAATGCACTAACCAAACCATCTTAGTTTATTCTTTGTCATTTTGTCATGCACTTAGTGGAACTATTCCTAGGTTACAATAGATGACTTCATTTATAATTCTATCTAGTGATGCACAATCTGGACGCTCCCTCATGTCTTGCGATCTGGCTCGAACAGGGGTCCAACTTGAAAGTGGCAAGTTGTATGGCCGAGCTGGTATCTGTGTGACCGAGCTAAGTGTGAGCTATAAAAAGAAAGGAGGTGAAGGTGCGCGGGTAGTATGGAGTTGTTTCCCTATTTTCGGGCGCATTAAGGTGTCCGTTGAGAGATCTTTGCGGGAGTTACGATTCATTCGCGTACTGGTGTACTGTATGGTGAGCCGTTCTAACGGTCACGCTATTGGTGCTTTTGGTAGTGAGCTACTAGGGACAATTAGTGAGCTCTTCCTCGCAGGTCGCCTTAGGTCCTCTTAGCTCGTCCGACTCCTAGGATAGCTCACCGTAATCTTATGGGTCTGCCAACTCGGCCTTGCTGAGTTGTACTGGGAACTATAGGGGGTGGTTAGCGAGCTCTCCTTAGCAGGTCGCCTTAAGTCCCTACAGCTCAACCGGATCCTACGATAGCTTGCCATAATCCTACGGGGTCAGCTAGTTTGGTCTTGCCGAGGTAAAGGTCAGCCTGGGTGAGATGCTCCAAGCTAATTTTATTGAGTTAGCTCGCTAACTAGGCGTCGAGGTATAATTTGGATGCCATGTGTCTTCGGAGGTAGGTCGCCAGGTCTCTGGAGGTAGGTCTTCAGGTCTCCATCAGATCTCTAGGGGTAGGTCTTCAAGTTTCCATCATTTTGGCTAAGGCAGGTCATCATCTACATGGTGTCGGGTGTCATCCAACTGTTTTTGAGATGCCACATGTCATGATGTCAATGGAGGGCCCAATCTGCCCTCATCACTATCATTTCTAATTCTTCCATTCAACTATCTTAGCATTTGCATTTTGCCACATTCATTTTCTAAATATTTTGTTTGAAAATAGGCTTACATAAGTGAAAAAATTGACTTTTTAATGAAACTATATTAGGTAGTAGTTCAAATGATGCAGTTTAGTCATTGCAGAAGCCCTTTCAAACAGGCCCTAGATAACGAGTGGCATCTATAAGTTGCCGTTTTCAACATTTTACACTATAGGATGAAGATGGAAAAGAAGAAGACAAAATATACACTAAAAAAGAAAGAAAGAAAAGAAATTCTAGAAGAAGAAGAAGAATAAAGAAACAAATGGTAGGAGATCGAATCTGCTTTCAGCCTATCAAAAAGGAAAATTCTCCCTCATCTAGTAAGCACTTAGTAAATAAAGAGATCACATCTCCGCCCCACGATGCCCCACCCCGCCCTGTATTGGAAACATCTCATGAAGGCACACGGCGGGAATGTGCTGTGGGGCGGCCCCTTGTGGGGTGAAGATGTGAATTCATAAATAATTAGCAAAAGGTGCACATGCTAGCAAAGTTAGAGCAAATACTTTTGTCTTTAGTGATGAGTAAGGTTAAAAACATATATATTGAAGTCGAAACAATCCATGAATCTTCCATGTGTTAACATGATTGCAAAATATTCGTATATAAGGTGGGACACCGGAGTTGATCAATCTTATATACACAGTCCAATTTATTTTCTTAGGTGAAGGAATAATGGGGAAATCAAATTATTCTGATGGAAAACGTCATTGATGAGGTTTTATACCGAACCGTAAAAAAGTTATTATTGAACTTTGAAAAGCATAATGTAAAACTCTACTTCATCTAAACACCAACAAATCTAAACTGAAGTAGAGGTTTACATCGATCTTGATTTGTACTCCTCCTAACATTGACAAAACTGAATTGATGTAAACTTTTACATCGATGACGTTTTACATTACTTCCAAATGCAGCCTTATGAAATGAGTTATTCCATTTTGGATTTCTATTTCATATTTTGAATCTTGATTGAATTGCGAATGATGCATGCAGAACAACATGGTAAGCTAGAAATGTTGCTGAACCAAAAAATGTAATTAACCGAATTAATTGGTATATATATATTTTTATGTTTATTTTTAATATATCGTATATTATTTATATATGCATATGTATATATATTATTTATAATTTATTATTTGTAATATAAAATATTAGATACACATATACACACACTATATATAATCGAAAACCAGAGAACCAAACTGATCAAAAGCCGAAAAACCAGTTGATCGGTGGTACCAATTCAGTTTTGATTCAAAAAATTGCAAAAACCAATGACAGTAATTCGGTTTTAAAAACATATTCACGGTTCAATTACCAAACCGTGAGCACCCCTAAATCGGTGGATTAGGCCACCACACTTTGAAACCTATCAAACCCCACTTTGCTTTCATAGTTCTAATTCAGGTGATCACTTGGAACCTCAGTCCATCTCTTATATGAACCATGGTTTTTAAAAACGAACCAGTGACCAAATCGGTCAGGGGTCCGGTTACCGTTTTGAATGGTCAATACTGTCAATTAAAAAATTAAAAATTAAAAAGAAAATCTGACAAAAAAATAAAAATTTTAAAAAACTAAAAAAAATTAAAAAACAGTCAAAACCGTTCGAACGATTTAAACAGTTAACTGGCTGATTCAGCGATTTACTGACCAAAATCAATGGTTTTGGGGAAAAAACAGTTTTAGGAAAAAACAAAACCAGTCAGATGACTGATTCCCGATTTTCCCGATCCGACCGTCTCCGATCTGGTTTTGAAAACCATGATATGAACTATAATACGAGCACAATTCATAAACCATTGGATATAGAACAATGACATCACGAAGAGGTCAGATGTCGTCACTGCAACAATTGATATCTTTCTTCTTGAAGAAGGTCCGGTGAAATCCCAAAAGAACATTTGGGATTTGTGAAAGAAAAAGCACATATTCTCACGTACTCCTAGAAACTAAGACACGGAATTATAAAATAGAAAAGGAAAAAGAAATTTAAAGTGATAATGTATCTAGCTTCATTCATATTCAGGTCTACCTCATCAGATTTTTGGTCAGGTCTACACAGTGGAAATGCAGCATCCCCTAAAAGAGAATAAGTCTCATCATTCTTACAGCCATTTACATCACTTATTTGACAACTATGAGCATAGACAAATTTTTATCCAAACTGCAATTATTAACCCTTTTTGGTAGTCCCAAGATCTCCAGGATTCATGAATCGACTTATTTTGATAATCAGATCTAAGGGTCATGATGCATGACTTGGGTGATGTTATCAAATGTGTGTTGTCTTAATTTTTTTTTTTTTTGCTGTGAGTTTAAACAATAAATCAAAATCAAATTATTTAAAAACAAATTGATTCTTAAACCAAAAACATCTTATTTATTGACTTTATGTGCCTTTTCTTTCCAAAACTGAAATGGCCGGAACATGTTCACTAATTAATTTCTTATTAAGAAAATAGTGATTTTTTTTTAAGTTAAACCAACTTATTTTTGCTTCTCATCAAACAAAAATGGGTTTTAATGTGTGTCAATTATTTTATTTTAATTTTTAATTGCTGATGTGACAATTTTAAAAATAAAGGGAAATTGTTTAAAACTCACCATGAGTTTTCAGCATTTCTCTTAAACTCACCACAACTTTTCAAAATGTCTAAAACTCACCATGTCACTAACTTGACGTTAAACAGACTAACGGGTGTTAATATATTACCATTTTAACACTTTCATAGAAAAATATAAAATATATACAAAAAAAATTAATGGGAGTTAATATTTACCATTTTAATATTTAGACATGAAAAAAGGAAAAAAATTCCAAAAAATATTTTCAAATATAAAATACATAAAAACATAGAAATTACAAAAAATATATATAATTTACAAACAAAATAAAAAAATATTTTCAAATTATAGAAACTATAGAAATTGAAAAACAAAATCAGAAAATAAAAATTGTAGAAAAAACACCAAAAATTATAGAAAAACACAGAAATTACAAATAAATAATAAAATATAGGAAAATTTATAGATTGTAGAAAATAGAAAAATGTAAATAAATTATAAAAAACACTGCAAAATATAACAAAACACTAAAATGCAAAAAAAAAAAAGAAAATTGAAAACTGAAAATGACCATTTTTCCTCTAACTCACCATTCAATGGTAATTTGGTCGTGAAAATTGTTATTTATGTTGACATGGACACCTCTTTTAAGAAGCATTAACGGTGCATTAACGAAAGGTGAATTTTGGAAAATAAAAACTTACTGGCCTGGTGAATTTTAGACATTTTGAAAAGTTGTGGTGAGTTTAAGAGAAATATTGAAAATTCATGATGAGTTTTAGACAATTTCCCAAATGAAAACAAAAATGTCCATCTTGTAGAAGACCCTTAGGCTGTGCTTTGGTTTGAAAGAAAAGGTAAGGAAAGGATGAAAAATATAGGAAAACCTAAACAAATCTTGAATATATTTCCCTATCTTTCCCTTCCTTTCTTTACCTTTTCTTTCAAACCAAACACACCTTTAATTTAATAAACATAGAATACTCACTACGATGGGTGACCTCCTAAGAAGTCCTCCTAACTTAGGTACTGTATGCTTAGTTCGTAACTCATCCAAATCATTAATTAAGGACTTTGAGACAAATTCTTAAGGGTTTTAGAGCGTTAAGGAGAGTCCAAAAAAATGCACTTTAACTTGTGAGGTATGAGTATACCATAACCTTGAATTCACTAAAAATCCAAACTTTACATATGTAGATAAATGATAATATCTATACACAATTAATTAATGAAAATTATACATAATTAACAACCATATATGAATTAAGCTTTAGCAATCACTCATCAACCTCTTGTTCTAATAATTGTGATTGTTCCTCTCCCTTGTGTGTGGATTCTGGTTAGTGCAACGACGGCCTTCCCGGAGAGACCGGTTCCGGACGGAGAAACGCACGGACGGCAAGCGAAGTCCCCCACGGGGTGCCGGACAGGCCTAGTCGGAGGCATGAGAATCCTCTGGTTTATGTCATTCAGCGTCACGTCCCCTTCAACTCCTCCAGGCTTTACCAGTGCAAATGGGTACGCCACGCCTGTTATTACTTTCCTCTTCCTTTGACAGCGGCCTTCTGATGAAGAAGAGCCAAAGCAACAAGTTGGAAAACCGATACAGAAGCGTAAAGTGAATGAAGCCAAGGAAAAGAGAGAGTACCAGAAGAAGATAAAGGGTATCTTGAGATCAGTAGGTTGTCTTTGTCATATGTGCATGAGCTTGGCTTCTGTGGGTTCTTGCAAGAGGAGCCTGAAGAACCGTGTGTTAACGTTTCTGGGGCTGACATTGTCTCTTCGGTTGTTTTTATCTCCGAGACTATTGTTTCTTCATCGCTGATGCTGCTCATTGCTGAAGAGTTTAACAGTTCATCTCCTGATCAACATACAAGTAACAACAATATATAATATAATCACCAGTGAAGAAATTAATTAAATCTGTTTTCATCAAGTACCATATTCGTGCGACGACTGTTTGATGAAATGGTGCTTGATTTTGAACCATTTCTGGGAATTCTCGATCCTCGAAGAAAATGAAATGACCATCTGGTCAGGGTTTGACACTGGTTGGAGATTGAAAGTTGAAACGCCATAATTATGGCGTCCAAGCTAGCCAAATCATCTAACGTGGGTCGCCATTAGTTCCTTTACAGCTTGTAGTTTCTAGATAGTAACAAATAGAAATGTCTATTTTGATGGAGGGATACTAGCTAGCTTACCTGAAACTCCATTGATTTCGGTGGTCTGCTGGCTCAAGCAGTTATAATTCTTAAGTGGGTTTTCGGTGCAATTCGAGTTGGAGTAGCTCTGCAAACAAAAGATCATCAGCTTCTACACAAACAGCTAACATACTAGAAAGACTAAAATTAACTCACTTTCAGACTAAAGCCTTACCTGTAGAAGATGATCGAAATCAAAACTTGTTTGATCATTGCTGGAAAACTGCAACCGTCTTCGCTTAAACCGGTCACTCCACTCGACCAATGCATCCTGTAGATACCCAGTCGATAAATCGGCCGGCGACGAGAGGAATGCTTCGGTGGACTCCATAACTGAAACAGACACAGACACAGACACAATGACAAAGTTGTACGTCAAATGCATGATGATTTGCGCCAGCCATGAAACACTATGTCCATATGAACAAGATTACAAGAAAGAAAAGAAGCGAGAGAAGAAAGGATACCCATAGACATGTCTGCGTTGAAAACTCCAATGTTGTGGATATCCCAAGCTAGGGAAGGGTAGGGATAACATAGATTGCTACTGTACGCCATGGTGTGAACTGATGAGGAAGGAAATGGAATGGTTGTAGTATTTAAAGTGAGAAAATTTTTAAAAAGTGAGGAGAAGGTGATGCAGTAGAAGGAATCAGTCAACGGCAGGAGGGAGCTAAAGTGAAGTTTATTGGGATTCTGAAACGTTTTCTTTTGGGTTCTATCATTTTTTTTTTCTTTGGTAGATGCTGTGGGGGACTAAATAATGGCGTGGTTGTGATGCATAAGAGCATGAACAGACTACAGGGGCTGACTGGGGGCAGGAGTACTGGAGGATGGACGTGCTAGACACATTTCAAATTTCGGCTTTTTCTTTTTGGCTTTTGCCGGGTCAGGTGGGCCCATTTCCTTTTTGGCTTTGCCGGGTCATGTGGGCCCACTTCCACCTGTTTGTTCACATTCAGCCCCATGGTGGGTCCGTTTCCACCTCAGGATCTTCAGTCTTAGCAATGGGTGGATTTCATTTGACTGGTGTAATCACACTTTTGCATGCTGGGTGGGAACATAGGTGGGCCCAATTGATAGATTTCTTGTCTGCTAAGGGACCCTGCACACATCTTTGATTGGGATTTGATTTGGGTATGAAATGGAGCAGGTCAGACCTGTGATGGAACACAAGTTTAGCTTGCAGCTGCAGAATGCATCCTTGAAGCAAAATCTACAGGGTTTGGAGTTCGGATATTGAATGAATTCATTTTGAAAAGTCAGACAAAGCAATGAGTCTTCTAGTTTCTAGTTTCTACAGAGAGAGGTATTGCAATTTCTTCCAGTCTCAAGGATGTTAGCAATGAGTGATGGTAGTCACTTGACTCTCTCTCTCTCTCCATAACACTTTAGAACTCGTCTCTATAAATGTTTAAAAAATTCTAACATCATAAACCCTAGTAGAGAGTCATTAAATAACCAAAATAAAAGAAATACAAAGGATTTATGAGATGGTAATCTGTTAGGTGAGACTTCAAGGATTCAAATACCAGATCCTCTGCTCATAGTATAGAGAAGGATCTCATCATAAATCTACAATGCATGCATCTCGTTGTAGTGCATATTTGAACAAAATACAAAATTTGCACTTAGTTGATAAGTTTCTTGTGCAGTTGTTTATTTGTAACTAGGGATGAGCATTGGTCAGTTCAATTCTATGGCATAACTTGGAACCTACCTTGTAGGGGTAAGTTCTAGGTTTTTAGAAGCGGAACCTACCTGTGAAGGTTGGTTCTGGCCTTGGTGATTATAGGGTCTACCCGTGGAACCTGTTATTTTTTTACTTACCCCCTTTAAAAATAAAGAAACATGTTCTTTAAAATGTTGATTTTTAATAAATATAATATATAGTTTAAAACTTGTATTATCTTTATTGATTAAATTGAGTGGCTTAATATGTAAATTATCATTTTATCATTTAAAACTTATAATTTAAATTTAAATTTTGTAAATATTACCTTTTACATTACTTGTTGTATACATTCAAATATTAAAATGAAAACAAATAATCAAAACACTTAAGTAACTCAATGGTCAAGTGAGACTATGGCCTTTGTAACCATGATTGCTTAAGTTCAAATCTTCACATCCCCAAAACTATTTTGGTTTATTTCAAGGCAAGTTTAGTTCCAAAGTAGGTTCCACCAAGGCTGATTCATCGGGTTAGTCTGGGTAGGGTAAATCCCTAGACCCTAAAACCAGCTTGAGTGGGGCTCAGTTCTAAGAATTTGGAACCAGACCCTACCCTATAACAAATTGGGTAGGGTTAGTTCAAGGCCAGTTCGAGGTCAATTTCATTCGGTTCTAGGTAGAACCTACCCATTTGCTCACCCCTATTTGTAACAATATATGATTTGCATTGCACTCCTACCCGGAAGCAGAATTTGTACTTTATCTCATTTGTACTCATCAGCAATGTAAATTTTGCACCACATTCTTCCTACCTCAATCTCTGTTTCTCATATAACGTGGGGACCACATCATCTTGACTTCTTACTTCACTCCCAAACAAATAACCCTCTTACCTCCATCGTGAGAATTGAAGGATCGTACCATTTTACTTCCTATTTTATTTTTTACAAACAAATAAGACAACCAAATCAACGAAAAAAAAAAAAGTAAACTAGAATTTAGACTCTATCCCCAAACGCAGCCTAACTATTTAAAACTTCCGTAACTTTGAACTGTGAATCGATGCATTGAGGTGCACTAACATTTTGTCTTATCACCAGAACTGTTCATCAACTTAAATAAAAAGATGATATCCTCTAATGACCACTAGACACAAAAAGTATCAGTTGGTCAAACGCTTAGGAATGATGAGACAGTGGGAGACATTTATAGTGACAGATGATGAATGAAATATGCTATTGGTTGCTTTTAGTGAGGATGCTCATGAGCATAATTTGCTATTCAAGAGTCAGAGACTGTGTACTTAGATATCCCTGACCCAACAATAGTGCCCTGAGATTATAAGCACCCAACACCAAGCTAAGCCTTTTTCTTCCACCATTTAGGATAAGAAATTATTGTTTGTTCAAATAAAAGCACAATTCTACTAGATCGATCATAATTGGACAATCTCAGCCACCCAAGGAGTAGGCGATTTGCTTATCACCTTTATACCACATATACTTGTTAAAACTTCCGACCAGTCAACTAGAATCATAAATGTGATAGCCAATTAAGTGTTATTTATCAAAATTCATGGGTGAGTTTTGATTAGTCAAAATTCTTTTCATAATATATCTTTCCCGCATCATAAATTTTTCCTTTATTAAAATACACATAGTTTTATAAATTTACTATAACCTATCTTATACTTTGCATTTTATTGAAACACCCCTTATAGTTTACAATTGTTTATTTAATCAACTTTTCATTAGACAAAAGTGAAAAATGACAACTTCAACCCTAATGTCTGTTTGAACAAATTGAAGGAAAAGAAAATAAAAATAGAAATGTTGTTCTTGCCCATAGTAAAACACAATGAACAATAATTGGTATATTTTGTTTTATGTTTGAAGAAGAAAGATGCATCATTACAAATAAACCAAGACACTATTGTTCTCTCTTTCATTCTACTAAAACCAAACATTGTTTCTTGGTTTAGATGATCATGCCACTATTTTCAGACAACGATACAAATGGTTCTTAACAAAAAGTGATTAAGTAAATGGATCGCAAACTATGAAATAATTTTAATAGATTAATTATCAGCCAAATGATAGGGGTGTTTCAGTAAATGATCCTTCAAAATAAATTTTATTAAAATAGAGAAAAGGTGATTCTTTTAGACATATGGTGTGGAATGTTGCACTAAAGCATACTGCATTAAAACTAGTGATATACAGCATACTTGTGGAACTCATTATTTAAGAAAAAAAAAAAGAAGAAACAAAAAGAATAGTGGAGCCCATAAAAAATGCTAAAAAGTCGGGCTGTTCAACAAGTAAAGTTGGTGAATGTAATTCCCACCGGCTTGGATCGAATGTTCCGTGTGCATTTGAGTTGGTTGTGGCAGCTACCGCCCTCTTTGGTCTACTTCTTTAAATTAAATTTTGAAACTTCAGATTGCCCTGGTGTGTTCGAAAGTTTCCATGGATGAGAAGGTCCGAGCTTGCTAGGGCTAAGAAAGTGAATACATGGTTAAAGCAAAGAGTCTACTGTTTGTTTGATGAGTTGTATTGATTGACCGCATGCATCATCCCTTAGAAGAGGGGGCAGATGGGGAACAAAGGAAAGATCCATTGGTATAAATTACTTTTCATTACTATTTTGATATGGAAAATGTAGCTTAAATGGCTAAATAGGTCAGTTAAGCCATGTTTGGTTTGATAAAAAAAAAAAAAAATAGAGAAAGAAAGTTGGAAATTTCTTAATGATTTTTGTAAAATTCCTTAAAAACTTTATCTCATTTTCTGTCTCTCTACTTTTCTGTTAAATCAAACACAGGTTTAGAGTTCTTTTCTGAGTTCATCCAGTTAACTCGTTTTTTTTTTTTCTTTTGCATAGGAATTGAATAGATATATTGGTTAGTAGGATTATATTGATCCAGGCCTCCAATTTCTTTCTTGCTTTCCTTTTTATATTGTTTGTTTTTCTTTAATGAAAATTTGAGTAGCTTATTGGCTACTAGTTAGTAGTGTTTAAAGCAAGACTCAAATAGAAGACTAGAATCAACTAGAGGTGTAATGTGGGCCCGACACGATTGTGGGTCGTTCAGACTGTAGAGGTTGTGCCATGCCAACAAGCGAGCCTGGGTGGGCCGTGCCTACTGGCCTGGAATCCCTCAAAGGGGAGGTTTGGCATAACCCACAAAACGAGCCTAGATGGGCCTATGCCGGGTCGGACTGGGCCACAAGCCTGGGCTGTGGAGCTGATCTTTTTTGAGTCTTTTCTAATATTTTCCACTTTTTCTTTTGCTAAGTAAAAATGACAAGTATTTTGGATAAAATAAAAAAAATTAACAAAAAAGAAAATAGACATACAATTAATCATTTATGAAGAAATAAAATTAAATTGAAAAAATTACAATTTAATTGGAATAAAGTAATTTAATAAAATTGAAAAAAAAATTACAGTGTGATTGAAAAAAATGGAATAAAAGAATTTTACTCTCCAAGCTATACATACCCATAACCAAATAAGCAATGATGGTTATGTATTTTAACCAGTATAAGATCCACTTAAGAAATGTGCCACTACCTTAAGTCTGAAAAGAATGAGAAAAAAAAAAAAAAAAGAATAGCCTCTCGAACCACTTAAGGATAAATTGATGATAAAATGGCTGTCCAACCACCACAATCCCAGCATGAACATCTTCTTTAAACACTAACCATTTGCAAGAAACATGTGATGTTGATTCTTGCAATGAATCCCTACCCATTTTTTCTTTTAATTCTTTTCATTGCACAAAAAGGGTCACTTTGTATTTCAGTATTTTTGTTATTTTTCCATCCCAACTCCTTGCAAGTTGCAACTAATGACCTAGACTGCCTAGTAGAAATATACGTACCATAGATCACACCCCTAAATTGAGAACCAATAGGAGAGAATATTCTAGGTGACAATATAAGTAGGCTAGGCTTTTAGGCAATAATCTAGGTGATAAAAGAATCGGTTGAACCATTTAGATGGTTCTAGGGAGAAGGGATGCATTTAATTTACTCATATAAAAATAGAAACTTATAGTTTCTTCTTCTTTCTTTTTAAATATGGAGATTTGAATTAACAACAAAGAGAAACAGGGACACTCTTGGGCAACAAAAATCTCAGCCATCCATGTATTCACTGATTCACTTTCCTTTGTGATTTTGTTGGGGTAAATACATGATAGGAAGACCTTCAATTAAAAACCTAAAATGATAAGATAGAGATATTACCACTTCAAAATATTGAGTCTTGTGAATAAGTAAACTACAAATTTGTGGTCAAATCATAGACAAAAATGTTTGAGTTGGTCATATTCGATAGAACTAAGTAAAAAAAATGTCAAAATACAAAGAATTCAAAGGAAAAGAAGTTGTTGACATCATATAAGGAGCTTAGATCATTGAAGCCTTGAGTTGAACCAATGACATAAGAATGTCAGCAAACCATTTATTGAACAATTCTGGTTTTTGAAACTTAGAAAGTTTTTGAACCAGAATTTCTATAATATTAGCTTGATACATGCGGTGCACAGGATTTGTTAAGCGAAAGCAAAATAATAGAAATTGTTTTATATTTTTAACTTTTAAATAATTAATAACTATTATATTTTAGGTTCAACTATCATATGGGAAAGATATGATATCTGACAAATTATTTTACCAATCAACTGGTATTGAAAACATGGTAGCCAATCAGGTGTAATGTATCAAAATTCATGGGTGGATTCTGATTGGCCAAAACTCTTCCAATACCATATCTTTCCCGCATCACAGATTTTCCCTTATATTTTGTATACTACTTTTAATAATTTTTTTTACAATACAAAAATAACAATAATTAATTTCAGCTAGGGTTGTTCATCAAATTGATGAAACCGACCAAATTGACCAACAATTTCCCAACCTGACCAGGCTGGATCAGTTCCACTTGGGCCATTTGTACATCGACCAAATTGAGCAACTCGACCATACTTATATTTTAATATAAGTTTTTAATACAGAAAAGTGGAAAAATCCCCATATTTCTTTGTATAAAATATTTTATATCATAAATTTATTTTTTAATAATGTCATTCTAATTTTTTAATTTTAAATTTAATTTTTTAAGCTTAAATCTTTTAAACAGACTTACCAAACCGAAAATTGATCCAAACTGATACAACCCAAGTTGGCCGATTCACTAATAGTCAGTCAATTTCAAGTGACAAACTCCCTAACCTGATCAAGTCGATTTATTTAGCCAAACAACCTACAACTAAACCGAACCAATCTGTGAACACTCCTATTTTTTTCTAACTTAATAGTCTAATCACTAATGAATAACAATAATTTAATCTCCAATAATTATTGAAAATTTATAGCAAAAATACACGATTATTGAAAATATTTTGATGATAAAAATACAATAAATAATAATAATAATAATAATAATAATAATAATAATAATAATAATAATAATAAAAACAATAAATACAACTATTACACAAATACTAAACACTAAAAAATATATTAAATTAGTTAATAAATAGTGTAATGTCAAATGATAGTTTAAATCTAATAAATATTAATCAATAAATTATAACAAAAATATAATAAATACAATAAGTACAATAAATTAAACTTAAAAAGTTAAATAATAGTAGTTTAATCTCCAATAATAATTGAAAATATATTTATCACAAAAAACAATAGATGATTATTTAAAATACAATAAATATTAATTTTAGTATATATAATATATAATAAATATAGATTAAGATTTTAATATAATTATTAATTGATATAAGTGAAATTAATTATATACAATACTATTATAGTTATTCAAATAATATCATTATTTAAATTTTAAAATATTAATTATTTGTTGAAATTAATAATCCATAAAATTATAGTTTATACTATTATTACATAATTCCATTATTAATTTTATAAAATATTAAATTATTATTAAATTGAAGATTATGTTGTAAACTTGTAATTATTTTTATAGTCTTAAGAAATTTTTTAAATTTATTACGTAATATTAAATATTTTGTTATATAATTATTTAGCTATTTTAATATTTTTATTTAAAACATTTAATTATTGAAATATTTAAATAACATTTTATTTTTTATTGTTTGAATTACATTTGTATTGAATAATCCAGAAAACCATAATTTATATTGTTAAATATAAAATTATTTATAATATGAATATTATTAAATTTATTATAATTTTTTTGTTTTTAATAAATATTTTAAAATTATTATATAATTTTGTTAGAATATTTAAATTTTTTAATTCAATTTTTCTCTAGTTAGTTATAGACAAAATGTGGGGGAGAGGATAAATAGGAATTAGAGATAATTTAGGAGAGAAAATCTATACTAAATTAGAGATAATTTAAGAAATAAATAGGAATTAGAGATAATTTAGGATAGAGTGGGGAATACTGGGGGAGATAGTTTATGAGAAATTTTGGGAGAGGATATAATTTAGGTTATTAGGAAGGTGTGGGTAAGAGATATTTTAGATAATCTTTTATGGGCAAGGAGAGCATCTCATTGATTGTTTAAAAAATGACAAAATAAAAAAATAAAAATTTCAAAAAATGAGAAAATTTCTTCACTGCTGTGTTTTAATATATATATATATATATATATATATATATAGATAGATAGATAGATAGATAGATAGATAGATAGATAAGGAACTGTAAATTTTCGTCAAAAACTCAATTGGAAAAACAAAATCAAATGAAACCCTGGAATTATGAATTGCACATTTCCAACTAAACATATAAGCTTGGATGCATTTATCGATTTGTCCATAGAAATAGACAAATTTATAAAATTACCTTGTCGTATTCTTGCCAGGGAAATATCTCTAGTAGGAGTTCCCACCATTTATTTAGGCCTTGAATATAGTAGAGATGACTATATGAAGATTAAACTAAACAGGAAATATTCACATTTATGAAAAAATATGTTTAGAAGTTATTGTTTATTACATTTTCTTCTCTTGTGATCAATTATTGACTTTTGAGTAACTGAAACCGCAAATTTTTTAAGCCTGGTTCGGGCCTCCATACAATGATGTGTTCTCTTGCTTCAAATCTCTATGACAGATTTCTTGCATAGGAGTAAAAAATAGATTAGATTCACTCAGAGAAAGGGTGACAGCTATTCATTAAAAATGGGGTTTTCTAAACAATTATTGACTTAACCATGATAGTAATTGACACCTGAGATACGTTGCTAGTAGAAATATTTCACCAGGAAATTTCAAAAAGAAATAAGAAAAAAAAAAGGAAAAATATCAAAGGAGAGAGAAAGAGACCCTCTCTTCAATTTTGCATATATGTTTGAAAAATTCACTACCGGTGGCATACTGACAATATCAAGAAGGGCAGAAGTTAAAATGACATGCAAATAAAAACCTCATAAATCTTAAGAAAAAGCTGCCTCTTGAATCGGGTTATGTTCAGGTGTCAAGCGCAATCTGTAATCGATAACCACTCTGGCCAAATTCTCACTGATCTACATCAAAACCACAAGAATTGAAGTAGAACCCAACCTATAAATAATTGAATCCCATCTCTATTGGAACCAAAATACAAAACTTAAAAGCAACAAATAATTACCTAGAAGAGGAAAGAAAAAAGAAGGGAAAAAAGCAAGGCCAGAGGAGGAAGCGAGGACCTTAAAAGGCTCATTGCTTGTTCTGAAACTGATGCCTGAAACATACTTAAATCAAACAATAAATCCTATGAGAAAGAGAGAGGGAGAGAGAGAGAAGAGCAAACACTCATCTATGATAAAAAAAAAAATGTTACCAAAGAAGGAAAAGAGGGGATGTGTAAGTACCCACAGTTCCATTCTCCATATATAAGGCCGAATTTGGAGATGAACATGTAACTCTGCCGTCTTCACTGTCTTTATGGAACCAAACCAGATTGTAATGAAACCCTAACATAAACCCGAAGGAATAAAAATACAACAAGAACACACAATAGAAAGTAAGAACATTCCAGAAAACATGTCTATATAGCATCCTACCCTTCGTCATTAAACCCTAATAAAAGGGGAAAAAATTAAAGGATGGAAAAATAAGAGAATGAGAAGAATAAGAGAAGAACGAAGAAAACCCCTGTATTTGGTCAGAGAAAAAAGGACAAATGCAAACTCTCCATCGTTAAACCCTAACAAAGAAGGGAAAAAAACATACCCACAAAACCCCTCCAAAATTAGTTTTAGGATTGCTAAAATCACTTCAGCAACAGAGAACCCTTCATAGCAATCTAGACAGAGAACTCTCAATTGAGGGAGAGATACAACGAAATGAGAGAGAGATGGAAATGGAAAGACGAGGGGGAGAGAGAGAGAGAGAGATTCACATGGATGGATTAATTGCACATGGGGGAATCAGTCTACTCGCACCAGTAGTTCCATTTTGCACCCAGTGAAAGCAGGCCCTTTGCTTTAATATATATACTAGTAGAGGGAGGCCATGCTAAGCACAGGCAAGAAGACTGTCAATTGGTAGATTATATATGTATAGCTAATCAAATTGTCAAACATTTTTATAAAAAATATAAAAATGTGCATTTTTTACAAAATTCATATATTTTTTTCAAAAAAAAGATATCAAATTGAATGAAAGAGAAAAGATGATGGTGTTGGTTTACATATACACCCTGTAAAAGTGTAAAAGCAGATAGATGGTGGCATGCAGGATGAGATGCTCCAACAATCTGTTAGATAGCTCAAAGAGATCACATTCTAATTCTCCAAAATGGGTTAAATTACCATAGAGTAGGGGGCCTGTACTAAGCATGGGCGGAGAAAGCCTAAAAGATGAAAGGTAGGATGGGGCCAGTTTATAAAATATAGAAAAAAATTGAGACGTTAATACTTGGATGTAATCTAATCTTTTGAATGAGGTTGATTTGAACTTGGGGGTTAACTAAATTCAATTAATCTAATTTATCTAAGGTGTCATTAATTTATTTTACAGTTAATTTATATTTTAAAATTAAGATAGGCTTAGTTAGTTAATTAGTTATAATCTGGATATAGAAAAAAAAAGTTATAAGGTAGATATAGGATAAGATACGCATATTTAAATCCAAAGTTTACAGGCAATCAACTGGTATACAGCAACAAAACTCATCTCTAGGATTTACTCTCACGAGATTGTCATGCTTGACATGACTAGATTCCACCATTTCAAACACGGGAACTGTTCTTGTGGGGATTATTGGTGAAGAGGATGAAGATTCATTGTTTCCAGTAGCACAAAATATTTATGGTGGATTCTTTCACATAATATCAACAAAACTTACATTATTAGAGAATCTTGGAAACTCGTCTCTTTCTGGAGACTCAAGTTACAGTAACAGTTATTAAGAAACTAAAAGCTTGTTGAAAAAGGAACCAATAAAAAGAAACAAGGGCTAGTTCTGAGAACCTTTTAAGTTTCAAGAAAGCTTCAATTCATCCAATCTAAGATGCGGTTCTGCTACCCATGACTGCTCAGGCTCCAGCTAAACTTTTCCAATTTGAGGTTGTTATAGAGAAGGGAGAGCATTCAATAAACTTACTTGATCATTGCATTAAACACTTTTCACCTTAGGCTGTGTTTGGTTGCAGTGCAATTTTATTTGCACTAGTACAAATGCATGGGAATGCAAATGAAAAGAATACAAATTCTGGTTTAATTTTATTTTGGGTTTTACTTTATTCTGCTTCAGGTCTTGTTTTACTTCATTTGTGCTGCAATCAAACAGAATAAGGTAAAATTTTAAACAAAAATAAAACAGATTTTGCACCCAAATCATTTGCACTACCGTGGTTTTGCATTCATGCAACTAAATTTGCACTACAACCAAATGCAGCCTTAGGCTCAGTTTGGGAAGAGTGCAAATACAAATATGTTTAGTGCAATATATATATATATATATATGTGTGTGTGTGTGTGTGTGTGTGTGTGTGTGGAGAGAGAGAGAGAGAGAGGAGAAGTAAATACTGTGGAAAAAGCATAATCATCTAACCAGGTATCCATGAAGGACATCATTACTTCATTACCTTTGCATTTTCAACGCAGGCAAAATCCTGGTAGCAGTTTCCATCCGTAAATAAGGGTTCCACAAGACACAATCTGTCCAACTGCATGGGAAAAGGAATTACAAAGAGAAAAACTTGAAGCAGAATTCTTTTATCAAGGAAATTCCAGATAAAAGCAAGTCATTTAAAGAAAACAATACTAATTTTTATAAAAAGAAGATAAAAGTGAAAAAACCACAAGCAAGGTTCAGTTGAAGTACTTGGTATTCTTGATGGATATTAGATCACCCAAACACATTGTCAAGTTGCAACACAGTGGGAGCATTCAAGTAAATACAGTCCACAAATCCTAGAAAATGACCACATCCCTGAATTTCACAATTCTGGTTAGAATCTATGAAACAGTTTTCCATATTTCAGAAGATAATTGATGAATTTTGAAATCTTAACAGTATAAAATACCTGTGAAAGATAACCTTTTAGTAAAAAAAAATTAAGTTGCAAAAATTATTAGTTGCTTAGTGGTGTAGTTTGCAAGAGTTTGATATCATGGGCCTAAGAATTGATGGTTCTTGATGTACTAAACCACTAACCATTAACCTGCTTGTATGAAAACCACCCACTGTTCCCACTCAACCCCCTCCAAAGAAAATTTGCTTAAATAACCATCTTCCCTATCTTTATCTTCAAGTTGATTTTACTTGGTCCTTAGGACTTTCAGAGATGTCCAGAGTCCAGACATGATAGTATCAATTTACCAATCAAACTTTAAAAATTAGTAAATTCAAAATTCATTGAAGAACATCTAGATTTTCTTCATCATTCTTAATTTTGACATCTAAAGCACCCAATTAAAAGAAGTGATCAGTTACAGGTTGAAGGGTCTAAAGGAGCAAGGGGCAGGCCAAAAAGGAAAGGGATTGCATTGAAGTAGTGAGAAATGATATAAGGGTCCATAATTTAACAAAGGATATAGCACTGAATTGAGTGGAATAGTGGAACCAGATTCATGTAGACAGTTCTATATGGTTGGGACAAGGCTTAGTTTGAGTTTTCATTCACTGCCTTGTCAAATAAGAGAAAGAAATGAAGAAAGATTTCCATATTTTAGATTTTATTCCATTTCCTACCTTGCTAAATGTGTACAGATGCGTAAGAGGATATGCATTTGAAATACCACATAGCAAAAGCAAATAAAATATCAGTAAAAAGCAAAAACAAGAAAATCAAAAAAGATGAACCAATTCCAACTGTCCCTATTTTTGAATAACATTTTCAACAAGTATATCCAGCATGTCAACCTTTTTTGTTAATAAAAAAGAAAGAAGTTAAGAAGGGGATCTTGTTAGGACAATGTTGAGGCCAATTCACCAAGACAGATGGGAAAGAAAATACAGAGCTGTCCTCCTTACCCTCCACATTAGTCGGGTCTGTGTCCTTTTTCAGTCATGCAACCTTTCAGTCCTTCCACTGATGCTTCTGTTATAGAAGCCTGCACACTCAGCAAATTTCACACCAATAACCAAAAAAATGAAATCAAATTCTACCACTGGCCCTCCCCTGCTTCCAAATCTGAAAATTTCTAGATTTATAGTGGCTTTTCCAGTTCCATATTGTAAAATCTCATACAGATTTGGGAATTTTGTTCCAGCTGCAACCTAAATACAGCCTAACCAGATTTTCTTTAAAATGCCTCACAAACTAAAGGTTCATGGTGCATAGCAGATCCAAAGTTGTTTTCTAAATGTGTGAGTATATTCATGTCTCACGGAGAGAGAGAGAGAGAGAGTGAGAGAGAGAGAGAGTGAACATTTCCAGATAAAGGATTAAAATTTACACTGTCTTCAACAGAACTGAAAGCCTCCCTTGGTAAACTTCATTGTGAGGATTGCAGCAACTACAACTGGTTCAATCCCACTAATCCTATGCTATGGCAGTCAACAAGTTCCAAAAGATTTGAAACCATAAAAATAAGAGGTTCTAAAAATTAGTAGAAGATGAAAATAAAATAAAGTTTCAGTCTAGCCAACCCTGCCACATTTCCGAATTCTTATAGAAACAAGGGTAATACCTCAACTCAGTTGTTGTACAAGAACCTTTTGATATAATAGATACAGTTCCATACCAGATATATGATGGCAAGATCAATCAAACTAACCATTGGCAATCACAGCAATAAAAACAATGAAGTTAGCATCCCATAACATCTTACATGATTTTATTAATGAAAGGGTTGATGTTGAAAAAATAGAGTGTGGCTATTCAACTTAGAGGAAATACTATAGTTGTGTGCAAGTTTTCCATTTTCATTCCTCTCATACCATAGAAGCATTTACAGCAAAAAAAGAAAAAAGAACTTCCCATTTTGGTTTGCTTAGTGGTTCTATGGATGAATCAATGGATAGGAAACCCTGAAGAAAGCCAAGAGATCTATAACCTACTTATTGTCTAGAAAAAGCATATTGAATGTAAGGAAAATAGATAAAATGATCAAGAAATTTCAGACATAAAAACTTGAAAAATAAAAGGAACTAATAAAAGATACCAAAATGCCCAACATACCCCAATTTTAAAGAAAACCAGAATCTGAAGCTTGAAGTAAATGAAAAAAAAAAAAAAAAAAGCTTGAAACCACCCACCATGATATAAGGTAGAAACCATGTGAGTGGATCTATAAATAAATCATGATAATATTAAAAAAATTGAGTTTAAAACTTCAAAAGGCATAAAAAGCTGAGTATGTACAACCAACAAATTAACAAATTTAATTATAAATATTATTAGTTTAAAAGAGGGGAAACAACAAAAGAATCTTATCAACAAATCGCGATCTCAAAACTGGAATTAAAGCCATAAACATAAACTAAAAGGAAGAAGCAACAATAACCATGACAGAATACCTTAAACCCTAAAAGAAATAGAACAGGAAATCTGAGTATATACAACTAACAAAATAAGAAGCAACAATAATCATGATAGAATACCTCAAACCCTGAAAAAAATAGAACAGGAAATCTGAGTATATACAACTAACAAACTAATCTAGTTAGAATTGTTAATATTTTTAACCAAATAATCAGGATAGCATAACTTCAATAATTATTAAAAATTGAGAATGTAGAACTAACAAACTAATTTAGTTAGCATATCAAAAGATCAGGATTCAGAAAACTGGAATTCAAGCAACAGAGATAAGCTAAAAGGCAGAAGCAACAATAAAGTGAAAAACAAATTACATGGATGCACTTAGAAGGCAAACTTTGTTAGTATAGCAAAACATCAGGATTCACAAAACTGGAATTCAACCAACAGAGGTAAACTAAAAGGAAGGAGCAACAATAAAGTAAAAACAAAATACATGGATGCATCTAGAGAGCAAGCAACAGGACTGGAATCGCGTAACTTAAACCCTAATAAAAGAAAAACAAAAAAGGAAAAAGAATTACAAAACTTATCATAGGGATGTAACAAGTTTGCATTAAGTTCACTTGTGATTTTAGACAAGCAAACAAAAAATCCAAATGTAAAAGAGAAATCCTTAAGCCAAATCAAAAAGGGGGAAATAAATGAAAAGAAGAAAAAAGAACAAACCACAAAAAATCTGAGAGAGAGAGAGAGAGATGGGGAACTGGCAAATTTGGAACTTCAGCTGCAACAATGCAGATAGGAAATAGGTCTATGGAATCCTAGGCAAATTGAACCAACAAAGTTTTAAAGAACAACCCGGTGTTTTAGAAGTGCAAGGCACAGGGGTCAATTTGTGACTGAGGCGTGTGCCTTTTTGAAGTAAGGCGCAAAAATTAAAAAAAAAATGCTAAAAATAAAAAAAAAGTCAGAAAAAATTTAAAAAATGCCAAAAAAATAAAAATTGCAAAAAAATTTAAAACTTTAAATTTTAAAATAAATGTTTTAAAAAACCTATTATCTAAAATTAAAATACATAAACATAACATGTAAAGCATATTCAAATGTGAAATTAAAAATAAAATCAAACATATAAAACATTTTCTAGCATGTAAAACTCACAATCTCTTTTTTTCCTCAATTGCATTACTTAAAGTAGCTAATGTGATGTAAAACATATTACATTCCTGATTCTACGAGCCACCTTTGTGCCACGGCCCTCGAGGCAAGCCCAAACAAGTCCATGTTAGGGTCCTAAATTCTTAGTTCTCACACAAAAAATAATGATTTTATAATTTTAATTGCTTTTTAAGAAGATATTTTAGTAGGATGAGTGAATGAACAACATTACCAAATAATTTTATAATTTTAATTCGCTCGCTCACCGAAGCTCTGTGAACCCCCTATTTGGTAATGTTGTTCATTCATTCATCCTACTAAAAGATCTTAAAAAGCAACTAAAATTATAAAATCATTATTTTTTTGTGTGAGAACTAAGAATTTAGGACCTTAACATGGACTTGTTTGGGCTTGCCTCGAGGGTTGTGGCATGGGGGTCTGAGGGCAGAGCCCCCGGCCTAGTCGCTAGGTTCAAAAAAAGCAAAAAAGTGTCAAACTTTCAAAAGGCGCCTGGACTGAGAAGCAAGGTGCATCAAGCTCATGCCCAAGCGCACCAAGTATGCACCTTTTGAAAGGGTTGCGCCTAGGACCTGAGCAAGGCACCTACCTTAAAATGCGCCTCGTCTGTGTGCCTAGGCGCACCTCAAGCACACCTTTTTAAATCACTGGAACAACCCAAACACAAAAGAACATGAACATAGCATAAAAATAACAAACAATAGGAACAAGAAAAATAGCATAAAAAATAGCTATACCACCATTGGCGATCATTTCCTTCTCACCCACTGTTAGTGTGAAAATTTTAATAAATTCTCATGCAACATAATTCACTCAATCAAGTGATTGAGTTTTTACAATTCAGGGAATCATATGGATCGTTCCCCTTGATTACATCTCCACAAGAAAGTAGAGAACACCTTTTGATTCTAACTTGGAAAAATGAATGCATAAAACAAAAGAAAAGAACAATAGTGTACACTTCTAAAAAAAAGAACTTTTCATTTGCATTTCTTTTACATCAAATGCACAAGAATGAGAAGAAAAAAGAAAATACAATTGAGAAACTCTACAACAATACATTTATCTCTTTCTTTTCTTTTTGATACAAAGAAGTTGTAGTTATGCAACCCACTTATTTGGGTTATAAATTATTTAAATATTATTTGGATTAAAAAAAATCCTTCAACACCCACCCAACCACAACCAACTGAACTCTTCCAATCTCACCAAGACCAAAAGAGGAAAACCCTAGAATAACATAACTCAAGAAGGGAGAGTGAAACCTTACCAGGTCTATGCACCCCTAAGCCCTAACCAGAGACCTTCCCTTCGGTTGAGAGTGGACGAGGAGGAACACCCATCCCTAACCATTATAGATTATGAAAAGGAGAATAAGGGGGGATTAGAGAAGGGGGAAGAAGGGAGGAGAAGGGGAAGAGATAGATAGATAGATAGAGAGAGAGAGAGAGAGAGAAGGAGAATACTCGGGAGAGGTGAGATATTAGCTAAAATGGAATGCTCATAACTCTAGCTCATGAGCCCCTAAACCAACCACCTTGCCTAAAAAATACAAAAAAAGAAACACAAAATTTAACAAAGGGTCATGCCTGAAAGCTAAATTACTGTAGCCACTGTGTAGGTGACACTGATTGAGACTAGCCGAAGCAGTTCTGAAGGTTCTGAACCAGTTCTGGAGCAGATCTGATTAGCTGAAATGACCACAGCAGGTTCTGACAACACTCGACACAGTTTCAGACTTGCCGAGACTGTCACAGTTCTGAAACAGTTCAGTTACAACAGCAAGCAAGG
>NW_010729074.1:6894884-7003096 GCF_000365185.1 Nelumbo nucifera
CCTTTGCCACAAGTCTGGCCTTGTACCTTTCAATGGACCCGTCCTCCCTGTGCTTTACAGTAAATACCCACTTGCACCCAACAGTGGTCTTCCCCTCTGGCAGATCCACTAATTCCCAAGTTCTTGCTTTCATTAGGGCTTTCATCTCTTCATTCATAGCTTCTTCCCCTCTGAGTACCTAGAAAGCTGTGTAAGTTATGTCCTAGGCTTTACAGTCTAAGCAAGAAGGGTGTACTATTTCTCAATGCTATGAATTCCGCAATGGGGCAGTGGTGTGGTGTCCTAAATTCAGAAGACCTTTGTTTGATTGAGAAATAGAGGAATGTGCAGGGCTGTTGGTGAAGCTTCAAGAGGTGGAAGTATGTCTTTCAATTCCAAATGATAGATGGTGCAAAGGAAATAGAAATGGAAGATTTACTGTTAAATCTCTATACATTGCTTTGTCCAAAAATCAGGTAGAGTTTGATTTAGTTTGTTGTAATATGTTATGTTACTAGCATAGGGATGTTTTTGGTATTTCCCCTTTCTATTTGTTATAAGTTGTCACCATAAGTATAAATACCAACTTGGGTGCCACCAGCTACAACTTTTAGAATAGAACACTTCTCTTCTTCTTCCTCCTCTTCTCCGTTTCTTCTTTGAGTTGTCTCTTTTCCCCCCCTTTGATTGACTAAATTATCCAGAGTGGTCCAAAGGAATTAAACTATATGTCACGGATAGGAGGAAAGCTGGTTACATAAACGGGAAGGTTAAAGAACCAAAATCTGATACAACTGAACATGATAGATGGGACCAAGAAAACAACGTGGTTATGTCATGACTTTTGGGTTCCATGCTGCCCCATGTAAAGAAAAACTTCTTATGGACTGATACAGCTTTTGAGATTTGGGAACAAACCAAAGCAACCTACTTAGAACAGAGACATTATGCTAAGATTTACCAGCTCCAAGCAGAATCATCTACTTGTAAGCAAGGAGACCATAGCCTATTTGCGTACTATTCAGCCCTTACCTCTGTATGGAAGGAGTTGGACCATTATGAGGGCACTGAATGGAAGAATGATGAGGATGCTAAAGCCTACAAAAAACTTGTCTCCCAACAATGAGTGTTTGTTTGCTTTGTTTGCTATTTATCAAAAAAAAAAAAAAAGAGAGTGTTTGCTTTCTTGTTGAGGCTGAATCCAATTTATGAACCACTTCGGGTGCAGATATTGGAAGTAGTGAACTTCCTTCCGTATAGAAGGTATATGCCTTGGTTCAATCTGAAGAGAGTAGAATAAATCTAATAAATGCTTCTAAAGGCGAGCAGCCAGTTACCCTAGCTGCAAGAGGGGGCAACACTGGAATGAAAAAGGGTGAATCAAGGGAAAATAATGACAGGGATAAACCATGGTGTACTCATTGCCAAAGGTCTAGAGACACCAAAGAGACCTGTTGGGAAGCCCAAGTAGGCAACCAAAAACCAAGATAGATCAAGGAATCCTACTCAAAAGAAATCTACCTCTACAAATCTAGCTACACAAGATTCTCAATCAAATAACTTGACTATTGGCACTTCTTAAGAGCATTCTGTTGGTTCTAACCCTAAGGAAGACATCATTAACTCCTTCAGAGATCACTTGGAACTGTATGATAGGACCCCTGGACAGATGGATAGGCCGGCTTCTCCCCCTTCTACCTCCTTTGCTTCTACATTAGGTAAAAGTATTTCTGCATTTCATGTGTCTACCTCTATTTCAAATTCCCCTTGGATCATTGACTTAAGGGCATCAAATCATATGACTAGTAAGTCAAATTTATTTCAGACCTACACCCTTCTCTCCCGTAGGACAAATTGAGACTAGCTGATGGGTCCTTCTCCACTATTGCTGGTCATGGATTTGTATCCCTTCCGGATGGACTTGTTTTACCCCATACCCTTCATGTTCCCAAACTTCCTATTAACTTGTTGTCCATTAGTAGTATTACTCAATCCCTAAACTATTGTTTAACCTTTTTTCCTTGTTCTTGTATTTTTCAGGATTTAGGCCTCCAGGAGGACAATTGGTAAAGGAGATATGGTTGATGGCCTCTACATCTTGGAGAATAAAGCTGGTCCTACGACCTCAGCTCTTGTGAGTCTTACGAGTGAGCCAGTGAATCAATCTACTAAAAGTCAAGTATGGTTATGGCATAATCGCCTTGGTCATTTGTCCTTTGAGTCTTTGAATGTTGTGTTTCCTGAACTATTTAAGTTTGTGTCTATCATTGGATTGCAATGTCAAACATGTCAATTGATTAAGCATTGTAGAACAAATTTAATATATACATATATTTGTTTTGCCTTCCAATGTTGTGTTTTCTGATGTTTGAGCCAATGAACATACCCAATGAGGGCGGATAGAAGTACTTTATCAGTTTCATTGATGATTATTCCATATATACTTGGATATATCCTATGCATTCTAGAGAAGAGGTATCCGAAATTGTGAAATATATTCATCGCATGGTTTCTACTCAATTCCATGTTGAAGTACAAATTTTCCAATCAGATAATGCGAAAGAATACTTTCATCGTGGCTTGGCTGAACTTTTACATCTCATGGATCTCTTCATCGAAGCTCTCGTGCCAAAACACCGCAACAAAATGGTGTTGTAGAAAAGAAGAACCAATATCTTCTTGAAGTTGCTCGTAGTATGATGTTACAAATGAATGTTCCCAAGCGATTCTGGGTTGATGTTGTAATAGTCGTGACTTGTGTTATCAGTCGCATGCCATCATGTTTCTTACAATATAAGGCCCCACATCAGTTCCAATTTCCTCAGTTTTCTATTCCTTTACACATGTTTGGATCATTGGATGTAAATGCTTTGTTCATGATTTGTCTCCAAACCGGGGTAAGTTGGACACCAAGTCTATCCCATGATTTTTTTGGGTTACCCATCCTCCCAGAAGGGCTATAAATGCTTTAATCCTATCACACATAGGTACTTTGTATCGATGGATGTGTCATTTTTTGAGTCTAAACCTTTCTTCCAAGTCTCTCTTCAGGGGGAGAATAGTATGGAGGAGGAGAGGCAAGTTCCTCAAGTTCCTCTCCCTTTTATTCCTGACTCTTCTCCATTCTGTGCTTTCCTAAGGTGCCGTAAGGGACAGCTAAGTTCAAAGGGTGTGGAGCAGCCAGAAACTATGCATCCAACATCATCTGACTCCTTGGAGGCAGATCCAAGTATCCTCGTTCCCTTTCATGTTACTGAGCCAATTGCCATTGATGATTCTACCAATGATCTTGATGTCCAAATTGCTCATAGGAAACGTGTTAGATGGTGTACCACTAAGCACCCTATTGCCCATTTCTTATCCTATGTAAACATCTCACCCTCATTTCGTGCTTTTCTAACTACCATTGATTGTGTCTCCATTCCCAAGTGTTGTAGAAGCCTTATCTATACCCGAATGAACATATGCAATGAAGGAAGAGATTTGTGCTCTACACAAAAAACAACACCTAGGAGTTGGTGGATCTTCCTAAAGGCAAGGAGCTAGTCGAGTGTAAGTGGGTATTCACAGTGAAGCACAAGGCAAATGGAACAATTGAGACGTATAAGGCCAGATTAGTTAAAAAAGGGTACACACAGGTGTATGGGGTTGATTATGCAGAAACATTTGCTCCAATTGCTAAAATGAACACTATTCGGATCATGTTATTCTTGGCCGTTAACTTTGATTGGGAGCTTCACAAACTGAATATTAAGAATGCTTTCTTGAATGGAGATCCAGAAGAAGAAGTATATATGATGGCTGCCTCCTGGGTTTATAGCACAAGGGTGTGGAGAAAGTTTGCAAACTAAAAAAAAAATCCCTATATGGGTTGAAGCAATCCCTTAGGGCTTGGTTCAGCAAATTTCACATGGCTCTTCAACAAATTGGGTTCATGCAGTGCCAGTCTAACCACACTCTATTTGTCAAAAGGAACCAAAAAAATGTTGTGGTCCTGATTGTGTATGTAGATGACATAGTAATTACAGGGAACTGGGACTTAAGATTCAAAAGGTCAAAGAATCCCTAGCTGTGTAGTTTGAATTTAAGGATTTGAGACAATTGTGTTATTTCCTTGGAATTGAGGTTGTCCACTCTCAAAAGGGCATCTTCATTTCTCAAAGGAAATATATCCTAGATCTCTTACAAGATATAGGAAAGTTGGGAGCAAAGCTTATAGATTCTCCTATTGATGAAAACCAAACTGGTGATTGTACTAGAGAGCCTGTGACAGATGTCAAGATGTTTTAAAGGTTGGTAGGAAGACTTCTCTACTTATCAATGACTCGACCAAATATAGCATATGTTGTTGGTGTCCTCAATTAATTTATGCATGCTCCAAGAATTTCCCATTTAAAGGAAACAAAGAGGGTTCTCAAATATCTGAAGAAGTATCCAAGGACTAGCATATCATTCAAGAAATATGATCATATGAAAGTGAAGTTTACACAGACGCAGATTGAGCCGGCACAGTTGATGATAGGAAACCGACTAGTGGATACTGCACCTTTGTTGGTAGAAATTTAGTCACTTGGAGGAGCAAAAAGCAAAGTGTAGTGAACAGATCTAGTGCTGAAACTGAGTATAGGGCTAATGGCTCATGGTGTTGCCGAAGTGCTCTAGGTAAAACTGAGTATTGGGCTTTTAATTGGTAAACAAGGCAGGCATTAATATTGCGACCAACCCAATTCTTCATGACAAGACCAAGCATATTGAAGTTGACAAGCATTTCATAAGAGAAAAACTTGAAAAGGGAGAAGTTTGTACTCCTTATGTCAGTTCCAAGGAACAACTAGCAGATGTCCTTTCAAAGGGTCTTCACTATTTATGGCATAATGAGTTGTATGACAAGTTGGGCATGATTGAAATATATGCTCCAACTTAAGGGGGAGTGTTGTAATATGTTACTAGCGTAGGGGTATTTCTCATATTTCCCCTTTCTATTTGTTATAAGTTGTCGCCCTAAGTATAAATGCCAACTTAGGTGCCGCCAGCTACAACTTTTGGAATAGAACACTTCTCTTCTTCTTCCGCCTTCTCTTCTCTTCTTTTTTTATTCTGTCTTTTCTTCCTTTATTCTATTTTTTCCCTTGTTGGATTACATAGTTAAAGGAGTTTGAGGGAAGCCAGTTCCCCCAAGGATGGAGGCTTTTGCTTGGCTCATTTCAATAGGAAGTATCCTGACTCAAGACAATATGAAAAAGAAAGGCCATCAGTTTCCAAGTAGATGCCCGTTTGTTTGTCAAAAGAGGAGTCTATTCTTCACCTTCTGATTCATTGCAGTTACATTAGGAGTATTTGGACCTATTTTTTCAAGTTGTTCAACATGATTGGATGGGATCCTAATGACTACATGGAGATTTTTGGATGTTGGCCGAGGGTACATGGAAGCATCAAATCAAAAATCATTTCGTGGGCCTACTTTCTCAAGCTGTTTAACATGGATGGATGAGATCCTAGTGACTACATGGAGATTTTTGGATGTTGGCCGAGGGTACATGGAAGCATCAAATCAAAAATCATTTGGACCTGTGTTCCATTTGTTGTATGTTGGGAAGTCTAGAAAGAAAGAAATAAGAGAATTTTTTAAGGCAAATCAAGAAGCAATAGAGAGTTAGAGGCTGTCATCAGTTCAAGGATTGTAGGGTGGGTCTTAGTTCTGCCAGAATTCAAAGGTAGTGTGGATGAGAATTTTTTAAGGCAAAGCAAACTTTGAGATGACTTATGGAACACTTTGAATGTATAAGTCTAAGGGTGTTCTGTAGTGTGGATGAGAAATTTGTGGGTGTGGATTGGTCCACACCACACCACAATCCACAGCTGTTCTGAACTATGGATAGATTGTGTGGACCAAACTAGTCCACACCCACAGTGGCATTCTGTAGGTGTGGGAGACCTACACAGTCAATCATAAATGTCTAATTTTTGCATTTTATATGGTAAATAAATTGAAAAAAGGCATCAATAAATTAATATGTAGGCAACAATTGCATTTTTTAAATAATTAAAAATATTATTTTAAATATTATTTTATTCATAAAATATTAAAAATTTAATATTTAAATAATGAAAAAAGAGTGGAGAAGGAGAACTGTCAGACTTGTGCTAGAATTAACATTAAAAATTATTATTTTATTGATAAAATATTAAAATTTAAAAATTATTACAAGATTAAATAAAATGAGTAATTAGACCAATGTAACACAAGTGTGTTACACTGAAACCTTCCCACAAACGCTCCACACCATAGTGTGGACCATCCACGAGAAAATACTGTGGACAATAAATTGGGGTTTGGCCCATCCCTGCCCGTGCTATTTTGTGGACGGGGACCGTCCACACATAGCAGAACACCATATCTTACCATGGATAAGACCAAAACAGTCCTATCCACGATATTTACACACTACTGAATGCCACCAAAGTTGTAATTTTTGTTTTTTCTCTGCTTTTGTTTTTGTAAGAGTCGAGGTGACTTCTTGTCACCAAATCATTGTACTTTCTTCCTAATTAAATATTTTTTTTCTTTATTAATCTTAAAAAAAATAAGTGATGGCACCATTCTATTGCTATTTATAGGGCAGTCATAATAAGATGTAAAATGACAAATATACCCCTACACCCGACAGTACAAGAAATAACATATATTTTAGCAAGATACAATGATGACAACTAACAAGAGCAAAGAAAAATGAACAAAGTAGGAAAATTTTCAATATTACCAATAATCACCACAAGAGCATATTCCATCCCTAAAGTAATGGAAACGATTTGCATCCCTCAATACAATTTCACGTCTAGTAACCTTTGATATATATTTTATTGCATTATGGCAATCCCCACATACCCGAAGGTTTTTAATTACCCGAATAGTTGTAGCTGGTGGAGTACTTATGAGCCCATAAGCTATGGCCAACTTCTCGCTATGATAGTAAAGAGAACGCTCTTTTTCCTCTTCTTCCACATCAAGCAATACAAAATCTGTATCAGGTACATATCCTTCCTCCCTTATCATACTTAACAAGTCCTCTACCTTAACATATATTTCATCTGTTTGTGGGTGTGACCTATCATCCACTACAAACAAATGAATTATGTTCTTCACATCGATCCAGCTATAGCCAGGATCTTTCTTAACATTCCTCATCTTCATCATCTTCCTAGCATCAACAACCTCATCCCAACGGTTGGCAGATGCACAAATATTTGAGAGAAGAACATAAGCTGAAGAATCAGATGGTTCCAAAACCAAGAGTTGAGTTGCCACCCGCTTTCCAGTTTCTGCATCCCCTCTAACCCTACAAGCACTGAGCAGGGTTCTATACATTGATGCAGAAGCATCAAAGGGCACTGTTTCAATCAGCTTTTCAGCTTCTTTTACAAGCCCTGCTCGACCAAGTGCATCAACCAAGCAGGAATAATGCTCAACTTCTGGTTTGATACCATATCTTTTATACATCAAATCAAAGTATTCATAAGCTTCAGAAACTAATCCTGAATGACTGCAAGCTGAAAGGACTCCAATAAAGGTGATTGAATCAGGTTTGACACCATCATGAATCATCTCTCTGAAAAGATCCAAAGTTTCTTCACCATTACCATGTTGTGCTAAACCCACTACCATGGCATTCCATGAGACAATGTTCTTTACATGCATCCTCTTAAATAACTTGTATGAATCTTCAATGCTCCCACACTTTGCATACATATCTATCATTGAAGTCCCAACAAAAGAATCAGAAACATACTCAGACTTTACTATGTTTGCATGAATTTGCCTCCCTTGTTCTAAAGCAGTTGAGTAAGAACAGGCTTTGATGAGTGTTGCAAAGGTATATTCATCAGATGGGATCCCAGAGCGCCTCATCTTCTGGTAGAGCAAGAAAGCACGACCCTCATCTCCATTATCCACACATCCTGAGATCATGGCTGTCCATGCAACATCATCAGGCTCAGAGATACCATCAAAAACTACAAATGCACTCCCAATGTCACCACATTTAATATACATGTCAAGAATCCCACTACTGACACATAGATTCAATTCAAAACCAACCTTTATTACATGGGCATGAATTTGTTTCCCTTGTTCTAAAGAGACCAAGCAACCACAGGCATTAATTGCAGTTGCTAATGTGAACTGGTCTGACTTCTTTCCATCCTTGTGCATTAGAGAAAAGAGATCCAATGCTTTGAAGCCATCGTTATTAGCAATATAACCAGACATCATCACATTCAAAGAAGCTAAATCAAATCTGTCAGTATTATTAAAAAGAAGTTCTGCTTCTTTCATGTATCCACTCTTTGCATAAACATCAATAAGTGCAGTTAAAACAAAAGCATGCTCTATTTTACCAGTTTTTACTGTGTGAACATGAATTTGTTTGGCAAGAGAGAAGCATTCTGGGGTTGCAGAACAGGCACGCAGAACACTTGCCAATGTAAATTGATCTGGTCTAAGGCCCTCACGTAATAGACCCAAGAAGAGGTTGAGCGACTCTTCTCCCAAACCTTTTTGCGCATAACTTGATATCATTGAATTCCATGAAACTAAATCCAATTCTTTCATGTCATTAAAAATTCCCCATGCATAATCTAAGAAGCCCATCTTTGCATACATGTTAATGAGACAGTTTCTGACAGAAACATCTGAATCAAAACCTGTTTTAACAACCATGCCATGAATTTGCTGACCTAAGTTCAGATCGCTTGCATCAGTGACAGCACCAAGGGTCACAATGAATGTCACATTATCATTAGCTACACCGGACTTGTTCATCTCCTTAAAGCATTGAACAGCCTCCCAATAACCACCGGCTTGGGAATGCTGAGAAATGGTTTTATTCCACATAATTACATCTGAATTATCATCAAAAAGGCACATTTTAATTCCATAAGCTTGTATCTGCTCCACAATCTTCTTAATTTCAGTAGAATTAACTTCAGAAACCTCGTTAAGAACACAATGCATGCTGATGTCATCCGGACGTAATCCACTACGATGAAATTCTGAAAATAACGTCAATGCCTCTTCTTGTAAACCTGACTGTACATAAGCTTTAAGCATGACATTCCACAGCACAACATCTCTGTCCAGCACCCCATCAAACAAAACACGCGCATCTCTAACTCGTCCAAACTTTGAATAGGTACTCACCAAAGCTCCTGAGACGAAGAGATCCCATTCGAGACCAATTTTTACTGAATAACCGTGAACAGCTTCCGAAGCGCAGACAAGTCCCGAGTGTAAGCACAATTTAAGAACTGGCGCTAAAGTGAGTTTGCTTGGAAGAACAGCAGACTTGCGCATAAGACGGAAAAGATGGAACCCCTCTTCGATACTATCATAGCCGAATTCAGACGCAAGCGCGTATCCAGCTAGAATAGAATTCCAAGTGATAAGGTCTCGTCCGGGACTTTGGTCGAAGAGGTGGCGAGCGTAGGATAGAGAACCACATTTGCAATACATATTGATTAGGTTGTTGATGAGGAAACGGTCGCCGTCGTGGCGGGATCTTATGATACGCGCGTGCGTGCATTTTCCGAGGCGCAAGTCGTTTCGGGCAATGGAGGTTCGAAGGAGGGGAAACCATGGAAAGGATGCTGAGGCGTCGGTGGAGAGATGACAGAAATTGGAGCTAATAAATAGCCGAAAGAAATGTGTGAAGAATGCTGATGAAAGCGTGACACGGTGGTGTCGGAGGTGGCTTTGCAATCGCATGTCGTCGGGGGACCATGTTTTCCCTCTTCTACTACAGAGACCAGAGTTCAAATTTCGCCATTAAACAGACAGACACAGTCCGATAGGAATTTGAGATGATGTAGAAATGGGCGATGTTCATCAATCCCAGCCGTCCTTCTGAATTGAACATCGTGTTATCAGCCCTGTTTGGGAGTGTTTATTTGAAAAAATAAGTGATTATTGAATAAATGGTAAAAAATAAGTGATTTTTGCCGTCCTTCTGAATTGAACATCATGTTATCAGCCTTGGGAGTGTTTATTTGAAAAAATAAGTGATTATTGAATAAGTGGTCAAAAATAAGTGATTTTTCTAATAAACACTTATGAGCATTTGGCAAAAAAATCACTTACTTAAAACAGAGGTAATATAGGTATTTTGAAAATGACATGGTGGACCAAAAAGGAAATATGCACTTCTTGAATAAGTATGTAATGACACGTAAAGTGTGAATTTTGGACTTCTCAAATAAGTGTTTTTTTCTCAGAATAAGCACTTATTTTTGAATTTATTTTCCAAATACAAATAAGTGTTTATTGGTGTAATCCAATCCAAAATAGGTGCTTATTCAAATGAATATTTATTTTTAAGCATTCCCAAACTTGGCCTAGCCTTATATTGTTCCATCATACCATCCATGTAAGGCATAATCCAATGTGTTGCAAAAGCAATGATGGTTAGAGTGTAAATCAATTGTAAACTATGCACCATACAAGGCAAATTGGCAAGTAAATAAAATCTAGTAAAGCAAGTATCTCATAAGAGTCTATATAGAAAACAACTACCACATCACCAAGCATTCACTTCAATTGTAGGAATTGATGCCATCAATTAGTGGTGAAAATGGTTAGGTTCAGTTCAACTTCATGGTAGAACCTGGATCTTGGTCAAGAAACAACATAAAAACAATCCCAAACAGACAAACAAAGACCAAAAAAAAAACTAAGTAAGCACCATCCTGGACTGACAGTAAAACAGGGTCAGTTCCATGTTTTTAGAATTGGAACTTACCCTATAAAAGTTGGTTTCAAGGTTGATTATGGCCTCGGTGGTTCTCAAGTTTATTCATGTTCTTTAAAAATTCATTTTCAATAAATATAATATATAATTTAGCACATATTATTGTATAACTTCATATGTAGATTATCATGATATATTAATATATTGTTCAAAAATTTATTATTATAGTTTAAATTTTGGGGTCCATCTATAAAGGATTAATATTAGAGAAAATTGTGAATTAGTACCCCTGTACTTTAGGCATAGCTTCACTTTTATTTCTGAACTTTAAAACGTGTCAATCCAGTACCTAAACTTTCAAAACATGTCAATTTAGTACAAATCCGTTAATCACCATTAAAGTGGCATGAGAAAGGATGTAATGCCCTTGAGTGTCATCTAATTTTCTTTATCAATCATAAGAACTAGTTTTCCTGCTATTGCCTTTCCGGACAGATCAAAACTCATATCCCACTATCAAACTTGTGTCCCTTGAAGACTCTTTTCCATAGGTTCATGTGAAGAACGTTTGCCATGTGAGAAACACTTGCCATTTCTTCTCCTTTGGCCGTTGTAGAAACCCAAGAATGAAACACAGCAGTGAGACTTCTTCTCCCAAGGTCGTATCGTATCGGTACTTAGAAACGGCCAAAACTTTATTTATTTTTTTTTTGTTTTTTTTTTTCGCATTTTGTTTTTCTAGAAAGATTTTAACATGCTTTTTATTATTAAAAAAATCAGGGGTCCGAAACACCTGAAAATAGGCATTTCAGACCGTATCTTTTTCAAAAGATACGATACGATACGCACCGTTGTATCGATACTTTGAACCATGTCTTCTCCTTTGGCCGAGTGATGTTGCAGACAACTTGCCAACTTGCATTGGCTGAGCCTGTCCGTTGAAGCCCGTTTGGGTCTAGAAATTCTGTTGGGCTTACTCTAATAGGAGGCCCACACTTGTAATCTGGGTTGAGAATTCCATTGAAAGCATATTATGGCAAATTTAATCTCTTTTTGTCTGCAATCCAAACACATAAGCCAGATCAAGAATTTAGCTGTATCAGCTACTACCCTGTTGGTTTTCTCCAGTATCTCAGTCTTACTCCTCCGACCCCAGCTGAATCAATAGCAAAAACCATAGATTTTTGAACTCTAACCCCTTGAGCGAGATATTCACGCATGTCAATTGGTATGTTTGCGCTTTACAGCCAATAAAAGAGGAGAGATTAACGATGATCGGACTCGTCCATGTGTCCCACTCATCTCATGTCGTAAAACTCGCTTCCTATTGTCAGGATTCAGGTGCAACTGCAAAGATCACGTGGATAATCTATACCGTCCATCAGATCAAATGATTCATCTGGGATTCTGACGATTGGCCTTTTAGCATCCAAAGTTTCATACTTTGGAGATCAGAAATATGATTCTTGAGATAGTTTTGCTAAACGGAAGCAGGACACGAAGCGCGAGTACATCAACAGAAGCAGAACACGACACACATGATGAATAATGTCTTAATTTACGAAGAAGAAGATGATGAAGGATGTTTCAGAGGGTACTTTTTTGTTTTCTTTTTCTTTCTGTTTAATTTCTTTTGTTGCTATGTTCGTTTGCTCTTTGTTTCGTTTGTTTTCTGTTGAGTTTTTCTTTTCGTTCTGTTCGTTTGCCCTCTGTTTAATTTTTTTTCTGTTTCTCTCTTCGTTCTGTTCGTATGCCCTCTGTTCGTTCTATTCGTTTTGTTCTTTGTTTGTTCTCCTTTAAGTTCTCCCCTATTCCTTTCTGTTCTCCCCAGGTTCTCATCTGTCAGTCTGTTCGATCTTTCTGCGAGCATTTTGATTGGGAGTTTCTTCTCTAGAATCCTTTCTGCATTAACCACTGGTGGAAGCTGCCACTTGCATTGCTGTTCCTAGCGTTTTGGAAGGTAGCTTTAGTTCTCCCGAGTCCAGGCTTCCGGTGTGCAGTTATAGTTCTGGTTTCTTTGCGGATTGGTTCCGAATGGGCGGAAGTTACAGATCTTGGCTTATGGATTTGGAAACCTGCCCTATCAGTTATGTTTGCCAGTTATGGTGGTTTGGAGATGTATTTATCCACTGTTGGTGATTTTAAGTCACTTTGCTTCAATTGCAGACTGTAAAATATTTCAAATCACTTTTTAACATCTCTTTGTATCAATCTCTTGAATGAATAAAATATTTTAAGACTTAAAAAAAATTAAGTAGTATATGTCACCACGTGATACAAATAATGGTGATTGGTTAATTGTAGTTATTAAATTAGCACGTTTTGAAAGTTTAAATATTGAATTGACACATTTTAAAGTTCAGGAAAGAAGTAAGATTAGGTTCAAAGTACAAAATACAAAATACTAATCTACAATTTTTCCTTATTAAATTGGGTCAGATTAAACCAATAATTGGTCCATTGAAAGAAGATAACAGTACATGTGTCAATGGACCAGGTTTTGGGTTGTAACCAATCTAAATTAAAGTCAATTTAAACAGATTGGTCTGTCTATACATTGAATTAGATCAATCCAAAATGGTCCAAAGTATTCATCAAATTGGATAGGACCTGATCCATCTATAATGGACTCATATTGAACCAAGTCGGATTGGACCAAATCCAATCCAATTAACACCACCTATATGGTGGGATCTTAAAGAATTTTTATTTTTAAAATGATTTTGCATTTTAAGTTTGCAATGGGGGATCCTCGTTGAAATTGCATCTTAATTGAGGAGGGAGAAAAGTTCAGGCACATCATATCCTCAAAATCAATGAGAGAGCCTAAAATTTATCATGTTAAGGAGGCCTCTCTTAAGATCCTAATTGCAATGGGTTTTTGGAACTCATTATGCCATTCAAGCATAGCCCCAATGGGCCGTCCTCATTGGATCTAGCTAGAGAATTTGGATTCGGATTCGTTCCTCTAGAACGTGCCTCACACCAACCTTCACATGAATTTTAACGGGAGATATTCTCAATGCATAACTGTGATGCACTGTGAGGTCGGTGTGAAGCAAATCAAATCTCTTAGCTAGAATTGAGTTCTAAGTGATTATAGGTCTCAATTGGAACTTTGCTCTAAGATGTGGCAAGTATAGGATAAGGGGACAAATTTGAATTACATTACATGTCAATTAGGTTGTTGATGAGGAATCTACACTTGTTCATGGCTCAACTTTACACTGCTTCAGGTTTGGGTCCATTCAAAATTTTGGCAAAACAAGAGGAAATGGTCGCCATCCAGGACCTTATGTTCAGTACATTTGTGCATTTGTGAAGGTGCAAGTTGTTTCACACAGTGGAGTCTGGATCTAGTTGGCACAATATTACATGGTTTTTAAAACTGAATTGGTGACCAAATCGGTCAGGGCACCATTTTCTGGTTTGATGGTTCAACTATTCGGGTCAAACAGTTTGACCTGTGATGTCATAAATAAATGAAAAACAAAAAATATTTATATATAATAAAAAATATCATCAAAATTTAGATAAAATACAAAAAATACAGGAAAAAGAACAAAATATGAAAAAATAAAAATATCTAAATAATAAAATACAGAAAATATAGAAAAAATTCTAAAAAATACAGAAATTTTTTCAAAAAATATAGAAAATTTTCCAAAAAATATGTAAGCAAGAACATGTAATGAACTTCCCTCTATAATTCTATCAGTATAGAGGGAAGTTCAAACACTCTGTACCCATCTCTTGGCATTCATATCTCTATGTATAGTGGCTCTGGCAGTATTTGAGGAGGGCAATGTGACCTCTACACTGTTTTCTATACAATACAAACTGAATTAGTAGAGTGTGCATTCACAGTCAAGCAAGCGCGAGAGAATCTCTTCACAGCTAGGTCGTTCATTCGGTTCTGCCCAACAATCTGCAGTTATACAAGGTGAGCTTCCCATTCAATTGTCACCAACGATAAATCCGGCATCAAATTTATAATCTAATACATACTTGCAATCAACTTGCCCAGGGACCTTCAGGAATTTCTAGCCGCGATCCCTCATTAGCAACTGCATAGGCTACCTGAATCATTGCACACAAATCAATGTTGGAGGGTCCTATGTTTCCTTTTGCAACATAGAAAGCAAACATATTCTATGCCCTACTTATCACACCCAGATTGAACACATCACATTTCTTTGTGAAAGGTTCATTGCGGATGAGCTCAGGAGCCATCCATTCTGGAGTTCCTGCAGAAGAGGAATATCTCATGGGACTCTCCGTCATTACTCGTGATAGTCCAAAATCATAGATCTTGACCATCCAGTGTTCACCGTTCGCCGCTGCAAGTGCTGGTGAACCATTTCGCCGTCGGACACCGCTACAAGTGTTGGTGAGGGTGACTCTTTTCGCCGTTGCAAGCTTGCCGGTTGCCATCGGATGCCAAAGGTGATGACCGCTGTAGGTGGTCAATCGGTAGGGTGTGAGAGTTGAGGGGACTGAGGAGAGAACTCGGGCTAACCCTAAAGCTAAAGGGAATAAGGGATTGGGTCGACCATGGTTGAGATATAATAGGAATTTTATTTTTTGTTTTTTTTAACATTAAAAATAAAAATACTAACCTATGAACCACTGCCCGGGTCGAACGATTTAGCGGTCCAACAGCCTGGGTCAGCGGTTTTTTTTACCTTTTCTATGTTTTTTAACAAATTCCGGTTTTTAGTAAAACCGGACCTGGGGGCTGTCCAGTTAGCGATTTTTCCGGTCCGATCTGATTTTGAAAACCATGCAACATTGTAAGCATAATGAATGAATACATAATAAATATTCTACGTCAATATCAAAAGTTGATTTTAATCTTTTATAAAAGGTAAGCTAGGAGTATTTTAAGGGACAAGTGTCAAAAAAACTTCAAGTACTTGTTCAACGTGTGCATAATATGTGACTACTTGATCCAGACTGTGCACAATGAAGGTTCTAAGGGGAGGATGTTGAGGCATTGATGGAGAGGAGAGATAAATGAGGTCTAATAATTGGGATGGGCATTATTTGATTAAAACCAAAAAATTGAATGGAAAATTTTAATTTGGTTAATTTGATTTTTGAAAATTTTGGTTTTGATTTCAATTTTTAGAACAAGAAATTAGTAGGTTAATCAAATTTCATTATATAACATGTAATATACAATATATAACATATAGCTTGTAATATATAATATACTATATATTTATATATTAATATATTATATGTAAGATTAATATATTATAATGAAATTAAGTTTCATAATATATATATATATATTATACTTTATAATATATAATATTTTATGTATATTAGTGAAATTTGGTTTTAACCAAAATAACCAAAAATGAACTAAAAGTTTTGGTTTCCGTTTGGTTTTTATTTCAATTTGAAAAAATTTGATTTATTCAATTTAATTTTTAACCAAATAAAACCGAATGCTCACTCCTAGCTAAAATCGAATAGAAAGAAATGTTTGATTGGAGCATGACAACTATCTGAGGTGGGTTTGTAATCGCATTTTGAGGAACTGTGTTTTGATTACTTCCCATCCTCTTGCAGGACCAGAGTTCAAATTTCACCATTAAGACTATGTTTGGTTGCAATGAAAACAAATTTATACTGATGCAAAACTATGGCAATGCAAATGATTTGAGTGTAAATTCTGACCTATTCTTATTTTAAATTTTAGCTTATTTTGTTTGATTGCAATACAAATGAAGTAAATAAAGACATTGATCAAAATAAAGTAAAACCTAAGACAAAATTAAACTAGAATTTGTATTCTTTTTCCATTTGCACTCCTATGCATTTGTACTAGTACAAAAACAATTGTATTATAACCAAACAGAACCTAAGACTCAGTTTGAAAGAAGTACAAATACAAATATATAGAGTACAAAATTATATATTTTGTATGTATTTATACTGTATATATTTGTATTTACACTTTCAAACTAAGCCTAAAGGTTTGCTATGCTAGCGAACAGAGTCCAATAGGAATTTGTGATGCATGATATAGAAATGGATAATGTTCATCAATCCCAAATTCCCAATTGTCCAAGTGCTACAAGACCATTTGAATTGTCCATGCATCACTCCATGTTCACTCCCTGATCCGTGTCAGCCCCAGAAACCTAATTTCACGTAGCAAGAATTTTAAATTTGCATTTGGTAAATGAAATTTTGAGCTTCAACCTATGAAAAGTTTGCCTTTTTAGCTTTTTTTTTTATCCATTAACGTAGATAAACTATTTAACAATATAAATTATGTAATATCTGAGAAATACTTATTTTACAATTTCACTCTGGATGAATTTGTTTGCTTATTCTAACTAACTAACATTGAAGATGGGGATAGGCATTGTCGCCTTTACATGAATTTGGGTATTTTAAAGGGTAAATTGTAAACACCCACATTATGCTTGGAGGGTATTGATACTTAGCACCTCTAACTATGTTTTGTGGCAGATCCTTGAAACTTTTGGATTCTAGCACATTGGCCAGACCGTTAGCTTTCTGTCAATTAACTCTCATGTATTCATTTAAGCATTAAGCATTGCCCCGACCGTGTGGGTAGTGGTGGATACAAATATAGCTTTTCATGAGCTATTCCAATTATATTCAGTTCAATTTAAAATAGAGCTTTTATACATACATATATATATAAATACATATATTATTTTTATATGTATATATAGATAAGAAATTAAAATATTATATATATAATTTTTTATTTTTTATATTATAATAATAATTAGTTGTTTGAGCTTGAGCCAAGCCAAGCTCAAACTTACGAACTTTGAGTCAAGTCGAATTCAAGTTCAAGTCTCTAGCTCGAATCAAGTTCAAGTCTCATAGTTTTTTGGCGATTCAAGCTCGAATAGCAAGATATTCGACTCAATTCAGCTTGAATTCACCCCTACATATGGGGTCATCTACACGAATCCGGTTTCGTCATTCCATTCTGTTCAGTGCTACATCCATTGTTAAATTGTCAAATTGTGGGTGCTTAATTTTTTTTTTGTTTGGATAAATTACAAAGACCCTCTTGTAGTATGGGGTTAATGACAAATACCCTCTAAACTTTCATTTGTGACAAAACCCCCCTAAATTTTCACTTTGGGTCAAATACACTAGGTCATTTATGTTAGATGATAGAATGCATTAAATTACCGAAATTCCCACCTGAACTTTCCTTATTTTATTTTCCTCACACTTTCCTCATAAACCCTAATTGACAAAAAAAATACTCCCAACTCTCCAAATGAAACCAACTAAAATAACAAGAATCATTTCACTTGCATAGCAAAAAAAAAAAAAGATTTTTTTTTTTTAATTCTTGATTCATTTCACTGTCTTGGGTGTCTCTCTTAATCTTTAAACATAAAAATTATCTACTCCTTTCTCCAGTAAATCAAGAAAAATTAAATGAAACCATAAATTTACATCTATTAGAAAGAAACCTCTACCACTTCATTTGAATATTGAATCCAGTTAGAAATCTGCAAAAATCTATTGGAGCAACTAAGAGAACTTCAATACTATATTTAAAAAACTAATAGAATCATAAATCATTTAAATAAATAAGCAAATGGTAGTTTGAGATAAAAAAAATAACTAAATGAGAATCCTTTTTCAAAGTTAACAGGCAGAAGTCTAATGGAAGGGGTATTTGTTGCAAAGTTAAAAAGTTAAGGGAGGCCTTGTCGCAAATGAAAGTTCAGGGAGATATTGGAGGGGGGGGGTCCTTGTCATTTACCCTTTTATTTTGATTTTTGTACAAGGATTGTTATTTGCAGTGATGTTATTTATAGGGGTAAGAGACTTAAGCCTCCCTTGAGATTTCTCCTAAATACTGAAACATCCCTTGTTTTTTTTTTAAATTGGACTAAGACCTCCCTCATTGAGTGACATCAAGGAATAATACTTCCCCCTCCGTTACACTCCATCCAGATCCGTTTGTACATCACATTATGTGCTGGTTATTATTATTTTTTTTTCAAAACCCAGTTTTGCCCATCTATATATTCTTTCTTCATCCCCCTGGAGGAGTAATTTATTCATGATTTCCTCTTGCATCTTCCATGACTCGCATATGTGCCAGCGGTGGTGCTACTCTGTCTTGAACAATATAGTTGGCGGATCCTTCAATTTCAAATTCTAATATTTAGATTCGGAGTGCTAGTGACTTGAATGCAATGAATATATAGCAAGAAAGTTGATAATCAAGAACCTTGTCAACGTTCCAAAACCGTTGTTTGAAACAGAGATGCCAGTATATTCATACGTGGCATCAAGGCTTTTAAAACTGACCCAGCAAACGAACCGGTCAGGGGTCTGGTTCCCGGGTTGAATGGTCAGTCCGTTCTGACAAAAAATAAATAAAAAAATAAAAAATGATCAAAACTGTTCAAACGGTTCGAATGGTTAACCGCCTGGGTCAGTGGTTTGCTGACCAATATCAACGATTTTTAGGAAAAAACCCAATTTTAAAAAAAATGGAACCCATCATCTGACCGATTCCTGGTTTTTCCGGTCCGGTCCGATTTTAAAAACCATGCGTGACATCAAGCAAACCATCTTCACACTCATAGAAGGTGTTTTAATTGATACAAATTTTTGGGGGAGGACCCAACCAGATGGACTGCATCACATTCTAATGCACAAATCTTGAATCTCAGGCCCTTCACCAAACCTGAACCTAAGATTGGCAACGGTGGAACTAGAAGATTTGGATGATAACATTGGCCACCTTATATCATATTACATTATTTCTTTTGTTAATTTCTCAGGAAATGGACTGATTGGTGGAACATGGGGCAAACAAACGTCAGAGGTCTCTAAACTTAATTTTTATATCAGAAAACCTAAAAAAACCAAAATAAATAAATATTTGAACTAGAATTATAGTTGGAGGACATGATTGTAGTAAAGATGTAAAAACAATCAAATGAAATAATATGACGTTATTTCATGAAATAAGCCATGATTAAATCAAAAGGTTCTGATTTCTGAACAATGGACTAACATGCTTGGTTTAAAGCAACAGAGGCCACAACAAAGTTTATAATTAAAAAATTTGTATTTGATTCTGATCTCTCATAACATCATGGAAGTGTTAGTTGAGATTGATGATCTTCTCACTGGATTTGTAAGCCTTATCTTTCTTTGTTCAGTCCCGTACTTTTTTTTTATTACAGTTTGGTAGTTTTCTTTAAAAATTTAAAGAATAAAAAAGGGACAATGTTATTTTATTGAATCTGTTAAATATGACGATATATCTTGTTGATAAGGGAGGTCTAAGTCTAATTAGAAACCATAGGGGCGGTGTAAGTATTTATCTTAAACCTTAGGGGAGGTTTAAGTCTTTTACCCTATTTATAGTGATGATTTAGCTATAAACCGTCTTAAAAGGTATACCGTCTTCTTAGAAATTTTATTTGCTAAATTCTATTGTGGTGGTTCTATAATGACAGTATTAGGAGCTATAGTGACACTAAGTTATTACTATAACTAAAAACTTAAACTTCCTTATTAGTTACTTCAGAAAAGAGCTCAGCAAAGACTGTCACTTAACTCCCAAATTTCTTGAAGAGAGTTCCTTTTGACCATTAATTCTTTGCCTTTTCTTTTCTAATTAAAATAAAACAATTGTGGTTAATTTTTGCCTTTGCCTTTTAAGTTCAAAGGAAAGATCACACTAGGTTTCTTTGAACTTTTGGGAAATGTCAATATTTCATGAACTTTTGGGATAAGGAAGCTTATTTATATTATTGAAATCATATGCATAACATTTTCCTTCCTATCGATGAGAGTTGGTCTGAGTTAGAGTTTCTCATTCAAGGCCTCACTGTTTGAAAAGTGTCACATGTTATTATTTTTTTTTTTTGTCGGCCTATATGTCATTTTGCGGAAAAGTATATTGTAACCAATTACAGAATTTTGAATTCCACTGCAACCCTACATAATTCAAAATGACAAACATCCCCACCCTAAAACACCAATACCCGCCCGTGAATTGGCATCAATTCCGAACTGACACCTACCCCAACTGTACGGTGGGACTAAGAATTCTTAGAGTGTGCTGAACAGTCATTCACCCTTATTTTTAACAATCTACTTATGACTATTAGCATTATCTAGTAATTGGCACACTGAGGCAAGAAATCAAGTGGGAATCACTGAAAAATGTTGTTCCCATTCTTCTGTACACCCAAGACAGAGGAATGACGTATATTTGGGAGATATTTCTTAGAAATGATGACCTCCAGTTATCAGATATACAATCTAGACACTAAATATGAACAGTGCCAACTTCATTATATGGCCAATTTCTCTATTTACGCAGAAGACATGATCAAACTAGCTTGCCTCCATGAGCTGAGAGTTTACAGGAGAAAAAAATAAATTGAGTCAGAAGTTTAGGTATGTCCAAGCATGTCCACACATGAAATTTACTTGAGTTGACTAGGTTCAATCCACATTTGTTTTATAAGTGAAAGTAACTTTGTATTATTAAGTGAGAGATTTTCCTAACAAAAATAGTTATACTGCAATTTTCAACTAAGGCTCAGTTTGGAAGGACTACAAATACAAATTTGTAGGGTGCAAAACCTTGTATTTAGTATGTATTTATACTGTACATATTGTACTTGTATTCTTTCCAAGGCTCAGTTTGGAAGGAGTATAAATACAAATGTGTAGAGTGCAAAAGCTTGTATTTTGTATTATTTTGCAAGTATTTGCACTGTACATATTTGTATTTATACTCTTTCCAAAATCAGTTTGGGAAGAATGAAAATACAAATATTTTCAATGCAAAACCTTGTATTTGCACTCTTCCCAAACTAAGCCTGTATTTGACAGTGACTATCCAAACTTCTTATATACAAAATATGTCCTGTGAATAAAAAGCTATTGAAGTTAGCAAATAACCTCTATTAATGATTTGTCCCCAGTGAGATTCAAATTAGAAAAAAGTGGTGTGTGTGAACTTGTTTGAAGCTCCATCCCATCAGAACAGATCCTTCTTTTGATACTGCCAATCATCACTTCCACCTCTTTAAATTTGCCTTCAAAAATACTGCTATTGTATTCCACTTATACTGCCCAGTACACAAGCACCAGTGACCAGGTTCCACAATGTACTGCCCCTACTTCTAAATTCTTTAGAAGGACATACAGATAGTATACATGAAAACTCATTTGGCATTACCCCAAGTCTGTTAAAAAGTTTCAAAAAAAAAAGGACCAAATTCTGTGAACGAAGCTGTAGTGTAGTAAGAGGTGATTTAACTATCTCATCCTCTTGACCAGAGAGGTGATCAACAGTCTTCAAGCACCATACCCCTATATGTAAGGTGATCCACAGTAAGAATTCTGTCCAGGGAAGAAGTCCACGAAGAAATTTACTCTTGAAGGGATGGGACATGGAACATTTCCATATCCAACTCCATCCTTTGTTCAAAAGTACAAAAGTACTTTGAAAAAGTCTATCCAAACAGCACCTAAAGTATTTCAAATCATGAACATCACTTTCAAGGAGTTTTCTGAGGAGGTCAAAGCATTTCTCAGAAAAGACAGAGAAGGTTCAAGTAATTTACCCATGGATTTTTGGACTGATCAGGAATCAAGGTGAGTCTTTAGTATTTAATTGTTTCTTGCATACCTACACAGTTTCCTTGGTAATAATGGGTTCATTTCAATCGGGTTTTGTATATATGATTTGATCAGTTTATACATATGGTTTGGACCACAACTGTTTACATGATAGAAGAATCTCACAAGCAGTAACATACATGTGCTTCACACATTCATCTCAGTATCTATCCACCATCATGGCCATCTTTTAATGGGTAATTTTGGCGAGAAAAAAATCAAATGATTTTGTGGGAGGAGAGAAGGACAGGAACTGGTATAAACAGGGGTACTTAAGAGGAACACAATCAAGAAGAAATCATATCTGATTGCCGGTTTTGATTGGAATATCACACCTTCAAGTGGCTGAAAGAGAGGAACACGACATTAATACTTAAGGCTGTATAGAACTTTACACTCATTTGAAACTTTGAGAAAGTTTTACATATAAAATGAGATTTGAGCCTCATAACCTTACAAAAAGGTCAAGTTATTTCCCTCTTCTTACCAAAAAAAACCTCCAATTGATAACATTACAATGCTTGATTTTAATAACAGATCCACAAGCTCTCCCATCCAAAAAAAAAAAAGAAGGAAAGAAAGAAAATTCTTCACCAATCTACATTGATATCACTATCTTTGTCAAAACTTCTGGCACATGATACTATCATAAAATCATGGAAACCCAAAAAGGTGTATTCTAGAAAATTCAGTCTATCCAACTCTGTCTTTGTAGAAAACCCAAATGGCATAGTCCATGTATGTACAACCTGAGGATCTGCAGTCAAATCTAACCTTTCTATCCCTAACTCCAAAAGTCTGTTCTCAAGCTGCAATTGATAACACTATAATGCTTGTTTTTAATAACAGACCCACAAGTTTTTCCATAAAAAAACCGAAAAGAAATTCTTCACCAATCTATATTGATATCACTGTCTTTGTCAAAAACTTTTGACACATGATACATTCTTGGAAATACAAAAAGGTGTACTCTAGCAAATTCAGTCTATCCAACTCTGTCATTGTAGAAAACCCAAATGACGTAGTCCATGTATGTACAACCTGAGGAGCTGCAGTCAAAACTAACCTTTCTATCCCTAACTCCATGAGTTTGTTCTCAAGCTCATTCATGAGGAGGTGACACATTCCAAGACGTCGAAATGCAAGTCGGGTAGCAACAAGGGGTACTTCTGCCACTTTTTCATCATGGACTCTGACAAGAGCTACAGAAACCACTTGATCCCCTCTTTCCAGTAGTACAGTGTAAAATCCCCTAAAGTCCAAACGCTTTAATTTTGATCCCCTACTAAAAATAACGTCCTCCATAAGATCCCTGTGAGTGCGAGGTTCTACAATAGACTCAAAAGATTCATGCATCACAGCAAGTGCAATGTTTAGCTTCTTGTGTTGCTCAGTCATGAATCCAGCATGGTCCTCTTCCATGGATTTCAATATGGTCCAAGTCAGATTATCCACACCCAATGGAATTGGTTTTCTTAAAAGCTTGTGGATATCTAAGAATATCTGTTGGCATTTTCCATTACAGAACCAATTGCCTCTCACTACCTTTCTTTCCATGCTTAAGCATTCCTTATGAAATTTGCGCCTGCATTGATCACAGCAAATAGTCATTTCTCTAGATAGTTCGATATCTCCTTTGTTTCCACATTGACCACATACTGTACATTTACAAGAGAAGCAAAACCATTTTCCTTCTGGTAGATGGTTTAAGCCAAGGCAACTCAAATGGAATGCAGAGGGACATCCATCACACAGCAGTAGCATACCACCATAGTGACAAACAGAGCATATATTATCACTGTCTTCACAGGTTTGGTTCCTTTGGGTTCTCTCATTTGGACCTTGAATGAAATTCATCATCTTATTTTCTTCTGTTATCATCTGAATCTGGCAATCTAGTAAAGACCTTCCATCTTCCAAAAATATGCAGGCAGCTGGTCTCCGAAAGGTACTACCAGCATGAGCTTCAAAGGCACTAAGTGTAAACAGCTTGTTGCAGCAATGACATCTAATCCCATCACGTGTTGCACTCCCTTCAGCCATCCTACGGCCATCCTTTCTATTAATAAAATAAACCATAGCATTCGACAATACCACCCCCTTGTCCACCAGCATGGATAGATTAGTTGGAGGATAGCGTCGAGGTACTACAATTGCTTGTGCTCCTTTGTTTGACCGCACTGTACTAGATTTCTTTGGACGTTTCACATCAAAGTCTTCTCTCCTTTTCTTTTGAGAGCCTTTAAAAGTTTTGCTTTTCTTCACCTTGACAGAATCTACATTGTTCTCTTCAGCTGGTTTGAGGCTGCGCTTTCTAGAGAGAGACCCCAAAACAGTAATTTTGTCTTCTTCGATCTTTAAATGGGCATTCAATGGTGCATTAGAACTGTCACATGCAGTCTCATTAGCTCCCTCCGTGATTTCAACATCTACATTCGCTTCATGTTGTTCGATAACAGCACCAGAAATCTCCCCTTTGATCTGTTTGGCAGAATCTATGTAGCCATTATCACCATCCTGTGTATGTGTATGCTCTCTACATCCCAAAACTGGAACAACCTCTTCTTTTCCATCTTTCATATGGAAATTCAACTGTGCCTTAGAATTCTGAAGGGCACTTCTATAAAGATAACCTTCTTCAATGCAGCCTTTGCAAGACATTTTAAGTGAATAATAACACTTCCCTGCAGGAGAAGACTAGCACATCTCAAATTTGCTTTTCTTTGGAGCTAACCAACAGCTGAAAGATCAAAGATGTTTCCTTGCTTTGACACCTAGATGCTTATTCTTCTTCATCTCGTCTACTCCAAGCTTGCACCAATCAATCACAGCCTGAGGGCAGTACTCTGGTTCTTCAATCACCTTAATAACAACTGAATCCATTTTTCAGGCAACCTTGGCTACAAGATTTGTTCACTTAATTGGTTTATCTAATTGACTTGATAGGGCCTCGTGTTGTCTGTTAACCTAGGCATTATAAGTTGAATCCTGATTAGCATGCATGATATAAAAAATATACAAAAAAATCAAATGAAGAAAAGAAAGAGAAGATAAGGCAGAGAGCCAGAGAGGAATGATCTCAATCTTCTATTATTTACATTATAAAAGATACAAAATCAAAGAAAGAGTAATAAACAAAAATAATTGAATCAATTTGAGTGCTTAGTCCAAATTAAACATTAACTTGGATAAAAAATGCATGCATTTACATGTACAAAAATAGAAAACAATACACGTACATAAATTCTTTTCTATATGTTTCTTTGTCAGCACTATGTTTAAAACTAATAAACATAATATTCTAATAGCGCTATTAATCTGACTTTTTGAGCTGAAAAAATGGCATGGATTGACCCAAGCTTTTTGAGCTTGAACAGATTAATAGCGCTATTAATCTGACTTTTGCTTTCAGAAGATCCTGCTGTTAAAGACATTCAAACACACCATCTCACACTATCTACTGATAGTGATGATGATTAGAGGGGGGAGAGAGAATCTGAGTTTCATAGCTTCTACTACGATTATAAGTGTTTTCTTTTCGGTAACATAGGCCATGCATTTGAAAAACTCAAACCATCAATGCATAATCTAACGGAAATTTCCACAAACAATATCAGTGCATAACTAATACAGAATAATAACCGATGAATTAAGTTTCTCCCTAAACCATCAAGCAAATAAAGATAGTATTTTTTTTTTTGTAAAAAATAGCAAGTAATTAATCGAAAACAAATAAGAAAAACAGAATGATCCGAACAATTTCCCCGGATGCAAATATTAATTGGAACTAAATAAGAAAAAAGGATTATTTCATTAGAAGAGAACATATAATTTAATTTAAAACTTACAAAAACGTGACGAAAAACTTTTGATCCTTCTTCTTCTTCTTCTTCTTCTTCTTCTTCTTTTCTGCGAGCGGATAGCATCTCATTCCTTGTATCATATACTGAACAACAAGAAATTGAAACTGTTATTCTGGGTTTCCAATTTGGAGACGGTTATGAAGAGGGGAGTCGGTTGGATTTTAGGAAACCTTTTTCCAATTTGGCTGGGTTGTTTGTTCGATTGAACGAGTAGAGAGTAGAGACCTTTTCCGAGTAAACCATTTCAGGTTCGAATTGTCTAGAATTATACGAGTAATACTGGATCAATCACAATACGCCACGTCAACTGTGTACTTGTGGGTCCCATATAACATGCATTTGTGGCGCATCATAATTGGTTCGCATCCTCACGTTAGACGTTTTGAAGAGCCCGGATTTCGGGATTTGTTGCTCGCCACGCTGCGTCTAACGGCCTACCGCCTACGTAACCAATCGCGAGTGAATATGACAATGCTCCGTATACATGGTGTGGGTCCGAATCCGTTATCTGATTTGGATGTCAAAACTTATAAGTTAAAACCTGCATCCGTTCATTAATCAGATCAGATGCAGTCATGCAGATATAACCCATCTGATCTGATAAAAAATCAGAATTCAATTATACGTAATAATATTAGATATATAGACATTATGATATGATATTTTGTATTTATGTACATCTTTTATATATATGCATCAATTTAAAAATATTTTTTTTATTTTTCTTTATTTTAACGATAATAAAACGGAGTCGGATTAATCCAAATCCAATCTGAATTCCCGAATATTGGATTGAATCCGATTCTAAAATGCCCGATTACGTTCTAGTCAGGATACGTTTTGTTTTTTTTTTCCCAAATACCTCAATTTTAATACTTATTTTTCTCGTAATAATAACTTATAATCTATAGATTCTATTCTATAAAACGCAATTGTCTACATTAGATTACTCGTTTGCTTTCCAACTCTTAGAATTTTGTTTTTCTTAATTTGAAAAATTAAATATAAGACTATTTTTAAGTTCACTCACAACTAATTAAACTCATCCACGTTTAGGGATGCAAGACAAGCACGATGGACCACGTTTTAGCCCAACCCTAAGAATTGGGCCTAAAATTAGGGCAGCAAATAAGTTGGACCAGATCCGATTCAAATTCGATACTGATCTGTTAAGAGGTGGACTCTGATATACCTCTTGATCCTAACAAATCAGATTGGATCGGAAAAGCCATCAATTAACTTAATAGATGAATTCGGATATTGACTTATTCGATCCGTTAATTATGAAATATTATAATATTTAGATATTATATGTCTATTCTATATATTATTTATATATTATTATATTATATAAATAATATATATTATTTATATTACATAATATAAATATAATTCTAATCGAGACAGATATCTGATAATACATTCGAATTCAAATTTTAATCATGCTTTTGAAAATCAGCCCTACCTAAAATTTGGGTTTGTGCTCAAGCTTGGAATGGGATAAGGTCAGGTCAGGCTAGGGCCAGATTTGGGCTAACTAAGGACAAGGCCCGAGCCCAACCTAAAAATTGAAAAATCTGAACTTTTGGGCCTAAGCCTACAGCAAAGGACCAGAAATCCAAGTACAACTTTTGTAAAATTGCAGGCTGGATCGATCCGAGCTTGAGTTGGACCCACCCAAGTTGCACCCAAACCAATTTTCTATGTTCTTTTGCTTTTTGGAAACTTATAATAAAACATTCCCGTTCCCACCAAGAAGAAATTAGGGATGCAAACGGATTAGATTGGATTCAAAACAGGGTATATCTGAATTCGATTTGACACTGTTAAGGAGAGATCTGATCCAATCAAATATCATAAACGTAGATTTGAATTTGAATTCGATGGGACAGTTGGATCTTCAGATCTAATTCGATATGTTATATTTTTTAAAAAATAAATAAATTATTAAAAGAAAAATAAAATATAACAATTTAAATAAACACAAAAAATGCAAGTATCTTTTCAACTATTTTGATCATATATATACATGTTTTTTATAAAAATAAATAATATAATAAATTTATAAAAATACAATATAAATAATATATATATGTGTGTGTGTGTGTGTGTTATTTATACAAATAAATAAATAACATATATATCAGATTGGATAGTGGTGATCTGGATCGAATTGGGGGAGATCCGAATTCGACAAAATATGACCGAATCTTGGATTAGATCAGATCATCCGATCCATTTGCACCCCAAAAAGAAACCCTTTTTCATTTTTAAACTCTATTTGATCAGATCATCCGATCCATTTGCACCCCAAGAAGAAATCCTTCTCCATTTTCAAACTCTATTTTTGAGAATAGATACAAGACTAAGAAATAATTGGCATGCAGTGAACATCACTAAGCTTTTAAATGGGATTGATAGTTTAGGACCAAAATAGAGAAACTCTTTTAGGGACCATTTGGTTCGCAGTCAAAATCTGAATTAGAATTGGAACCAGAGTCCCTAGAATTAGAATCAGAATGGTCTATTCTCATAATTTGTTTGATTCAAACAGAAATTGAAATCAGCTGGAATGAGATTTAATTCTTAAAGGAGAGGGAGGGAATGGCCATTCCCTCAAAATGAGGAGATGTCATTCTACCAGGAATAAAAATGAGATTCTAATTCCACCCATCCAAATAATTGGAATCGGATTCTAGACATTCCCGTGAATCAAACAGGCCATTATACAGGACAATACTAGAGGTCTGCGTCTGTTGAATAAGTTGCATACAAGATCTCTGCTTCTTTTTGCTTTTGACTAAGACGTTGCAAATGTTTTTCAATATATTGTTTTAAGATCATTTTTGTTTAGGATAGTGCAGAGATGAAGAACGTTGCTTAATTTTGTAAAAGGCTTTTGATAGTGCATGTCGAACTTAGGTGGTGTCCAGTAGTATTGAATCAACCTCCGAGCACTGAATTTTTTTTGCTTTCCCGGGTGTTTCGGGATAGTTCGGTGGTACCTCCGAACTAACGTTCAAAATCCTTTTAGATTGTGTTTGGTTGTAATGCAAATAAATTTGCACTGAGACGATGCAAATGATTTGAATGTTAATTTTGACTTAATTTTGTTTCAAAATTTAATTTGTTTTGTTTGAAGTATAAATAAAGTAAGTTAAAACATAAACAAAATAAAATAAAATCCAAAATAAAATCAAACTAAATTTTGCATTCTTTTCATTTGCACTCCCATGCCTTTGTACTAGTGCAAATAAAATTGCACTGCAACCAAACACGGACGATGTTCCCCAAAATGCCCATTTATAATTTTTGAATCTTCCCCCCCTCTCTCTCTCTCTCCACCGTCTTCACTGAATCAATGAATTAAAATCATCGCCACCAACAGTTCACATTTTTCATCTCTCTAATGTCTATACTTCTTCTTTTCCCACATTGTTTCCTCATTTCTCTACCGCTACAAACAATCACTACACCTATTGGGAAGAGCTTCTATCACGAGGATGAACATCTAACCAAAAAACAGAGACCACCTGAACTGTGTTGCAGAGGAACTTTGCATCTCATCACAAACATCGTTAAACCGAACCAAGAATCCATCACCCTGTAATTTGTGCTGCAGAGGAATAAACCCCAACGCACACTTGCTTCGATTGTGATTATTATATCAACTGATTTCGCTTCATCACTGTCTTGGAACCTTTGCTCCTATTGGTCTGAAACCAAACCCATTACAATCTTTCACCTCTATTGTTGTACATTACCGTTTTGTGTTCACACTAGGTAAACCGTCCCCATTGCAACGCTGTCACACCCATAGTAATTGTTAAGACCATCTAATTTTAATCACATTTAATTATTTTATAATGTTTTAATTATTTATTACAATAATTGTAACATTCTAATCATATTAGTAGCTGGTTGCTATTTGTTTTACATTAAACTATTGTTTAATTTTTACTAATGCTTTTATTGCTTTTACAATTTTCTATTATTTTATTGTTTAAAATGATTTTTAATCTTTTTTATTCTTATTTTATCATGTTATTCTTTTAATATTATTTATTTTTTAACATTTTATACTTTTTCTTATTTTATAACTTTTTCTTATTTTGGCCGTTCGACCCAAACGGCTAGCCCATTCTGACAAAAAAAATAAAAAAATTTAAAAAACGGTCAAAACCGTTCGAATGGTTAATCAGCCAGTTCAGCGGTTTACTGACCAAAATCAACGGTTTTGGGAAAAAAACGGTTTTGGAGGAAAATGGAACCGGTCAGGCAGTTTTTCCAGCCCAACCGTCCGGTCCGGTCCGGTCCGGTTTTGAAAGCAGTGAACTTGAGAGATAAATTTGTAAAATGCAAAATTTTCAGACCTCGTAACATTCAGATTAGCAAACAACTCCATTCAATTCAGATGTCCGCAAAAGCAGAAAAACAAAACTTCCTCTGAATACTTATAGAGTTTTTTCAGAAGTTTTTCTGCTTTTTAGACTTCAGAGTTCAGATTACCGAACGCCACCTTAGTCATATAATAACGGCTTCAGTTCGAGGAAAAGTGCTTGATATGGATGAAAGGAGACGCAGATATAAGTGAAGATTGTTGAAATGTACATGAACTCCTCAGTGTTTGCATCTCTCCTCTAAGCACAACACATAGAATGGTGCAATGCTTTATATCTATATTTTGGAGGCAAACTTAATTTGCATCCATTTTAAGAGGAAACATGAATTTCAGTGCATATTTACAATTTTTTTATGGAAAATTTGTGTTTTTAAGCAAACCAACACCAACTTGAACCATATTTCCATCACTTCAATGTTTGCATCATAAACAAATAAACAAATGCAGCACTTGGGAGCTAATAAGTTTTGTACTAGTTTGTTCATGACATCTTTCAATAATTTAAGATAAATCATATAAAGTCATAGACTCAAAAAGAGGCCATAAACATGGGTTTGGGACAAGTAATTAATTGAACTCTAAAATATCAAAGGAGTAGGGACGAAAGTAAAAGAAAGAAGGAAAATGGAAAAAAACAAAAACTTAGCAGTAGTGTCTCTCGTGATGGCTTCAAGTCCAAATTCTTAACAAACACCATTGGTCTTCCTGGCCATCACAAACTTCCTCCATGCTGTAGTGATCTCTCTCTGGGTCTCAATGGCACTCTTCTTGCGGGGAAGAATACCCTCTTCACCATTGAGTGCTAGCTTCGCAGAGATCTTTGCAGGGAGGGTGTCGAGGTCATGAAGGACCTTTTGGATGTCATGGACAAGTCTCTCAGCAAGAGTTCGAGAGAAATCCTCCCTTATAACAACACGGAGCACTGTTATATTCTGAGCATCAGGTGGCATGGTATAGGCTGGCACAATCCATCCGAATCGGCGCAACATGTCCGACACTTGGAACTCAGTGTAATGGCTACTGTCCTTGAGTGAGAATGCCACCAAGGGGACTCCTTCGTCCTTGGACACAATGTTGAAACGCTCTGTCTTCTCTAATCCTTCCTTGAGAACCATTGTATTTTCTCTGCAATTCTCCATAATGTTCCTATAGCCCTGAGAGAAAACCCAAGAATTATTAGTTTCTTTTCTTATAATGCACCAACTTGGTAGATCTATTTGACAATAATTCCAATACAATCTCTTGGTGGCTTTCCTTAATGAACTCACCTCATAGCCCAAGCGAATTAGCTGGTAGTATTGAGCAATTACTTGACTAGAACCTGTAGTAATTTCATAAAATACAGTAGTCAATGACTTATTCTGGCATGAACCCCCTTGTGATCATCTTTGTTCATGGTTATGGTAGAATTTTTCTGTGATTACCTTTAGAGAAGTTGAGGGTAAAGGTGGGCTGATCAGCTCCAAGATAGTTGATGTGGAAGATGAGTTCTTCAGGCAAATCTTCTTTGCTCCTCCAGATGACCCACCCAATCCCAGCATAGACAAGACCATACTTGTGGCCACTGACATTGATACTCTTCACCAGTGGCAAGCGGAAGTCCCACTCTAGGTCTGGGTAGATGAATGGAGCAATGAATCCACCACTGGCAGCATCAACATGAATAGGAGTTTCCCATCTGCAAAATAGTCATAAAATCAAGATTAAATCGCTGTAGAGGAAGATTCATCATTTGACAAACATACACACTACTACAAGTGCCAAACATACCCTGTTTCCTTGTTCTTCTCTATCAATAGGTCATTCAAACGCTTAACATCCTCAAATTCACCATTGAGGGTGGAACCGAGGATTGCAGCGACACAGATGGTGTTCTCATCAACCATCTCAACTGCTTTCTCAGGGTCCATCACATAGTAGCCTTCCCTCAGTTTTACCTCCTTCAACTCAACCTCAAAGTACCTTGCAAATTTCTCCCAACAGACCTGTACATCATAGTCATCAAGAGATTGTCATTGTGAATGATGTTAAGCCATGACCTAACCTAAGGATGCAAGTTGGGCCTAGTTAGGTTTGGTTGAAGTCAGCCCTAACCCAAACCAAAGTTGTGAATCAGCAAATGTCATTGGGTTGGGTTGGGCTCATGTTGGGCCATTTTCTTGAATTCCTTTTGCTTTAGGAAAATGTTCTCACTTCTCAACTTAAGATTAGACAATTGGGTTAGGCTATGATATCGTAAAGATATGATATCTGAAAAACTTCTGATCAGTATGGTACTTAGGAATATTATACTTATATTACACTAATAAATTCTTGATCTCCAAACGCAAAATTGTTGATGCATATATACACATACTTGTGTAGTAATGTGTATATAAAAGACAGTATCTATGATGCCATAAAACTATGATGGCAGAAGAACTTTGACCAATCAAACCCATGAATTTTGATGACAACCCACCTGATTGGTTATCACTTTTATGATGCTGGTTGATTGGTTACAAGTTTTTCTAATGTCAAACCAAGTTTTTCTAATGTCATGTCTTTTCGGTGTCATAGTGGACCCATTAAATAAATATACTGATCGGATTGGGTTAAATGGGTTGACCTCTCAGCCTTAAACCCCAAGTCAAGTGGGATTCATATTTGTCAACCCTAACCCTAACCAAATCTTCAAGCAAAAACCTACTTTCAATATGATGACTTGATGAGTAATAGACCAATACTTCTACCACACTGCACAATGTGTAATATTTGGATCGGGCTTCTTCGCCCATATTTTATAATTTACTGGGCGAGCCCAATTCACATACCTGAACATTAGCACCCGTAACGATGTTGGGACTGTCACAGGGTTTACCCTCGGCCTTCCTCTTGTTCTGCCACTTCCTCTTGAATGCCAGTCCGGCCAACATAATCGCCTCCGACGACCCCACAGTCCCTACTCCGACGGCAGCCTCTGATTCTCCGAGTGGAGCGTTGAACAAATGTGCAATCATGTTCACGCACCGGTTCTGCAGAAAAAAAAAAAAACAAATCAAAGGAGAAAAGACCAATTAAACAAGTTTGAGTATAGTAGACTTTTTCTCTTATTTTATTAAAAGTACTCTAATGGTGAAGACATCCATCTTCTACGTTATTTTCTCATTGGCTTAAATATTAAAATCAAATTCTAAGTGCTCCAATGGAGTAACCTTGACTTTTATTGTTTCCTTCCTTTTCCATTCTCCTGTCTGAGACCGGTTCTTTTGAAACAATCAAACTCTTTCTTTAAGTCTAACATCTAAAAGTACAGTGAAAAAAGTATAAGGGCATTTTGGAGCACATTGAGTGGTCAATGCCTAATTTCTTAATGTGTTTGAAATAAGTACAAATACAAATATATACAGTGTAAATACATACAAAATGCAAGATTTTACACTCTACATATTTACTCCTTCCAAACTCTGAACCACCCAAAATATAGTTGACAAATACACTATACTGTGATATAGTATGATATATTTTAATTACCCCATATATCATAATATGATACATACTTGACCTATAGTGACAAATACACTATAGTATGATATATTTTAATTACCCCATATATCATAATATGATACATCTTTAGATTATTGGATCATGTCATGGCGGTGAAAAGTACAAAACTGGAATATTCTAATTACCCTATTTTGTGCTGATTCTGACGTGTCAGTGCTTTGTAGCAAATTGAGTGGTCAGTGTCTCATTATAATATTTGGCTTACCAGCTGCTGAAAAACCATTTATTTGAAGACAAAGCTATAAATTTCAAAGAAATGTGTTTTGGGTCAGGTAGAATTAAAATTAAGGACAGAATTGAATCATAGAATAAAATAGAACTAGAATATTCTAATTACTTTCATTCTATGCCATTCAAGTGCATGAGTACCGGAATTACTGAATTTACAAGTATAGTATAATGGGTATAGGGACATTTTGGAGCATATTGAGTGGTCTATGTGACCATGTCTGGTTATATTATTTGGCCCACCAGTTGCTCAAAACCATACAAAGTATGGATAAGTTACCTTGTACATGTTATCCGTTTGCTTTGGTTCAAAGATAAAGTAGCAAAATTTTACCTAGAAGAAGAAGAAGAGTTGTGGTCCTAAGCTTTGCCGAGTTTCCACTTGGAAACTTTGGTCTATTAGGAGGCCAACCATGAAATGACAAAAATAAAATAAAGTTGCATACTTTTTAACAGACATATCAAGGAGTTTTTATGCAACTCTTTGAACCGTGCAGCCGTCGTGGGACCCATGAAGCACTAAATTCGAAGTTTGAGATGTTTTTTCTTGGGTTTCACTAATAGGAAAGCAGAAAATGACACATCGAACTTCTACAATTCAGGGTAGAAATGGAATCAGGGACAGAATTTAAAGGGAGAAAATTCTGACATTTGGGTTTGATTGTTTTGGTGGTCCAATATAGAACTAGTGGATTTTGAGTATTCAATTCCGTGTTTGAGAAGGAAACAACTATCAGGGTTGGATGGGTTTGAAATGGAATTCATTTCCATGGTTGCATTCAACGATTTTACTCTTCTACAGTCTTTTTTTTCTATCTGTCTTAGGGGTATAGATCCTGCACTGATTTATTCGGCTTTTGATTTTTCTCTCCTACACTTCCATCTACAGGAATCGGTGACCTTTCTAGGTCGACAAGTTATTTTGCAAAAAAATGTCATTGATTTGATAAATAAAATGTTGATCCAGACAATTAAACTGTCAAGCCATTCGACCTGAACAACTGTTCTTAGGCTCATAACTATATTTTTTATATTTTAAATATTTCATCATGCTTGTGATGACGTTGCAGATCAATCCATTTGAACCACATGGTTGAACCGCTAACTGGAAACCTAGAGGCAAAAGTGGGTCGATTTTCAAATAAAAAATCTATGATGCCAGATGAACTTGATATCAAAATGGTTGACCAATTACAACCCTGAATTTTGATGAAAATCGACCTGATTGAATACTAACTTAAGGAAAGTGCAGGAAAAGATGTGGCACAAGATGAAAATTCACTAAACCATAGGGGTACGGTTGCAAAAAAAAGATTATATTGAAAAGAACCCAAAATGGCTCAAAGTGTACTGATCGAATAGGCTGCCCACAAAGCGCGCCCCACAATCCATCGCCTCCGTGCACTGCGAACATCTCCCGTGCTTGTCACGCGGAGATATTCCCAATGCACGGATAGGATGGGCTGTCGCGCGCCTGTGGTAGTGCTTTGTAAGCAGCCAATCTCGTCCCGCAAAGCGTAAACTTCCCGTAACGAAACACAGAAAATCGGGTATCCCCAAAGTTTCATCACTGTAAAATCAATGGGGCTACAGTATTTCCGTAGGCCCAGGCGGTATTCCATCACGCCTCACCAGGAAACAACCTCATTCTGCACTTAATGCGGGTCCATTAGAATTCAGATCTAATACCAATAATCGCTCCCAACACTGTCCCCAACCATCCATCACAGTCGCTATCAAAACTCCAGCGTCCTACTTTTACCGTATGCATCAAGGCTCCGTAGCAATTATCGTCACGCTATCAAAACTCCAGCTAGGAGAGATATTCCAATCCAAAGGTGTAGGCCATGGTAGAAGTGTAGAACCACAAGGTCCGCAACCTCAACATCATCAAGCTGCCCGACTAGTGGGATCCACTCGTTAATTGCGGTTCGCGGAATATAACGCGATACAGGCCTAAAGGCAGATATACAACGTAACGAGGGACCCACCCACAGAAAAACGGAATAAATCGGATTTGTCGAATCCGATTTTCTGACCGACCGATTGGTAAGCAGGTAATGGCGGTAATCTATACAGAAAGAAAGAAAGAAAGCATAGGGCTATAGGAGTGATCGCCGGTGAAGGGGGGATGAAGGAGGACAGAAGACTTGCCTGGAGCTCGGTGGTGACGGGGTACTCGTCCATGTCGACATAGTTCTTGTTGATGCCAGCCATTATGAGCTTGTCGCACTCCGGTTCCATCCATGTCGTCACGAAGGAGGCTAGGTTCAGCCTGGGGTTCCCGTCCAGCATCAGCTCGTCGCTAATGATCTGGTACGCCGCTTCCTTCGGGATCGACTTCTCTGCCATCTTGAACCTGCATCCACCACCGTCAGTTCTTATGACCTTCAAATCTGGAATTCCATCTCACCGACAGACAAACTGAGAGAGTAGAATCGCTTAAACACCTGGGAAGAGAAGTTCGGACGTAGCGCGAAGCGAAGGTAGAATGAACGGAGACATCGGACTCCGACGCAGTTTTGGAGAGAGCCATTGTTTGGGTCAGAGAGAGAGAGAGAGATGCTGGGTTGAAATTGGGAATGCGAGGGGGAGAGCAAAAGCAGCTACTTAATATAAAGAGCGAGTGGGGGACATGTTTGGTTTGGATCAATAATTAGACATTTTAGACTTTTTCCCACGTTATAAAAGGGTAAATTGATAAAACCACCGTGTAATTTCTGAAAGTTTCGGGTTGTTATGCTAATAACACTGCCCTCCCTTATTTTTTCTGATATCGTCGCATCTACACCTCTTCCGTTAATTCGGACTGACGGGAAAGGCGAAATGACCGAAATAGCCCACGTCTGCCGTTTCATAAAAACAAATGTAAGATTTTTTTTTCTGAATTTTCATTCACGATTATTGTTCATACAATCTCCATGAGTTATGTTAAAATTTGCATATGTTATCTAATAGGGTTGCAAGTCAGGCTGGGTTACGTCGGGTTGAGGCCAATCCTAGTTGGGTTCGGGTTGGGCCGAAACCAACCCTCTTCCCATCCCTTGTAATCTCATATCTTCATTCAACTTTCACTACATATATTAATCCTATATTTTATTAGTATTTGTTTGTTGATGTTTTTATTTGTTCTTTCAAGTATAAAATTCAGAAAAAAAAAAGTTTGAAATGACTATAGTTTATTATGAGTTATGAAATATAATAAATCTTTTATGGGCAGCAAGCTATACGTAGCTAACAACATAGATGAAACAAAGAATAAAATATTCAAAAACATAAATATGTTAATTAAGACTTCAGTATTTCTAAGTAGGATTAAGTGAAGTGATTATCTTAAAAGAAATAAATGATACTATGTGGTGGGGGCTATACAACTACCATGCATATAAACAAATCCATGTATGATATATCATATATATAATATATTTATATATGATATGTACTATAGAGTCGGGTTCAGATTGTGTTGTGTTGTGTTGCTCGAGGGGTCAACCCTAACCCAATTTGAAGTAAAGTCGGGTTCCCAATTTTAAACCCTAACTCTAACTTGAGCATCAACTCGACCCGACCCAACTCATCTTTTTTTCGGATTGGGTTTGAGTCAATTTGACCCAAGTTGCAGCCTTATTATCTGATGGCGATCAAAAGTTGTCAGGACGACTTGGATAGGGCTGCAAATGGATCGGATCAAATCAGATATAGGTATATCCAAATTTGATTTGATTATGTTCAAATTCAAATCAAAACATATTTATCGTATATATAGCAGATTCAAATCGAATTCGAATTATAATAAGATATTAAATAGTATAAATAAATTAGACTAAAAAATGACCAAAATATTATATATTATTAATAAGATGAGCTAAAAATGACTTTAACATTATATTTTATGAACAAAGTGAATTGAAAATTACTTATATAAAATATAATTTTATATAAGCATATATTAAATATATTTTTGAGTATAAAATTTTCATTCACAGATATAATATAATTTATATATATATATATATATATATATATATATATATAAATCGAATAAAATTGAATTATATGAGATCGAATAGGGATAGATTCATATTTAATCTTATTATAAACGAATCAAATTCAGATAACCCTTGATAACATCAAATTCAAATTCGAAATCGGATAATCGGATACTATTTGCAACCTTAGACTCAAACTTAGCTCGTACTTAGTGAGTGATGAAGGCAGGCTACTTGCAAGGGAGAAATAGTCAAAGGGCCTAGGTGAAATCCCGGCTTGAGACTGTTCTATAAGACTCGAATTTGGTTTGAGCTAAAATCTTGAGTTTGAATTCGACTCGAGTCAAAAACTCGTAAGTGATGAAGGCAGGCTACCTACAAGGGAGAAATAGTCAAAGGGCCTAGGTGAAATCCCGGCTTGAGACTATTCTATAAGACTCGAATTTGGTTTGAGCTAAAATCTTGAGTTTGAATTCGACTTGAGTCAAAAACTCGTAAGTTTGAGTTTGATTTTGAGAAAAATATTTTATACAAATAAAAAATTATATATATAAATATTTTTTATTTGATATTTAAAAAATTAAGAATTATAATAATTTTATTATATATTATTATTATAATATATATATATATATATATATATATTCAAGCCGGCTCATGAGCCAAGCTCTATTAAGTTTGAACTTGACTCGAAGCTCAGTTGAAACCGAACCGAGTTGAGCTCGAGTAACTTGCCACCCCTAGCCATCAGTTTCTTGTTAGCAGTTTGACTATTTAGTTCGATTGAATGATTTACTTTAATTTTAAAAAATAAAAATTAAAAATGACTAAAAATATTGTCTGAGTTGAAGGGATCATTGGTTTGATCGCTCGGATCAGTGAATCATTAACCAACCCAACGTTTCTAATTAAGATAAGGGTTAAGGATAAAGCAGAATTGATTACCTGAACGCAATTTTCAAATTAAACCATCCAATGAATGATGATTTGAAAACCATGCCGACCATTTTATCATTGCACTATATCTAAGTGGGTACAAGATTTTATATCTTTTGATAGTCGGGAATATGGCAGTAAAGGCCCGTCAAGTGAGTAGCACAGGGAAAGTCATGAAAACAATCAATGTAAAATCTAGTGTTTTTATTAAAGGGCAATTTTGATATTTAAAAATATCGGGATGTTAATATCAACCAGCCCTGTTTATCGTTTAATTAATGGAAGGGGTGTGCAACAATGTCAGACAAAAATAAGCGAAAACAGTGCTATTAGCATAAATCAGGATACGGATCGGCAACTATTAAAAATTACAGGGAAGATTTAATCTATTTACCCTTATAAAAATAGTAAATTGTTTTTTTATTTATTTTTAGTTCATCTGATTTGGACACCGTTTGCTCTGGAAGGGTAGTAGGATATTCCCGGAAATAGTAAACCCAAAACCAATATTATTAATTCAGTAAGCTGCAAACAAATGGGATGGTATATATATATATATATATATATATTAAAGAAAGGTTTTCAGCTACAACCCTCACTATTTACATATGTGGCTTTTTCAAATCTAGACATATGTCATTTTCTGAGAAATGTTAAAGTCTATAGCTCACTATTACCATTTAAATATAAGTGGCTTTCTCATTTTCTAGAAAGTTAAACACATGATAATTTCTGAGAAATTCCTGCTAAACCCACAAACCACTACCAAGCTATAGCTCCCCACCATTTAGACACATGGCCTTCTCATTTTTCTAAAAAGCAAGACGCATGGTATTTTCTGAGAAGTTGAAAGCCCATAACCCACTACCACTATTTTCAATCTATTCCTAAAAAAATGTAAAAAATGCAAAAGTGGTTATCCAAAACCAATTCTGCCTACATTCTATCAATCTCACTTAGGGGGTGTTCGTTGTTGTGTTCATGTCCACGGGATTAACACTTGTTTTGTAGGTTGTGGACACTCCACATCCCTATTTCTCATCCACGGCAAAATATCGTGGTTAGGGACCATCCACGCTTGGTTTTTGATCCGCTACTTCACACTTCCCCAAAAAGACCGAAACCCTATTGTTTGTTTCACATTTTAATATTTATTGTCAATAAAATATTAATTATTTTACTTAATTTTTTTTAATTTTAATATTTTATCAATAAAATAATACTTAAAATATTTAGAATATTTAAAATATATGTTTTTTAAATTTTAATTATTTTACTATTGTTTTCATAAAAAAATAATATTTAATAGTCAATATTAATTCATTGATGCATTTTCAATATATTTATCATATAAAATGCAAAAATTAGATATTTATGTATAACTATGTAGACTAAGGCTTTCGAACTGTCGTTGACCCAGATAGTTGAACCGTTCGGCCCGGGAACCGTTCAAGCAAGCGGTTCCATTTTACCCCAAACCTAGTTTTTTGCCAAAAATGTTGAAAAAGTCAACAACCCGTTGACTCGAGCAATCGAACCGTTGACCCATTGACCTGTTCAACGGTTTTATACTATTTTTTATTTTTAATTTGTTTGTTAGAATGGGTTGTTCATTCGAACCAAACGATCGGACCATTGACCCAGATACAGGTGGCCAGAACAATTCTGTTTTCGGGTCATTTTTTAAAATGTTGGTGTAGATTATTCATAAATGTATATGAGATACATGGAATCAAAAAGTGTGGTGTGGACTACTCCACACCACACCTGTAGAATGCCACTGTGGGTGTGGACTGATCCAGTCCACACAATTTGTCCACAGTTAAGAATAGTTGTGGACTGTGGTGTGGTGTGGATCAAGGTTCAAAATATCGATACGCCGGTATGGGCGTATCAGGCGAATTGATACCCTTTTTTATACGTTTTTTATTTTTTTTTGCAACCGGTTCAAGGGGGCCGGTTTAGGTCTCCTCCATCCCCTAGACCAATCAAACCCTCGATACACCCACTGTAGGGGCGTATCAGAGGGGTGTCAGAATGACACGTACGGGCCAATACGTGTCGATACTTTGAACTTTGGTGTGGATTGGTCCCTACCATAGGGTGTGGTGTGGACCAGTCCACACCCACCAATTTCTCATCCACACTACAGAACACCCCCTTAATCATTAACCCTCTATATATCATAACAAAAGAAAATTATCCATATTCTAATAATTATTGAAAAGCTATTTTTCATAATAATTATTTAAAATATTAATAAATATAAATTTATCGATATTGATTCCACAATGTAAATTTAATATTACCGATTCCCCATAATTAGTATGGCGTCATTCACTAGTGTAAATGAAAAGAATGCAATTTCTAATTTAATTTTGTTTTAGGTTTTACTACATTCTGCATCACATCTTATTTTACAATCAAGCAAAATAAGGTAAACTTTGAAATAAAAATAAATCAGAGTTTGCATGTAAATCATTTGCATTACCGTAATTTAGCATCCCTGCAAATAAATTTGAAAAAATGTTTTGCACCTTGCACCTCAGAATGCATATATTTTATGATTTAAGAAAGATGGTGAGAATATATTATATTATTTAAAATTAAAATGGCCCTCTAAAAATATTAAAATTAAAAGATTTTAAACACAGAAATTCAAACACACGTTTTTGGTTTGATTTTTAGAAACAAAGGAAAAACATATTTTACAACCAAGAATAGATACATGTTTTTTTCTTTTCAAGCTAGATGGTTTTGAATTAATTTTTGAAAATCACAACAAGAGAAAGCAATTCACATCGAAGAACATCCCTAAAATGATTAAAATATTATACAACATCCCAATCAACTTTATTAATTAAATACTTGTGCAAATATAAGTATAATTAAAATTATACGAACACTTTGATATGATTAGATCGTTTTACCAAAAAAAAGTTAATTGATTTAATCATATTTAACAGAAATATATTAAAATTCAAATTCACACATGCGGATACCATTTACAGCCTTATTAATCGGGTCTTCCTTCTGACCCAATAAGGCCCCAATGCTTTGGCATTTTGACAATAAACTTATTAATCTTCTCGCTCTTGTGTTTAACAATAATACTAAAATATATACCATAAAAACTTGTAACCAATCAATCGGTATCATAAAAGTAATAACTAATTAGGTGGTATTTATCATAATTCATTGGAGATTCTGGTTTATCAGAGTTTTTTGATTTTTCTTGCAGCATGGATTTTCCCCTTGCTCTCTATATCGAAAAAGGGCTATTGCCTAATGTTGGAGTGTTGGAGGGGTAAATTGCAATATTGCATACAAATCCAACTTCTCACATTTTTTTTTTCACACAAAGGGGGTGTTCTTTTTTTTGGATTTGGATAGAGGGGAAAGTTGGTCAATAGGATTTTGGTTCCCATTGAACAAGAGTCTCATGTTCTTTTTTCAGTTTTATGGGGAGCAGGGAAAATTTATTTTCTTGGGTATCACTTGGTGGGTAAATAACTTTCCCACATAGCCATCACTTGAATGGGACAAAAATATCTATTTTAATAATGGATTTCTATGGCTAAAATGGCCATTGCCTTATTTACCTGAGAAATAAAAGAAAATGAGTAAATACACTTACCTGGATAAGTGTTTCCCAGAAAAAAAGACTTACCTAGATAATTACACTCAGAATTGAACCTATATTCTGAAGCTTAATAGCCCAAGATTTTTTCAACGCATGAAATAACAGCCCCTTCTTGCTCTCTATTCTTGGAAATATATAATATTCAAACATCTCACTTGAAATTACTACGACTAAAACAACAGGGCATGTGCAAAATGTACATCCCGATTCCTGGCCCGACCCAATTAATAAAGGAAACTATATCTAGACTATATAATACGGATCAGTTTGGAAAGAATGCAAATACAAATATGTACACTGCAAAATCTTGTATTTTGCATTTCTAAACTTATATTTGCACTGTACATATTTGTATTTGTATTCCTTTCAAATTGAGCCAAAGTGACTTTTGACCAAAATGTCTTGTTTCCAAATTTTTCTTAAGCTGTGTTTGGTGGCAATGCAAATGATTTGACTGTAAATTTTGACTTGTTTTTGTTTTAAATTGTAGCTTATTTTGTTTGATTGCAGTACAAATGAAATAAGTGAAATAAAGTAAAATCCAAACAAAATTAAATAAGAATTTGCATTTTGTTACATTTGTACGTACTGGTGCAAATAAATTTGCATTGCAACTAAACAAAACCTTAGATAAATCACTAGCCCAGATCCTTTTAGTCTCTTTTTTGAAATTGATTTATTTTTCAAATTTACCCTTCATATCTAATCAATCATAGGTACAGCTGCAACTTTAAAGTTTAATTTTTTATTATTTATAAAATTTATATTATTTTTTCATGCCTTTTGTCTACTTGCAACTATATCATAAAGTTGAAGGAGGTGATTGCAATTACGAAAATTCAAGTGAGATTTTAGCAATGGTCCAAAACTTTGAGGGAGGAATTTACGAAAAAAGAAATATTGTATCATGCATCCACACAATTTTAATTCTTACATGTGGTCCCAACTCCCAACTCAATAAATTATAAATCCTGCATCCAATTGACACTGACAGTCAACATCGCGCTAAAATTTTCCATTAGAAATTTTTGCTTCTTCGTTTGAAGGACAAATGTTCTTTCACACTAACACCCATGTACAAATGTTTAATGTTAATACAGATTTCGAGCTTCCATATGCTAACGTGTTTGTCGTTGATTGCAGGGAACGAAACTAAACTAAAAATATTGAGTTACCCAAACTGAATTCCGCAGTTTTAATTAAAATTTTGGTTGGGCCCAAGTTGGCCCACCGTCCAATGAATATTTTCGGACAATCTTCATATATTGGTGGCGTTTGTTTTGGCGCCGGAGGTGGTCCATGATGTTGACTAAATTGATCACAATTATTATAAATTTTTAAATATTGTTTTATTGACTTATTATTAGTTATTAAAGTTCTGTTTGGATAATTTTCTGCTTAATAGGTTTGGATTGTGGCAAACAAAAATTGGGACAAAAAGTGCTTTGACCATTTGGGAAGAGTTGCACAAGGCGTAATAATATGTTTTGAAAATTCTTCAAATCGGGTAAATGGTTTGCACCCTTAATTGGACCAGTTCAATGACTCAGGTCACTATGTTTTGAAAGTAATTCAAATTGGGTAAATGATTTACACCCCCGAGGACCAAGACCTAATGGGGTTGAGGGGTTGTAAACATGAACTGATCCATCCTGAATTTCTACTTCAATAGTGTTTGGATTGGTGGAAAATAAGTTATAATTGTTAAGAATTTTCCCTCTGTTTCTCACTGTTATCTTGTATCAAATCAAACACCGCCTAAATAGAGGTCTAGTTACAGATAAGTATTAACATGGGAAATAAAGCAGGAATTCCAAACTAGACCTAGACTTCCTCAGCTTTTAATTTTATTAAAGAAGATGGATTCGGGTGAGTTATCGGGTCGGGTTCAGGAATACCATTTTTTATTGGTATTTATTAGAAAATCCATTTGTGAAAAACCAGCTAATCCTCTTTTGACTCTTTGTGCAATTATCCCCCAAAAAAGCTATCTGCTTAAAATTGAGTTTATGAACCGAAAAGTTAGGAGTTTAGACTTTGGATTATCTGACATTTTTACTAGAAGATTGTAAGAAGACAACCTTCATAAAAATATATGATTTTTTAATATCAGAATTCAGAAATGCATGGTTCGTATTACTTGATGGTTAACATACGTTTAAAATATTACTGGTTTTTAATGGTGATCCCATCAATTGGGACTACCATTGGGACCTGTGACTTTGACAGGCCGATGTGCATCATGACTCCGGATTTCTTGCCGACGCCTATCCATAATTACACATGTTCATAGGCCGGGCCGAGCTGGATTTAGGCCGGGCTTTTACTTGTTATTAAGGGAAATATGCTAGGCCCGAGTTTAATGACCAACGGGCCTATAACTTGGGTTTGGCTTGAGCCCGGCCTTGATAAAAAGCCCGAAGCCCGACCTGATAAAAAAAAAACAATTTTTCCTATTCAAATTAGAATTAAAAATTCAGATAGTTTTTTTTCCTATTTAAACGAACAATGGGCCTATAAGATGGTTTTTTCCCGTTTCTTTTATATATTCTTAAATCAAAAAATTTATTCAAATGGACATAATCACATTACTCACTTTAAGTCTAATATTAGGTCGGGCCGGGTTGGGCTATTTTGACAAAACCCGAGCCCGACTCGAATTTATTGTGGGTCGAACTTTTTGGCCTGAATTTAAATCCGTGGGCCTATAACCACGTTCAAGCCCATCTAGGGGCTGGGCCGGCCCATCGGGCCACCCGGCCCATGAACAGGTCTACCCATAATACATCACCCCTTGTGAATTGGGAACATCCCCCTACATAATATAAAATATTTTAAATGTGTGGCTGCAATAAATGTGGACAGGGTTCTTGTGGGTAAGAGATCGGGACTCATCATTTCCCTTTTTTATTTAATTTTCTAACTTTTAATCTGCAACGTAGATAAAGAATGAAATTGTCGTATACATGATTGTTATACCAACTATATTGGACCCAAAAAAACTATATAGGGTCAGTTTCATGAATCTTTTTTTTTTTTGTCATCCCATTGTTAAATTATTTTTGGTCATATCTTTAAATTATTATTAATAATTTGTGTTTAAATTATTTCAGTGTTTTAAAAAAGCAAATTTTGATTCTATCAGAATCGTTTTAACCAAAAAAAAGTAAATTTATCATTGATCATCAATCAAATTATCAGATATTCCAATAGGAGTGGTAAAACAGCCACGCATAAACTTAACAAATTACCAAGTACCAACCATGAGATGATGCCATTTCCCACCAAAAATCTTCATTATTTATAATAAGAATTCCTAATAAGCACATTTAACTATTTGGATAAATCCTTTAAAGATGAGAAGTATATTACATATTTTATTCTATGGAAAATAGTTTAGTAATTTTGATAAAATATACAAAGGGTACAGTAATCAATCCAATTTCTGCTTCAACTATTAGAGAGCTCGATCATGACATCTTTGATAAAATATTGACTGAGCTGAGCTTGTGTTTGGTTTGAAATTTGATCTATCATACAAGAAAGACATGGTACTGAAGGAGTTTTGATCAATCAAATCACCCCCATGAATTGTGATGAATACCACCTAATTCATCATCTATTTTATGATAAAATAAGAGAAAATATAAAGTCAAAGAAGAGTTTTTTAAGGACTTTTGCAAAATTCTTAAGGCTCAATTTGCTTGGATACAAATTTCATTTGCACAAGTGTAAATGTTGCGGAATATAAATGGGCTTAGTGAAAATTTTAGTTTACTTTTGCTTCGTATTTGATTTTACCTTGTTTGTTTAAGCAAACTAAATATGAAATAAAATTATGTGGTCCCACTTTATAGGAAAGAGAAAGGGGGCACGAGCAAGGTTGCTTGTTTGGAAGGACTGAAGGAGCAAGATAAGAAACAAAATGATGTACGGATATGTTTAGTTTAATACATAAATAAAAGAATCCTAAGATCTTTTAAGAGATTATTTATAATTTATGTTAGGTTTAAATTATTATTATTTTTTAAATTGACCCCATTTAAATAAAAATTGTGGGCCAATTCAAAATATAAAAAGATTTGATTCACTATAAGTAAAAGCTACAAAACTCCATAAAAATATGAGGTACCTCTTGTGATTTTAAATAATTTATAGTCAATAAAATAACCAATTTGATTGAAAGGTCAAAACAAATTTAGGCATTGGCATAAAAGCAATCCAAAGTTTGTAATGAAAACACATACATACAAGAAAACAAGAAAAAACTTTAAAAAGTGGGAAAAGAAAATGTTTAATATTATATATCGATGTTTTTTCTTTGATTTTAATTTTTATAACATTTTCTTGGGCAAAAATTTAATTTTTGTTACTTTGATTTTGGTTGCATCTACTCACAAAAATTCCTGGCCACACCAATGGTTTGATAGAAGATAAGAAGGAAAGATATTTGGCCCAATTTGGTGTCTTTCAATGCAGGTTGTGGCTGTTTAGAAGTCCAGTAGCCCATGTTTTGTTGGGAAAAAGATTTAATCACCAAAAGATGTTTCTTCGAAAAGACATGTGAAGTTCATTTTAGGTTGCTTTTGAAATATTCTAAATGGAGCTTTTTGATTTTTTTCATTAGATCTTCATGCAAAAAAGACACACCTTAATCAAACAATCTTCAAGTAACTAAGGTCTTAATACAAAAACTCACATCATCTTTTAACTGTTAGATTTATCAGAAGATATTTCAAAAAAAAACTTGACAAACCACACCAAAGCTAAAAAGTTCCACAAATTTGGTTAAGAAACAACCCCTCAACATTCATTCTCTTATTTTCTATCCAACTAACTAAACATCTCGCATTAGTGATTTATCCAAAATGGTTCGGTGAAATCAACTCAACGAAAGATTCAATCCTCCCAAACGGACCCTGAACAGAAGGGAAGAAAAAAAAATCGCAAAATAGAGTCAGGTTAATTTGTAATTAAAAGAAGGTACCCATGGTATTAAATATCAGCGTGGTTGACGGGTCAGAACTCAGATGGTATGTGGTGGTGGGGGCGGTTTCAAGGGGCAATTCAACATTCAAAATTCAACGGCCAGCCAAAGGAGCCAAAAGGAGCGACGCAGGGCATTTAATTCCAAATTCTCTCACTATTCAGTAAGGGCGTGTTTGGCATCGGAGTGTTTTATAATTTTTTTTGTTTTTATTGATGTTAAATTAACAAATAAACAAAATTGATAAAAGAATCACATTTTGGTAGTCTGTTTTTTCAAAAAAAAAAATTTTTGCAATAATTAATTCCAAGATTCAAAAAAATAATGTTTTTTGAATCATTAGATTTTTCTTGAATTGCCTTGATGATCTTGAATCACTGAGATGACATAACATGTTGAAAATTTGAAAAAGTTGATTAATGTTCTGAGATGTTATACAATTATCATTATAAATATATTATAATAATAAATCAAATCACTTTAAACAAATAAAACGAAACACTTGTGAATCGGAGCCCACTTGTGCAATGATACGCTTGTAAAACGCTATGGTCTCAAACACCCACTAAGTAAATTTATCCGATTCAGATTAGATCCATTAAATTTCAGTTTAACTACATCAATATTTAAATAGTCCAATAACCTTTTAACTCACTGCCAAACGCAACCTTATCCCCAAAATTGAATATAGAAACAAAGTGAGCCAACCGAAAATAAGTCATTTAATTAGTTTATTAATTTATTAAATTATTAAATTATTACTAAATTAATATAATATTAATTTATAAAAGTACATTGGAAATAAGGCATTGGGTATAGATATCGGGTTTTGGGCTTTATATAAGGGTCGGGCTCAGGCTCAAGATCTAGGCCCGGATAGTCAGGCCAGGCTCAGGCTTAGGCTCGGGCCTGCACATTTTCTGTTGATAAAGAGGCAAAGCCCGATCCGGCCCATGAACAAGTCTAATTGTAATATGAGCAAAAAAAACAAGTTCTTGATTTGTGTTTTTGTTTTATTTATCTAAAAGGAACTGTATTTTTTGTTTTAAAAAAAACAAAAATGAGTAGATTTTATTTTAAAAAACCATACATGTTTTTGAAATAAAAAATAGTTTAAAAAATAAAACAAAATTTATGATGAAAAAATTGTATTATTTATGGAACGTGATATTAAATAACAAGATGAAAACATGTTCTTTAAACCATAAATTCAAGAACATATTTATTGGTTTCAGTTTTAAGAACAAAAGAAAAACATGCTCGAACATCTATTTTCAAACCAACTACTTTTGATTTGTTTTTAAAACCGTCAACTAAAAAACAAAGAATTCACATCAGAGACATCCCAAAATATAATTTTCATACGGAAAGCTAGCCACGTGGTAAGTGTGTAGCATACGTGGCAAGAGTGTAACATTAATAGAGAATTGATTTTGACAGACTGGTTAAAAATGGAAAGGGAGAAGAGAAAGGGGGAGGTGGGGACACGAAATTGATAAAATAAACTGCAATGGTTGTAGGTTGGAGGAAAAAAGTTCTGTAGCTTGACAAATAAGGATCCAAACTCTCTCTTTCAAAATTTTACCGACAAACGTGCGTACAAGAAAATAGTGAAGAAACCACGAGTTCTTCCCACATCTCAATCCATACAATACATTATATTGGGAATATCTCCTTTGTTATTATTCATAGAAATTATTTATGAAAAGAAAATTCCAATATTGGTGGTAATGCTTTATATATAAATATTTGGAAACAATTTGTGGGTAGCAGATCACGAGTGGTTGGGAAGTTCTCTGCAGAGACGGGATTTAGGATTGTCAATAATACAGAGAAATGGAACAATTCTTCATGATCTTTATTCATTTACTTACTTTTTTTTTTTTTTGAAATAGGTTTAGTGGAATCCCAATCTCCTACCTACACCTACCCACAATATATAACAATTGTACATTGTAAACATCTCCTATGAATAATAACATGTAAATATAGAAGATGTTCTCAATGTATAGCTATGTCCTGTGGGTAGGTGTGAGTAGAATTCTTATGGATAGTAGATTCCGAGCTTAGTTTAGTGAATCTCAAACATTTCACTCATTCATTAAACAATATAATTGGACTTTATTAGACAGTTCTAACAAAATGGAGTGAGATTTTTCACGTTTTATTAAATTAATCGATCAACTTGCTTTTAGGATATTTATTATCAATTCAGTAATTTTCAAAAAATGTTGACATATTTTATTTTTTAGGGTAAAATACAAAAACCACCCCTGAAGTTTTTGACAATCATAAAAACCTCTCCTATAATTTCATGTTAACAAATATCTCCCCTAAACTTTTGAGAAACTCAACAAAAACCTCTCTTCTGTCACTGTCCCAGACGGAAAACATTAGATTAATACACCATTTTTTTCCAAATACCCATTCTACCCTTTTATAAATTATTTTACATACAAAATTACTAAGATAACCCCATTTTAATTCAACAAAAACCTCTTTTAACAATCATTTCAATAATTTTACATACAAAGTTACTGAAATATGTTTTTTTTGTTGAGTTAAAATGTGATTATTTCAGTAATTTTGTATGTAAAATAACTTATAAAAGGATAGAACGGATATTTGGAGAAAACTGGTGCATCAATCTAATGTTTTTTGTCTGGGATAATGACAGAAGGGAGTTTTTTATTGAATTTTTCAAAAGTTCAGGAAGGTATTTGTTAAAATAAAATTATAGGAAAATTTTGTATGATTGTCCGAAACTTCAGGGGAGATTTTTATATTTTATTCTATTTTTTATTATACTTCTAATCCTATAGTTTTTGTACCTAAAATGAAAAAAAAAAAAAAACTTGAGCCATGCTTATCACTAAAAACATTGGTCATGTAGAATAGAAATAGGATCAAATTCTGCCTAGATTCTCCCCACCTCACCCACCTACCCTTAAATTGTGTTGGCTTCCATGACTATTAAGAGCAATAAAACTAGATGGATATATTTCTCAAAATTTTCCCTTTTTTCAGATGTACTCTAAATCATCAACATCCTACAAGATTAAGAGTCCAAATACGTCCACACCGGGTAGGCCAATCTACAAACCAAGGCACTTTTCAAGTTTTCTCTCTCAACCACTTTTTTAATTGCAAATTGATGTCTATTTCCTTGATGAAGGGTGATTTGGCCTGATCTAGTAAAGAAGGGACACGTGGACACGACCTGACCAAGAAATGACAACTCAGCCTGACATGACCAGTCCGCAACAAATCGATCTCGGATGTCCAACCACCTCGGGATAAAGTGACCTCGCGACAAGGTCCCCTCGGGAGCCAAGTCTCACCTCGCAGTAGGAGAGACGGGCAGATCACTCCGCCCGCTTCACAGGGCAATGCCGGAAACAGATCAGGAGACACTCAGCCCGCTATGGCCATTTTACCTCGGCATTCGCATCAAGAAGGTTCGCTAGTAGGTAATCGGTTCGGGGTTCTGGCCACGAACTTAAGGCAAGGCCCTTTCATCCGTGTCAGTCAACCTCTGCATCCATAGAATCAAGAACCACCCCGTGGCAGAACAATTCATCGGGACCGTCCAATAGAAAAAAGAAAAAGGGAAGGTGACAACGCAGGCAACGACAAGAACAAGAGAAGAAAGAACAAGTCCCCAACCAAGAGAGGAAACAAGTCTGAAAGCCAGATCACCTCCGGCAGGGAGCAGCTAGGTCGCGCTACATCACTCCCTAATGCATATATATCAATATGTGCGGATGCTATCTATACAATCTTCTCATTATAGTAGGATGCACCCTTTGGAGCAAGGTCTTAAAAATCATGCTGGATACATAATCGTTTTGGCCATCGGTTCCTGGGTAAAATGGTCCGGTTGTCTGGTTTGAATAGATTTTTTATTCTAATTTAAAAAAAAAATAAAAAATGAAAAAAAATTGTCTGAATTGATAAATCGATAGTTCAACTACCCAGGTCAGCGGGCCACTGATTAAGTCAACGTATTTTTGCCCAAAAACTATTTTAAGATGAAACTGAACCGATTGTCTGAACAATTCCCAAATCAACCGGTCCAACCATCCGGTCTATTTCAGTTTTCAAAACCATGCTTCAAAGTTCTCTCTCTCTTGTCGGTAACCTTCAAAGTCTTTAGTCTTCTTACCCATAATGACCTCTTCATAAATGAAATCTTATACATGGCTGGGGTGGGGACTCCATTATTCACTCATTGGAGCCTTGTGACAATAATACATACAGGCGTACCGCTAGAGGTCCACAATGATTTCTTAGTCTCAGGTAGGTGGAAAATTGTCATCTCTATCGTCTATATCTGCATCCGGAGTAAAAGAATAAGATGCAGGTCCGTCGTCTGACTGGTCAGTGATGCCGGAAAATATGTTTTCCAGTGCCTCATTACCAGCAGATTGAATGTATATAGAGTAGGTCTTTTGAAAGCTATTTGTAAAATATGTTAGGTTGCGTTTGGATAAATTTCAAGATTTGTTATTTTAACGCCCCAAAGTACAAATTTAGGCTTTATGTCTTGGGGCCAAGTGTTTTGACTTCAAATTGTCGGTGCTTTTAAAAGCAAGTATTACCAAATATTAAAAAAATACTTTTTAGCTTGATTTTGTTTTCAATAGCCCAAAGCTCAAAAACTAAAGCTAATCCAAATGGATCTATTTTTATACCATCAGTCTTAAGTAAGTTTGTTCTTTCTTCCTTGGCCACTTGACCTAATTTAAGTACAACTCCAACGTTTACCATCAAAGCAGTTTTGGATCTATAATTGGAAAATGAAACTTTTTTTTTTTTACTTTTCCACCGACAGCAGTCAGTGAGAGGCCCAAATTAGTAGGTGGCATCTGGAAGAACCTCCCAAAGTTATCCCCATCCCAAATCCCCAATGGAAACGGGTTCCAATGGGGATTTGAATCCCTGACATTTTTTAATTAAAAATACTTTTTTTAGGGAATAGATTTAGAAGGAAATTTTTTAAGTAAAAATAATGTTCTAAATATATTTTGATATATTTAAATATAAAAAAAGGTCCATTTGAATTAACTTCACTCCCCATCACTCCATCAGGTTGGGGAGGCCATGTAACCAATAGTGATGAGGAAAATTACCATCCCTACCATTTGATGATTAGAAGTAATTTTGATGCAGCTTGGCAATCCCATGGGGCATACTTTGGCATAGTTTGTTTACGGAATGTGCACAACGTTTTCTTGGCAGACACATGAGATCCATAATACATGTGCTCCAATTGATCTAGTGAATTCTATTGCAGACTTACAATAATTCAAAATTTCAAATACCTCCACGTAAACACCAATACCTGCCTGTGTATTAACATCAATTTCGAGCTGGCACCTATCCCAACTGTAGGGTAGAGGTAAGACTTATGTGGATGGTAGGTAGCTATTTCTCTGGTGACTCTGGTGATATGTTCAAGAACTAATGTTCGGATTTTACTCAAATTCTTGATTAATCATTTTTGAAGTTCAACCCTATGCTTTCTCCAAGTCCCAAATTCCAATCTCAATCACTAAAGCTGTGTGTGGTTTGAAAGAAAAGAAGGGAAAGGAAGGGAAACCTCCTAACTGACTTAATTTCCTTTCTTTATTTTTCAAACCAAACACAACCTAAGTCTCTCCGCTAGTGGGCTGCTTGATACCCAATTTTCGATCCAAAGTTTCATATGCTTAATAGCCTTCTTGTCATGGGCTACCTGTCCAAGCCCAATAGGTTTATTTGGGCACTGATGCTTCCAATAGATCTTTGCCTTTTGGGATACTTCTTCCTTCTACGTTTCAGTTCACTGGTTGTGATTATTGATGTAACCGTTTCTGGTCACATACCAATTTTTTTTGTGATGTACCAATATTTTGGCTAACTACCTCGTCATTTGACCTGCTCCCAGGTGGCCTGTGACTCAGAGGATGATGGAGCTCCCTGGTGGCGAATTGCTTGGTGACGAGCTCCCTGGTGGAGAGCTACCTGGTGACGAGCTCCCTAGTGGAGAGCTACTTGGTGACGAGCTCCCTGGTGGAGAGCTACTTGGTGACGAGCTCCCTAGGGGAGAGCTACTTGGTGACGAGCTCCCTGGTGGAGAGCTACCTGGTGACGAGCTCCCTAGTGGAGAGCTACCTGGTGACGAGCTCCCTGGTGGAGAGCTACCTGGTGACGAGCTCCCTGGTGGAGAGCTACCTGGTGACGAGCTCCCTGGTGACGAGCTCCCTGTTGGAGAGCTACCTGGTGACGAGCTCCCTGGTGGAGAGCTACTTGGTGACGAGCTCCCTGGTGGAGAGCTACTTGGTGACGAGCTCCCTGGTGGAGAGCTACCTGGTGACGAGCTCCCTGGTGGAGAGCTACCTGGTGACGAGCTCCCTGGTAGAGAGCTACCTGGTGACGAGCTTCCTGGTGACGAGCTCCCTGTTGGAGAGCTACCTGGTGACGAACTCCCTGGTGGTGAGCTACTTGGTGACGAGCTCCCTAGTGGAGGGCTACCTGGCGACGAGCTCCCTACTGGAGAGCTACTTGGTGACGAGCTCCCTAGTGGAGAGCTACCTGGCGACGAGCTCCCTGGTGGAGAGCTACTTGGTGACGAGCTCCCTGGTGGAGAGCTACCTGGCTTCCCTCTGCATGAGGTGATCTCCTCTCCTTTGCCGGCAGCGGGAGCTGAGGGACCTGCGAGAACTGAATTAGAGGACCCAGGGGAAATTTCCCGGCGGGGACTCTCCGATGCCTAAGTTAGCATTCTGATTGTAGGGAGCTTGGAGAGAAATGAGAGAGCTAGAAAGCAAGGATTACCTCCATTTTTTCATTCTCCCCCACTTGTCTTTGGGGGTCAGAGTCCTTATATAGTGGTGTCCTGTCAAATCAGGCATAACAGCCACTGTCAAGTTAGGCGTAATCGCCTCTGTCTCTCTGCCGCAACCGTTACTGTCAGAGCTGAGGTGGCGGCTGCAGGCGGCTGCTGCAGAGTACGACTCTGCCAATCAAGGGACAACTCTCAAGACTGGCAGCACGGCGCCGCCTAGCAAGAGACGTGGGCACAGGTTTCCGGATCTGTCAGGTACGGTTGTCAGGCAGGAGATCTTCCTGCGATACGCCAAGCTGCCCCTAAGTGCCGAGCTACCTATGCCGAGCTGCTTGTAAGTGCCGAGCTGCCCCTAAGTGGCGGACTCTTCGTAAGACTCCAGGCTGCCTGCGGAATGTCCAGCTGCCTGTGGCGAGCTGCCTATGCCGAGCTACCTGTAAGTGCCGAGCTGCCCCTAAGTGGCAAGCTCTTTGTAAGACGCAGGCTGATTGTGGAGTGGCCAGCTGTCTGTGGCGAGCTGCCCTAACTATACCGAGCTGCCTAGTCGTCAAGAGGCTGGACTTGGTTTGCATGAGGTGCCAGGTATCACAATTTCACTGGAGGGCCAAATCCGCCCTCATCAATTATCATTCATTATTTTGCCAGCCCACTCATTTATCAAGTCCATCATTTTTACACCCTCTTTGCTTCCGCTATATAATCCATCGGTCTAGGGCTAATGGCCTTTTCAGTTTATGTAATATGTTGGGAATTTATTGGGGGATTTTAAGGGGGTGTTTGATAATGTGAATGCTTTTGTTTTCATTTATTTTTTATTGTTGTTGTATTAGCAAAAAAATAAAAGCATGTTCTTTAACTTTGTTTTTTTTTTTTTGAGAAGAAAAACAGGATGATTTTGTTTCAAAAATATGTTTGGAACCATCGAATTATGTTTTGTAAAACAAAAACAAATTTTTATTCTTCAAACTTACGATACAGTATGTGGCAGAGCAACCTTGTTTCTTTTTCACTCCTCGTCTATAGTTTGACTGAACTCCAATGGATCAATGGAGTTCAATTGGATCATCTCCCTATTGCCTTTATACTTGCAAAAAAAAAAAAATCAATATTGGGCTTTGGCCCAAGCAACGCAAGGGGATAGGTGGTGACCTTATAGGCCAATAATATACTCTGTCAATAATACATGTTTTTGGAATCATCAAAATAGTGTTTTTTAAAACAAAACAAATTTTGCAATAAAAAATTGTGTGATTTATAAAGGATGATATTAAATAACAAAATGAAAACATGTATTTAAATCCAGAAACTTAAGAACATGTTTTTTTTGTTTCAGTTTTGAAAACAAAAAACACATACACAATCAATCTAAACTCGACTTGATTGACAAATGAAAAAAATACAACATACGAAGGCTTTTGTGAAAAACTATACATAAGAATGACACTTGGAAATTCGTGTTAGCAGGACCATACAGCGAGATTACATCTCCACCCCACAAGGAGCCACCACACAACGCCCCACAGCACATCTCTGCCGTGTATTGGGAATATCTCCCAATAATAGTACCAGTTCCGATGATGTCATCATCACACGACGGGAATGTGCTGTGGGGCGGAGATGTGAACTCCCATACAGCTATACAAGTTCTTATAAATGAACTCAAGGCTGTTTCTAAAAAAGTAGTAATCAAATATAATTTTTGGTGTTAAATCAGCATATGGGAATCCCATTTCCAATTTTTTTTTTTTGCACAAGATATCTACTAACTAGATCAAAAGATGATCCATTGAAAAAATTAATAGAAGAGAAAAATAAATAAATAAGGGAATTTACGTACACAAGTTTTGCTATCCTAATGTAATGTCAAAGAATTACTTAAACAATGATCAGTCCCCAAACAAAATATCAAACCAATCCGACTATGATAGTTCAAGTTCTGTATCTTGTGTTGCTGCACATATTGTTGTTGTTGATGATGGTAAAGTTGAACGTGATTCATTGGCACCAGAAGGCAATGACGTTGTTGATTGTGCAATAAAGGATGATGGTGCATACATGGTAACATTGCTTGCTCCCTGGATTGCTAATCCAACATCTCCTGCTACTGATGGATCAGAGGAGCTGGAGGAACCTACCTCATAGATGGAGAGATTTCCAAATGCATCCAAGTGATGTAATGATTCTTGGAGTTGATGAACTGTTGTGGGACAGTAGTTGTTAGACAGTGTTCCTTGTGAGATTGAAGAGATGGATTCTTGAATATTATCAGGAACTGTGATGTTAAGATTTGATAAACCTCTGTACAAACATGAGTAACCTTCAATGTCATTAACAATATAAGAAGTTTGCATGTCATCAGCATCTGATAAGCACGGGTAGTGTTCCGTGGAGTTACTAATGTCAGAAACTATTGGACAAGCAACTGGTGGGCATGGATATAATGAGTACTTATTAATTTGAGAAGGCACTAGGTCAGCAACTGGTGGGCATGGATACAATGAGTACTTATTAATTTGAGAAGGCACTGGGTCAGCAACCGGTGGGCATGGATAAAATGAGCGGTTAATAATTTGAGAAGCCATTGGGTCCGCAACTTGTGGGCATGGATAAAATGAGCAATTTGAGAAGCCATTGGGTTAGCAATTGGTGCCAGTTTTGGCCAGCATTACCCATTATATTGTTACCATCTGGGTTTTGAGAATCATAAGATAATTTTCCGATCTTAGCGATCTTGCAGAGTATCCATTGATGGAACTGTTACAGAGTAAGAACCCAATATTAGAATAAGATGTAAAGAAGGAACATTCTAAGAAACAAATGAAACAACGCAATAATTAAAAGAAAACAAGTAAACAAGTAAGAAGTAACTAAAACCTGTTTAGCCTGTCCAGGACGATTCAAAAGTAAAAATTCATGCATAATCCAATCTGTCTTTGAAGCATCTTTACAAGATCAACCGCCTTTCTTTTTGTACTGATAATACACTAAAGTTTTGGTGTGACCCACTACCTTTCCCCTGACATCCTTAACATAGGAGTCCCCGAAACTAGCCTTTCAGAATCCATCACCGGCTCGATGATCGGGTCTACATCCATTCGCGCACTTCCTTTTCAACGAAACAAAGAAATACAAAGCTTCATTGCACTTTTTACCTTCTTGGTTCACACCCATTACCAGCTTATCAGCTCTAGGGAGATTCCACGGCTCTACACCATAGAAATTGTAAGCATCGATGATGCCCGAAGGGATGCTTCCATCGAGTAATGATGTTCGTCATTCTTGAAGCATTGAAAGACACCCAATTCAATACTTAGAGTAATGAACTATTATAGAACTGTGAAGAAGAAGAAGAAGAAGAAAAAGAGTTGAAAATCGAGTGTTCGACTTTGAATGAAGTCTTCTACGTGAGTAATGAACTACTCTATAAAAAGTACGAATGACGTCAAGAATATTTTTAGAATTTTTTTGAGAATAAAATTTATCCCTCTACATTTAAATTTATTGATAAAAAGTGAGGCAAATAGGGTAGTCAATTAATGATATTAAATGAGTTGAAAAGAGGTAATTTTATGATATTCTATGCATTCAATTCTCTCTCAATAAATTCAATATTTAATTTATTAACTTGCATTCATGTTCAATGAATATCATATTTAAGTCATTTTTGTTTCTTCTCATCATTAAGTTCTATTAATTAAATCCATACTTAATAAATCAATACTCCAATAACATAAAAGCTTATACTTTTAAAATCTACCTAGAAAAAATAGAGTTTTCATCAATGTGATGGTAAGAAATTAAACCATTTTGGGTCAAATGGGCTAATCCATGCTGCCACGATTAAATAATAAAATAAAAAAAAAAACAAATTAAAAAAAATTGAGAACGTTTTTAATACACATATTAAACAATAATAAGTATGATAAATAAGAAATGCTTTTATTAATGATAGAAATTGAATGTAAAATTTAAAACCAATTGGAAATAAAAATATTTTTCTATATTCTCTCTCATTAAATCATATATGTTAGATATATTTTTCTCATTATTAAATTCTTATAATTAAATCCACAATATTGATTTTAATAGTATAAAATAAATATTTTGAAAAGTAACTTGAAAACAAAACCATTTTCTTCCCTCCGAGTGATGGGCAAGCATTGCCTCAAGAATATTTCTAGAATTTTTTGAGGATAAAATTTACCCCTGTACATTTAATTTTATTGATAAAAAGTGAGGACAAATAGGGTAATCGGTTATTGATATTAAATGAGTTGAAAAGAAGTGATTTTATGATATTCAATACATTTAATTCCCTCATAATAAATCCAATATTTAATTTATTAACTTGTATTCATGTTCAATGAATCTTACGTTTAAGTCATTTTTGTTTCTTCTCATCATTGAGTTTTATTAATTAAATCCATAGTTAATAAATTAATAATTCCAATAACATAAAAGCTTGTACTTTTAAAATCTACCTAGAAAAAATAAAGTTTTCATCAAGGTGGTGGTAAGAAATTAAACCATTTTAAGTCAAATGGGTTAATCCATGTTGCCACGATTAAATAATAAAATAAATTGTGAACATTTTTTTAACATACATATTAAACAATAATAAGTATGATAAATAAGAAATGTTTTTATTAATGATGGAAATTGAATGTAAAATTTAAAAACAATTGGAAATACAAATATTTTCCTATTCTCAGTAAATCATATATGTAAGATATATTTTTCTCATCATTAAATTCTTGTGATTAAATCCACAATATAAATTTTAATAGTATAAAAATAAATATTTCGAAAAGTAATTTGAAAACAAAACCATTTTCTTCGCTCTTGGTGGTGGGCAAGCAATTCCATCATTTAGGGTCAAATGGATTAATAAATAATTTTATAATTAAATTAAATAAGCATGAAATGTAAGAAGTATTTTTATTAATGATGAAAATGGAATGCCAAATTTAAAATCTACCTAGATATGAAATAATGTCATAATCAAATAATAAAATTTTTAAAAATATAAAATGCAAAGAATCACATAAAAAAGATAGAGAAAATTTGGGGCACATATCTAATGTTATATATTTATAAAAAATAAAATATTGGATACATCTCTAATATTATGTATTTTTTAATGATGGAAATGTAATACAAAATTTAATGTCAACCTAGAAATCAAACTAATTTTCTTTATGGGTGGGTTAGTGGTTTGGTTCAAATGATATTATAGACAAACAAAAATTAAGTGTGATAAGTAAAAATTATTTTTATAGTGTAAATGAAATATATAATTTAAAGGGAAAATTATAGTCAAAGTCGGTTATACATTTAAAATTATGTTGTAGGATGGTCCAGAAACCAACAAAACTCTAACAACCGGCTCTATATTTCAAATTATAAAAACCCCCCACCATGTCATCAGAGGCTTGCTTATGTGGTTGTTGACAACATGGGACTCTTAATTCATTTTGGACAGAAAAAGTCTATACCAAAAATAGGTTTTCAGTTTCTATCCCGTTCCCCCGTCTCTCAATCTCCCTCCCTTCTCTCTGACTCTCACAGTCATCTCTCGATCTCCCACTCTCTCACCTTTATTATGTAGCCAAGTCAAAACCTTGGTTTCTCTCCCATTCTCTCTCTCTCTCATTCTTCTTCCTCACTTTCCCTCTCGGTTAATATCTCATTCTCCCTCAAATTCTATCGTTCTCCCCCAATCTTTTCCCCACTACCTCTCTCATTCTTTTTTTATTTTTTTTACAAACTTTTATAGTATTAATTAGACCATATAAAAGAACTAAAGGGACCAACCACTTGTACAATCAAGTTATGAATTTCTATCAAGTTGGTGTAAACTTCATAATTAAGAGTTTGTTATGAACTTTTATCAAATTGGTATAATGATTTTTGAACTATACCAAGTTGGTCTCATGTTCTTTTATACAATCTTATTAATACCATATAAGTGTGTAAGAAAATATTAAGAAAAAAATAAGAGTGAGAGAAACTAAGGGAGAATGATAGAAATTATGAGAGAAGGAAAGATTGACCGAGAAAGAGAATGAGAGAGATTGAGGGAGAACAATAGGTAGAGAGAATGAGAGAAATTGATAGAGAGAACATAAATACAAAAACCGAAAACCATTTTTATTTCTTTTTAAATCACACAGTCGTTGAGCAGAGAGAGATGACCGAGAGAGAGAGAGAGAGAGAGAGAGCGGGAGAGAAACTAAAAACCATTTTCTTATTTTCTAATCACCCAACATTAAAGGGCAATTTCAGTATAAGCTTTTTGCTGTGTCCAACATGGATTAAGAATCCCATGTTGGCAATAGCCACATAAGCCTCCAATGACATGACAGGGTTTTTATAATTTGAAATGTAAAGCCGATTGTCAAAGTTTTGTTGATTTCTAGACTAATATATAACCTAATTTTAAATGTACAGTTGGTTCTGACTATAATTTTCCCTAATTTAAAACTAATCCAAAATCAAAGCTATTTTCTTATCTAGATGGTGGGTCAATAATCCAACTTTTCTAAGAAACCCATGGTGTCATAATTGAATAATAAATATTTAAAAAAAAAAGAAAAAACACCAAAAATGAAAATGTACAGAATTTTGTCAAAAATATTTGAGAACATTTCTAATGTTATATATTCATTATATTAAATAAAAATAATTGTTAAAATAAAAGTTAATTTTATTTTTGATAGAAATGGAACACAAAATTTATTAAGGGTAGAAGTAATGGCCTTATTTCGAGGTTTGAAATTGGTAAAACAATGGGGCTTGCAACAATTAGAAGTGGAAGGATACTCCAAGCTGGTAATAGGGTGAATGCAAACTGGAAACCTGGGAGTGTGGTCTCTTAGACAGCCTCTAAGAGAGATTATTAGCTTAGCAAGGGAGATTGGGGTGCATTTTAATGGGTAAGAAGGTTAGCAAATGGAATGGCTGACACTTTAGCTAAGCAAGGAGTTACTAAGGAGGCTTTGTTTTGGGCCTATTTGTAAGTTTTTGATTTTCTTTTTTCCATCCTTTTTGTGGGTGGTAAGCCTGTAATCTTTTTAATTATCTAATGAAAGTTATCGTTTCCTATCAAAATAATAATAATAATAACGGAAAAGTACGGACAAGCCCAATGCAGATTTTTGAATTCCACTACACCTTTAAACATTCAAAATGTCAAAAGCTCCCTCTCTGTACACCAATACCATACCCGTGAATTGGCATCAATTTCGAGCCAGCACCTACCCCAACTGTACTTTGGGCCTAAAAATTCTGACCCTGGGCTGAGCCATCATTCTCCCTAATAATAATAATTGTTATTTGGTACAAGCATTTATGTTTATTTTTAATCATATTGTTACTTTTGTTAATAGTGAACCTAATAAGTAAGAATGTAATGGATGGGGAGAGGAGCTAATGTAATCGTAGATTAAAGCAAACGGGAAATAGGGATCAATTGCATTGGAGTCGATTGAAATATGGTTGCTTGTTATATTGGTTCCCTATACTGTTTTTACCAATTATGATTTTAATAAATTATTCACTTATCAAAAAAAAATGTTAGGATATTTAATTTGTTGGAGATCAAATTGCAGCCATTGTAATTGTTAGCTCAGGTAGTCCTAATCTTCCTTTGAGTTTCTTTGAAGTTATTTTTCCAATAAAAAAAGGGTAAATTTCTTAAACTACTATTATGGTTTAGCTAATTGACTAAGTGTACCCTTACTATTTGAAAATTGACTAACACTACTCCTACTACTTCTAACAATTAACTAATACTTCCCTTACTGTTAGCACTTGTTAACAAAATGACAGAAAAAAAAAACTATTTTACCCTTTATTCTTCTTCAAATTTTAAAAAAAAAACAAAGAAAAAGGAAATCAAAACCCTAACTACATTTATGAGGACACATTTGGAGATGGGCAAATATGGTTGACCTAGTGCACAGTTGTTAACTGGGTGCAAAGGGGTTGTCGAGCAAAACCATCTCCATTCAACCCAACCGGCGAATTCAGACCCTCTTGAGAAACAAGTCTTCCCCTCACCCCAAATGGCGGTGAATTTTACTTGACCCAGTGCAAAGTTGTTAATCGGGTATAAGCTTCATCGTATCCAAGGGGTAGAACAACCTAGTACAGAGTACACCTCGACCCCTTTTGAGGAACCCGGCCTTCCCCATCTTTGAGATGCTGTTGCAGAGTTGTTAACGTCAGAACTCTATTTCTAAACCTCTCAACAAGAAATTCAAATTCCTTCCCACATGCAGTCCTAATAGTACCTGGAGACTAGAAAGTCGGAGAACCAAATGCAGAACGACAGTGGTGTTCCCCTACCTCAAGTTACAGAACAATCGAAATTCCATACCCCTCAATTCCACCTCATGCTCTTCAAATTCTAACTCCGGAGGTGGTTTTCTTCTTCAGAAGCGGAACCCATTTACTGAGTTAGATCGAGGTCATCGGGCATCACGGCGTAGAGGCCAAAACTGGTTCGAACTTGTATACCAGTTCAGTCGAAGAAACCTCTACACTACTATGATCATGAACTAGAGATAAAGTTGCATGCTTTTGAAGAAACTCATCGTCGTCATCTGAAGAGAGATTCAGTTCCACAGTAGAAGCCTCCGAAAAACGAAGGTGGTCGTTTCATCAAGACTAAAACTAGAGCACTAAAACTGTGATCTAAAGAAGGTGAAGCAAGCGACCAATCCATAGCATCCAACCAAGCAACCCCTAAAGAACCCTGTGTTATTCGACCCTTGAAGGCTAGCAAGGCCATCCGTTCTGTTTCATTTCCACCAAGACCGGTGCTGGTACCAGAAGCGGCAGTGGCAACGACAACCGGAATAAAAGAGGGAAAAGAGAAGGGAGAGTAACAAAAATTGGAACCGCTAGAACCTTCGCTACTAGAACCTTCACCGTTGAAACTGCCCCTACCAACCTTCAGAAGCGGAATCCGTTTACTGAGTTAGATCAAGGTCATCGGGCTTCACGGCGTAGAGGCCGAAACTGGTTCGAACTTGTATACTAGTTCAGTCGAAGAAACCTCTGCACTACTACGATCATGAACTAGAAATAAAGTTGCATGCTTTTGAAAAAACTCATCGTCGTCATCATCTGGAGAGAGATTCAGTTCCACAGCAGAAGCCTTCGAAAAATGAAGGTGGTCATTTCATCAAGACTAAAACTAGAGCACTAAAGATGTGATCTAAAGAAGGTGAAGCAAGCGACCAATCCATAGCACCCAACCAAGCAACCCCTAGAGGACCCTGTGTTATTCGACCCTTGAAGGCTAGCAAGGCAAGCTGTTTTATATCATTTCCACCAAGACCGGTGTTGGTACCGGAAGCGGCAATGGCAACAACAACGGGAATAAAAGAGAGAAAAGAGAAGGGAGAGTAATAGAAATTGGAACCGCTGGAACCTTCGCTACTAGAACCTTTGTCGTTGGAACCGCCCCTACCAACCTTTCGCCGTTGGAACCTCTGGTGCCCAATCGGAAACCCCATAGTCCACTTCCAAATCATTTGTCCATTGGAACTCCTCCAATAATTGCAAATTCAAAGAGAGATGCAATTGTGGTAGTTTGGACTCTAGGGTCCAGTGTTGCAATGGACCCATCTCTTGCCACCTTTACAACAAAACCTAAGAATCCTCGTATTGGTTAAAAAGAAGGGAGAGAGAGAGAAAGGGGAGGAAAAAGGTGAAGTGTAAAATTGAGTTTTAAAAATATATATAAAACGTGTAAATGAATTTTGATGGAATATTAACGGACCTTAACGAGCGTAGAGTTAGTCAATTATTAGATACAATAGGGATAGCATTAATCAATTTTCAAACAGAAAAGGTACACTTAGCCAATTAACTAAACCATAAGAATAATTTAAAAAAATGGAAGAAGTGTCGAAGTCAGTTTTTCACAACAATCATCATCTAGGTTATTTGCTTCACCCTTTCTTCCAATTAAATAACAAACTATAGTCAATTTTTCTTTCCATTAATACCTTTGTTTATCTATTTGACAAGTACTAACAATCTTAGTACAGTCAAAAATTATATCAGCCTAGAAGGGGCTTTGGCACAATAATATTTACGACTATTCCAAACGGAGTTCTGCGTAGCAGTGAAGACCATACAGAAACCAAGAACAAGATCGGAGAACAATTTCACATGTAATACGTACAGTTTTATGTTCCTCCGCAAAAACCCTAGTCGACGAAATTATAAGAGCACAGAAAACCCTAATCGAAAAACAAACCTGGGCTGAGTTCGTGACGGAGGCGGTGATAATGGCAAAAGCACAAATTTGCTTCCCCTCAGCGCCCGTCGATCCTCGTCTGTAAGAACTTCTTCCAACCCTTTTGCCATTTTCCATTCTGAACCGAAAAACGCGAATTTGACCTGATCAAGACTTTAAACCTGAGGAAAAAACCCTCGGAAGAGAAAGAAAAAGGCGGCCGTCCGATTAAACTCGGCTCCTAAGGCATCAGTGGGATAGCGAGGCACCGATTCGTTATCCTTCCACCGACGGGAGCGGGAGGTTGTCGCTGCTCTGTGAAACCAGCCTGACCTGGTGACCTCCACTCTAAGGACCATGAAACCCGAGCCTTCACCCGAGTCGCGTGGCCCAACTCCTTACTTGGAACGGGCGAACCAAATCAAGCCTCAACAGACCCTATCCGTCGGATCGAGTTAATGTCCAACCACCTTGTTGCCCCCGCTCGGGTTACAAGCTCGCGCTACTGAGCTCAGCGATATATGTTGTATTCCTAGGATTAATAAGGAAGCTAGATCTCTTTCGCGTTCCGATGCTGGATATGGTGTCATTGACTCATTGCCCAAATTGAGGGAAGTTTTAATTGGGAAAAAAACATTTCATCTATGATCATACCCACTTGTTTTGTGGTTTATTTTTAAAGTCATTTTTCTTTTTTCTCGTTTCTTCTTAAAAACACTTATTTTTAAAGTCATTTCTTTTTTAGTTGATCTTTTGTCGATGTTAAAAATTAAAAATAGTAAAATAAAAAATAGTTGATATAATAATTCAAATATAATAGTTGCTTATTTTTTGTGCCTTAGATTTTAATAAAAATAAAAATTGATACATTATCAATAAAATTGTATAATATTTATGCATCCCATTATATCAATAATAATATATTTCTTCAGATATACAATTCCTATGTATTTATATGTTATTTATAGTTATTTTGACATTAAGCTTGAAGTCATTAATATAATTATTGAATTTATATGCAATTTTTGAAAGTTTTGAATTGTCTCAAGGTAGAAGACAATTCAACAGATAACTGAACAATGTCTATTGAACAGTGTCTTCTTTTGATGGAGAGTTTTGGAATTTGCAATAAATAACTGGTGGTTGATTAATGGTAGGGACCAACTTGACACTTTCTTGAAAGTTTAGGTACAGTAGTGACACATTTGAAAGTTTGGGTACTAACTTGACACTATCCCCAAAGTTCAGGGTACTCCCTAAAAACTAATGCCAATTTAAAACTAATGTAAAACTATTACAAAATAATCTAACAATTATTAGTTTTATTAATTTAGAACCAACTTAATTTCCACTGAATATACTTAAATAAATAAGGAATTTACTATACTTAAATAAATTCAATTTTTAATAATTTTAAAAATTAATAAAAATATTAATCTTAAATATAGTTTAATTGTTCTAAAATCAATTTAAATTTCATTTAAAAATAAGGAAAATTATAAAAACCTTCTTGGGTTTTCTGAAAATCCTATGGAACTCCCCAATGTTTTGACATTAACAAAACCTCCCCTATTGTTTTGAAAAAGGTGCAAATACCTTGCTTTCATCAGCATTCTGAAATGTTGATGTAATGTACTAATTTTACTTCACTTCAACATTTTTACCTTACTTTGTCCAAGAAGAGTAAGGAGAATTATTCTTTGAAAGTTGTTTAGCAAAATAAATTAATGAAAGGTGAGGTTGTAACTTTAAATTATGTATGACAATACATTAATGACAAGGGTATTTTAGTAATTTTAATGTCTTTGTTACCAAAAAGCCTAAGGGAAAGGAGGTATTTGCACTTTTTTTCTCAAAACTAAAAGAAAGGCCTTTGTTAGGATCAAAACACAAAGGTAGTTTATAGAATCTTTATAAGATGATGTTTTATTATAATTTTACCTAAAAATAATAATAAATTCTCTTTCAAAAACATCAATAAAAATTAGCATTAAAATACAAAAAAATAACACAAATTATCTAGAGAATTGGAAATTGGCCACTCTCACTAAAGAACAATTTAGATTGTGATTTGATAAACTAGACATAACCCTAAAATTACTTCATTGAACTTATATGGACAACGTTTAATTGGAAATGTTATAGAGCTCCATCTTCAATTTTGCTTATAAATAAAGCATGTGCATCACACGGGTCAACTAGTCATAGGCATTAAGGCCCATTCGGAGGGCTTCAACCGTTCAATGTTAACTAAACAGTTTCGAATAAACTACCAAAATTAGTTTTAACAAAAAATTTGTTTCTCAACTCAATGTAATTGTTTTTTTCACTTTTTGTTGTGTTTTAGAAGAGTATAAATATAAATATGTTACCTTGCATATGGTTGATTTTGTACTTCTAAACCTTGTATTTGCACAAAAGGGACCTTTTTGAGCTTTTCATCAAACAAAGCTTCACTCATTTACCTAACCAGTGTGCTTTTTGAGTTTAGTTTCATAGAGTGTATGCAAAAACTCCATTTATTCATTACATCTTCAAACAACACTAGAAGTTTAGCATATCCATAACAATTGATGATAGAGTTGATCTGCGATGTTTCTTATTAGTTGTATTTATTTTCTTCTTTTTTTTATCTTTTAAAGGATCTTCAAAATTGGATTTCTTTGTTACAAAAGAATAGGTATATTGTGAATAGGTGCCCTATACTTCAGGGGTAGCCTCACTTTGGATAGTACCTAAACTTTTAGATATATACATTTAAGTCCAACTCCATTATACTAACATTGTGATAACATGTAAAATTATAGAAATGCTTGTGTTCTAACTCTCTTTTTTTCATTGTTCATCTTTCTTCTACCTTTGGGCTTCAAGATACAAATTAGCATTGGCAAAGTAAGCCTTCAACGGTGAGACTACCAGTAACGAATAGATTGAGGTGATATTACTTTATCACTATTGATTTGCATCCAAAGTCTAAAGGTAGAAGAAAATAAATAGGTGAAAAAAAGAAAGCCAATACATGGGCATTTTTGTAATTTTACCCCTCACCTTAGCATTGTGTAAAGAGACTAGGCCGAATGGGCCCTAGTATCTTTTCTTGTAGTATGTTTTATTTATTTGTTAGTTAATGTGTTTATCTTAATGGGCCTATTATTTCTTTTGCTAGTTCTCTTTATGTTACTGCCTATCTGGCAGCCCACTTAAGGGTATACTTGTAATTATGTTAAGATTGAAGTTTAGTAAAATGATTAGAGAAGGGAGGGAAGATACATTCGAACTCTTCCTCTTCCTCCTCCTCTTTTCTCCATCTTCTTTGTCTTGTACTATTGTTTCCTTCTTTTCTTCCTCTTTTCTCTCTAATTTTTTCAAGTTTACATCAGTTTTGGAGGGCTGATTTACATCTTGGTGTCAGAGCAGGTTTMTTTCTTCCTTCTTTTCTTCTTCCTCTTTTCCCATACACCCTTCGATTAAGAGAGTGTATGGAGAGATAGGTTCTCTATAGTTCAAATCTTTTGCCTAGTTGGTAGAGGGTTATGAGAGTTTAAATCTAGTCGGATATTGCCAAGAAGTGGTGATGTACTATTTCTGCCCAAAACCCTAGTCGACTAGAGATTTTTGAAGTTACGAGTAAAAGTGAAGCTTTGGGTGTGACATTATGTGCTTGGGAGGTGTCTTTTGACTTCTAAAAGATGGTGGTTTAGGTTTGGAAGAGATTGGGAAGCTCTAGTAGGAGCACCTGCATCTTCTCTCTTTCTCTCCAATAATCAGATGCAATGAAATCCTAGTTTTCAAGCATCTGGGTACTGGTTTGACATGAAGTAAGTTTATAAAGACCAAATTTCTGTTTATATTTTTTTTATTTTTGTTTGATTAATGGAGCAATACGAAAGTGAGTTCAAGCAGGTGCTAGTTTCTGAGCTTGGCTTAGTAGATTTCGTTTTGACTGGTGTGACCACAATCAAGCTAGATGGGACAAATTATCTTGCTTGGGCACAGTCTATAAGGATTTATGTCTGTAGTAGATGAAAATTAGGGTACCTCACAGGCAGTAAAGTGAAACCCGAAGAGACAGACCTTGAATTTAAGAAATGGATGTAGGAGAACTATACTGTCATAGGATGGTTGGTCAACTCTATGCAGCCTCATATGAGTCAAACACTATCTTTGGATGTCCTCTGCCAAGGAGATCTGAGACAGTGTTACTTAAACTTATTCACAAAAGTTGAATGTGGCTAGAGCCTACAAGCTGAAAAGTGATGTGAAGAACTTAAGACAGGGGAGAAGAGTGTAGCAATCTACTATTCTATACTGAAATTCTTATGGTAGGGATTTGATGTTATGGAGACAGTTGCATAGGAGACTAAGAATGATTCATAAATGTTTAGGAAGTTGGTGGAAAGAAACAAGGTTTTTGAATTTCTTACTTGACTCAACCCCGAGTTTGACATCATTATGCAGAATATTCTGGCCAAAGATGAGGTTACTCTTGCCCAGGCATATGCTATGGTGAGCAGTGAGGAGAGTAGGCGGTAGGTTCAGTTACAGAGTCCACCTATAGAACACTTTGCACATGTTGGAATAAAGTCGAAGGGTCCAACTAAGAAGGAGCAGGTATGTGAATATTGCAAGAAACCGAGGCATACGAAGGACACTTGCTGGAAGTTTCATCCTGATCTTCTTCCTGACCTGTCTAAGAATAAAAACAATTTTAAGAAGGGTAGTTAGACATGAAAGCCTAAGACAGTTAATGTTTCCATAGTACCAGAAGGAGGAAGTAACGAGAGTGAAGAGAAGTCAACCATTGAATAGTATGCAGCAATGAAGGCAGAATTTGAAAAATATGGAAGGCTGCTAAATCACTTGGAGGCTACTGTTTCTACATCTCACTCTTCAGGCAACACATCATCATTATCAACATTTGCTCACTCAGGTATTCGTACTTCTGCAAACCATGCTTCAGTTTCAAGTAATCATAAAATCCCTTGGATCATTGATTCTGGAGCATCAGACCATATGACCAGCTTGTCTAACCTTTTCTGTTCATACCACCTTCTCTCTAGTAAAGAGAAAATATCCCTTCCTGATGGGTCTCTTGCTCCCATTTCTAGCAAATGGGATATAAAAACCTCTGACACCCTTTATTTATCCTTTGTTCTTCATGTCCCTAAACTTTTAATACAAATCTTTTATCTATTAATAGCTTGACTAAATCCATGAAATGTAGCATAACCTTCTTTCTCACTCGTTGAGTTTTTCAGAACCTACAGTCTCAGAGGATGATTGGGAGTGGCCATGAGGCGAATGAAATATACTTGCTGGACACACCTGATAATGCTCTTGAACCACCTCATGGAGTTGCCTTGGAGTCAGTCTTGTCAGATTCTGTTGACAAAGTCATGTTATGTCACTTTCAATTTAGTCATTTGTCTTTTTCTACTTTGAGTCATTTATTTTAAAATATGTTTAAGGGAGTGTTTTTATCAAGTCTTCATTGTAAGTCGTGTGAACTGGCAAAACATTGTAGACAATCTTATTTAGTAAGCAATAAAAGATCTATTTCTCCTTTTCATATTGTTTACTCTGATGTATGAGGGCCATATCATTTGCCTATTATGGGGAGTTACAAGTACTTTATCCTTTTTATTGATGATTACTATCGTTACACTTGAATTTATCTCATGAAATCTAGGGATGAAGTACCAACTATTATGCAAAAATTTCATGAATTCATTCTTACCCAATTTAACACCCAGATCAAAATATTCCATTATGATAATTCTAAGGAGTATTTTGAGAAAACCTTGTCAGCCTATCTTGAAAACTTTTGGGGTTATTCATCAAAGTTCTTATTCCTACACTCCACAACAGAATGGAGTGGTGGAAAGGAAGAACCGACATGTGGTTGAAGTTGTCAGATCCCTCCTTTTTGCATCCCATGTTCCTATAAAATTTGGGGGAGATGATGTCCTCACTGCTACATTTTTTATTAACCACATGCCTTCCTGGGTTCTTGGATTCAAACCCCCTTTAGCCTTCTCTTTTTGAATGATGATCTCTTCTCTCTTACTCTCTGTGTTTTTGGGTGTACATGCTATGTGCATGTTCACAGCCATCAAATGCATAAATTTGAACCTAAGGCTCGTAAATGTGCTTTTCTGAGATATGCCCCCACACAGAAGGGATATTGTTGTTTTGATCCAATTAATGACACTCACTTTGTATCTCGTGATGTAACATTTGTTAAATCTATTCCTTTCTTTAGTATTCCTCCTAAGGGGGAGAAATCTGAGGAACCCTTTGCTATGTCTCCAGTAGTTCATCTTCTTGTTGCTTTTGAGTCATCTCATGAGGTGTCAACTTCTCCCACTGGGCCTACCTCCAATATTCTTGTTCCTCCTCCTCCACCTCATCCTTCTGTAATTCCTCCCCATCCTGCTTTTCAAAGGTGGTACCAAAGGCACAGATTCAGACATAGACAAGTTGTTTCCACTCCTACAGAAGAGCCTTTTGCTCCTTTCATCATTATTGAGGTAACAGGTCAACCTTCCTCTAACCCATCTACATCTTTCCCATACTTTGATCTTTTTATTGCTCTTCGCAAGGGCAAGCGGAAGTGTACAACCCATTGTATCTCCAAACACCTATCTTATAGCTTTCTATCTCCTACCTACTACTCTTTTCTGGCTTTTGTTTCTTCCCATGTGATACCCAGGTTTGTACCAGAAGCCTTATCTAAACCTGAATAGAGGGATGCTATGATGATTGAATTAGATGCTTTGTATAAGAACCATACCTGAGATATTGTTGACTTGCCTGAAGGGAAGAAACCAGTGGGTTGTAAATGGTATTTGCCATTAAATATCACTCTAATGGCTCTATTGAGAGGTTTAAGGCCAGGCTGGCTGCTAAAGGCTACACTCAGATGTATGGTATTGGCTATCTTGAGACATTTGCTCATGTGGCTAAGATGACATCAGTCCGGGTTTTGTTATCTTTGGCTACTATTTTTGATTGGCCTCTCCACCAGCTTGATGTTAAAAATGCCTTATTGAATGGAGATCTGCATGAAAAGGTCTATATGTCTTTGCCTCCAGGGATGTATGGAAAGGAAATGTAGGAGAAGGTGTGTAAACTGCAGAAATCCATTTACTGTCTCCTCGGGCTTGGTTTGAGAGGTTCAGGGCTGCTCTTGTCTCATTTGGTTACACACAAACTCAATCTGATCATACCCTATTCTTGAAAAGAAGTGGCTCTTTGGTGTCTTTTTTGATAGTTTATGTTGATGATATTGTGGTCACGGGAAATGACACCCAAGAGGTTAGTAAATTCAAAAGATTTCTTAACTTTGAATTTTAGATCAAGGATTTAGGAGATCTCCGATATTTTTTGGGCATTGAAATTGATAGATCTAAGGATGGTATCTTCATTTCTCAATGTAAATATGTCCTTGACCTCCTTGCTGAGACTGGTAAACTTGGTGCTAAACTAGACCTGTTCATGGGTCGGGCCAGGCCGGGCTTTGACTCTTTATTAACAGAAAACTATTAGGCCCGAGCCCGAGCCCGGCCCGACCAACAGGCCTATAACTTGGGCCTGAGCCCGGTCCTGATAAAAGCCTGAAGCCCGAGCTCGAGCCCGACCTAATAAAAGAAATTCAAAATTTTCCCTATTCAAATGGACATTTTTTATTTTAATTTAGATGTTTTTTCCCCTATTTAAATGAACAATGAGCCTACAAGTGAATCAATGACCTTCACAAATCAAAAAATTTATTCAAATAGACATCACATAGGGTTTTTACTTAGGTTTAACTATAGATCGGACCGGGTTTACTTAGGTTTAACTATAGGTTGGGCCGGGCCGGGCCGGGCTCGGGCCAGGCTATTTTGGCAAAGCCCGAGCCCGGCTCAAATTTTATGCGGGCCAGGCTTTTTGGCCCGAGGTTAAGCACGCGGGCCAAAAAAACTATTTAAGCCCGTCCGGGGGTCGGGCCAGGCCGGGCCACCCGGCCCATGAACAAGTCTATGCTAAACTAGCATCCACTCTTATTGATCCCAATCATAAGCTTTCTACTACAGATGGTGAACTTTTATTTGATAGGGGAGTGTTCCAGAGACTATTTGGGAAGTTGTTATATCTTTGCATGATTCGACTAGACATTTCCTATGCAGTGAGTGTTATTAGTCAATTTATGCATTCTTTTAGAGATACTCATTTAGCTGTTGCAGAAAGAGTTCTGTGTTACTTGAAAGGTACTCCAGGGAAAGGTATTCTATGTGCCAAACATGGACACATGAAGCTGGAAGCATACACTGATGCTGATTAGGCAAGATATATTGATGATAGGAGATCCGCCTCGGGTTATTGTGCTTTGGTGGCAGGGAACATTGTTTCATGGAGGAGTAAGAAATAGTTTATAGTTGTCAGATCCTCTGTTGAAGCAGAATATATAACTATGGCACATGATGTGTTAGAATTAATGTGGCTACGATCCCTTTTGGAAGAATTGGGGGTTGACTATGAAATGCCAATAATGTTCTACTATGACAACCAAGCAACTATCAATATTGCACATAATCCTGTTCAACATGATAGAACTAAGCACATTGAGGTTGATAGACATTTTATACGGGAAATAGTTTCCTCAAGAGAAGTTTGTTTGTCATTCATCACCTCATAAGAGTAGCTGACTGATATTTTGACCAAGGGAGTTCCGAGAGGGAAGCTGACACACTATATAAGCAAGTTAGGCATGATTGACATCTATGCTCAGCTTAAGGGGGAGTGTAAAGAGACTAGGTCGAATGGGCCCTAGTATCTTTTCTTATAGTATGTTTTATTTATTTGTTAGCTAACAGGCCTATCTTAATGGGCCTATTATTTCTTTTGCTAGTTCTCTTTATGTTATTGCCTAGCTGGCCACGCACTTAAGGGTATACTTGTAATTATGTTAAGATTGAAGTTTAGTAAAAGGATTAGAGAAGGGAGTGAAGAGACATTCAAACTCTTCTTCTTCTTCCTCTTTTCTCCATCTTCTTTCTCTTGTACTATTGTTCTCTTCTTTTCTTCCTATTTTCTCTCTAATTTTTCCAAGTTTACATCAGTTTTAGAAGACTGATTTACATCTCATTGTTGGGACTAGACATGTTCATGGGCCAGGTAACCTAATGGTCTAGCCAAGACCGGCCTGGCCCATTAAATCAGGCTTAGGCAAAGTTTTAAGCATGTTGGCTCAAGCTCAAGCTTTACCATATAAGTCTAGTTTGAGCCCAAACCCAGCTTGATAATATTTATATATAATAATATTATTTTTACTAGTATATAGAAGAAGAGTGGAACGTTGAACTAAAGATACTCGATGAACTTCTAACATCTTTATATAGAATTAGTTATAATCACACAAACAAAAACACAGATTCCATCAGGTACTCGGTGATTTCAACGACAAATTGTGTCCATGAGTCTCTATCTCCTCAGGATGTATAAACTTTACAAGGTGTATTGATGTATGAACTCTCTTAAAAAAGATGTACGGACTCTAAGGCTCTGTTTGGTTTGTGGGAAGATTTGGGTGGGATGGGATGAGAAAGTGTAAAAATTTACCTTTTCATTGTTTAGTTTTATATATGGGAAAATAATAGGAAAACATTGTTACGAGCTGGTTCTTCACCAGATTCATGTAAGCTGAAGAAGAGAGCTCCATGACTACAGTGACAATCAAAGAGAGAGAGAGAGAGAAAGAGAGGGAAAATGAGGGAATGAGAGAGAGATAGGAGTGTTGAGAAAGCAAATCGCCAGAAAGGGAGGAAGACGGGAAGAATAGGAAGAAGAAGGTGAGGGAGAAGAAAGAAGAGGAAGATGGAGGGAGAGATAGAGAACTCCATGACTGAAGCTCCGAAGAGGTCCTCCGGCACTGACAGTCCCCCTTCCTCTGCCAGTGCTTAATTGACCACCGCGTAGTGGTCCTGTCATTTTTATCACTCTAAATATGCTTCTTCACACTTATTCTATAATAGAGGATGAACTTGGGATTTGAAGTAAAGCAAGTAGGGTTGAGAAAGCAATGGTGATAAGAGAGAGAGCGAGAGAGAGAGAGAGAGGGAAAATGAGGGAATGAGAGAGAGATAGGAGTGGGAAGACGGGAAGAATAGAAAAAAGAAGGTGATGAAGACGAGAGATCGCTAAGAAAGGGAGGAAGATGAAAAGCATATCTGCTAAGAAAGTAGATCCTTGCTAGTTCGATGGTAACAATGGTGCGATGGTAACGGGGAAGGCACTGGTTCTCTCCCTCCTCTATCTGTTGTCGTTGGTTCATTTTTCTCGGCCCATGCCTCCTCAATTCGTGGTCGATGGTAAGTGGTAACAGTGGTTTCTCGAGTTTTTCTATCGGGGTCCCACAAACCAAACAGAGCCTAAGTGTTGGGTTGTACGAGACTTTGGTCTCACAGTTCGCATCCTGTGGGGAAGCATGAACCTACTAATGAGCACCTGCTAATGAGAACAAAGGTTAACAGGCTAAGGTTCTCATCTAGAAGTTAGCATTTTAAATTTGTGCTAAGGTTAACGGGCTTTTATCCGTTGGCAATTGGAACCTAGTTGAACCAGACACAAAGGCAGCGTTTGGTTGCAGTATAATTTTATTTGCACTAGTACAAATGCATGAAGTGCAAACGAAAAAAAATGCGACAACAAAATTGTCATGTAATTAGCATGCATTGAGTACATCTCCCAAAGTTGTCATTGGGAGAAGTTCCCAATACACTGTTGGGATGTGCTATGGGGTATTGATGTAAATTCTCCCAATGCACACGCTAAGATGTACATGTGAGGTGCCTATGGAGCATTAATGTGAACTCATTTTGAGCTTGGGCCTAGGTTTTGTGTTTAGACCCTGGTTCAATCAGGGCCAATACTTTAAGCCCAACCTACAATATATTATTACATTTTAGGGAAAATTCATGATTAGTACCTTGTACTTTGGCTCGGGTGATAATTTGGTTCCCGAACTTTAAAATGCGACAATTCAGAACCCGAACTTTCAAAATGTGACAATCCAGTACCCGAACTTTCAAAATGTGACAATCCAATACCTGTTGTTAACTAGTCTGTTAATCGGCTGTTAAGTGACATTTGAAAAGTCAAAAATGCCCTATGAATGCCATCTAATTCTCTCTATCAACCATCCGAACATTGAAAAAAAAATGAACAATCCCAAATTATATATTCTTCTAAATAACCACCAACTTTTTTGAATAGAAGAGGATAGGATTTGGCATTGTTCAGTTTTTTGTCAACGTTTGGATGGTTGATAAAGAGAATTAGATGGCACTCAAAGTGCATTTTTTACTTTTCAAATATCATTTAACGGCTGATTAATGGACTGATTAACAACAAGTACTGGATTGTCACATTTTGAAAGTTCAAGTACTGGATTGTCACATTTTAAAGTTCGGAGACCAAATTGTTACTCCGAGCCAAAGTACATGGTACTGATCGGGAATTTTCCCTACATTTTATTATATGTTTCATTTTCTATTATATGATATTATTATTATCTATAATGATACATATAATATATTGTACATAATATTTTATATTTATATAAACTATAACATATATATTTTACACATATAATATGACATATAAATAAAATTTATTATTTATTTTCACCAAAAAAATGCCATCACATATTAAACATAGAATTTTGTATCATAGGCCCAAATGCCGGCCTCGGTCCATGATCACTACTGGCCTGGGCCCGTTTTGATACCCAAACTACTTGGACTCGGCTCGTTATGCCCGTTCCGTTTATCTGAATACAACTCACCATCACGGCATCACTCGACTGTTTTGCCTTGGAACTTCGATTTCCTTTTCCTTTACTGCCTTCGCTTGTTTGTCGACGAACCTATTCTGCTAAGTAGTCTCCTTTCCTTTTTCACATAAAAACCCTAACTTGTTGCGGTTGCTTTCATCTGGCTCAGCGCGTTATGCCTGTTCCTTCTATCTGATAAGATCTCACTATCACTCGGCTGTTTTGCTTGGAAACATCAATTTCCTTACTACCTTCGCTCGTCGTAGACACACCTATTCTAAGTAAGTCTTCTCCTTTCCCTTTCATATAAACCTTAATTTCCTTTTCGTTTTATCGATATTTCCCTTATTTTAATTTATCGTTTTTTTCTTTCGGTTTTGATTTCCCAATTCCCAATTCGAGCCTGTTTTCATTCTGGGTGTTATTTTTCTTACTGAATTATTGAGTTCTCTTTCTTCTGTATTAGGTTTTCGAGTTACGCCCGTATAATTCGTAGTTTTTTATTGTTTAAATGTTTAGTTGCATATGTTTGCAGTTGTCGTTATCGTTTATTCGGTACAGGAGAAGGTGAGCCATGTCTATAGCGGCCCCTGGGCAACTCAATTTGACTGAATCCCCGTCATGGGGATCTCGAAGCGTTGATTGTTTCGAGAAATTGGAGCAGATTGGTGAAGGAACATATGGGTAGGTTGGAAAAGTAGAAAGAAATAAACACAATCCGATTTTTTACTTGTCTAAGTAAGATTACTGTATCTGTTGCAATTCGCCTTTACTGATTTGTCTGTTCCCTTGGGAAGTTGATTTTAGATCGTTGGAAGTGCTTATATGTACTCGATAATCTAACAACCGGTCCATCTATGAGTTGATTTGTCAAAATTAAGCTCTGGGTACCCAATAACGGGATTGGGCAGAGTGTTTCTGACTTTTATCAAGTATATATTCATTTTCTCAGAGATTGTTCTGTTGCTTGAATTTTCTATAGGTTGAAGCAGATGCTAGTTCTCTCTGTTAGGGTTTTCTTGTGAAGATAATATGTTTGGTTTAAGTGAGGCAACTTTTTCCTTAATGTTCTCTTTCATTGACAACTGAACAGCTTAAGGCCTTCTAGTTTCCAATGAAGTGTTGGGAGTTGAATTTGAAATCGCATTGGTGTAGAATTCCTTTAATTATGTTTTGTCCTCAAATGTCTAAGTTTAACACTATCCGCTACTATGAAGTTAATTGCCTCCTTCCAAGATGGCAAAAAGAAAAGGGCAAAACAGATTCCTCCAGAAGACATACGGCAAGGGTTATTTATCCATCATCATACCAATTCATTGTGGGAGGAAAATAACATATACTGAAAATACTGAGCAAGAACATTAAGGGATCCTTCAGGGTTGCAGACTGGTACATAAAAGAGATATTGATGTATTTGTCTCCCACTGCACAAAATTTTCACTAACATAAACTTACTACAGGCTGGCACTTATATCCAATTTTGAATTAATATTTTGGTCATTATAATAGGTAGGGTAGCCTTTTGTAGTGGGAACTTCTCCCCAATTTGTAGGATGTTCCTTGATAGTTATTTACTTTTTTGGCGGCTTATATGGAGAGAATCAGAATCCGGCACATCCTGTTTGGTTGTTTTTTAAACAATGCATACGACTGGAATTTGTAGATTTTTTGTCTTATTTTGATAAGTAACTTGAAGTTTCCTGTCCTATTCCTGTCTGTAAATGCCTGGAAAAGTGAGTAATTTGTATTTTGTATTGGAGCCACCAGCATTTCTTAATCTGTCACTTTCATAAGTTTTGTTTCTTTTTATGATGTGTGTTATTATGGTGTTACATTTTATTTTTTTAAATCTCTTTTTATCATGTAAATGCATCCTTTTTATTTCATGAAAATATAGTATGTTGTTTTGGAATACTGCCAAATTATCTCACAACATGGTCTCTTGGAAATATTTTTTTTTCCAGCTGCTTTTATGTCAGATTTCATGAATTTAGAAACTTTTATCTTTTTGTGTTTGCAGCCAAGTCTACATGGCTAGGGAAATCAGAACAGGGGAAGTTGTTGCATTGAAAAAGATACGAATGGACAATGAAAGAGAGGGTGTATGCTTCTTGTCCCTATTTTCTGTTGATTTTTCATTTCGTGATATGTCAAATCTGTCAATCATGAATTTAGACTTTGACGATAAAAGCTACAGACAGTTGTGAAGTTATTAGATCATTTTTTTTTCTTATTTTAGAATGGAATATGTCTGATATTTCACTATTATATGCAGTTCCCAATTACTGCCATACGTGAAATTAAAATTCTAAAGAAGCTACATCATGAGAATGTAATTAAGTTGAAGGAAATTGTTACATCTCCAGGCATGCCATTCTCCTTTCTGAATTTCTTTAAAATTTTCTTGTCTTTCACACAAGAAATAAACTATCTATGTGCTTCTTATTTTGATATTAACTTTATGGTTGTTTTCCAGGCCCTGAAAAGGATGAGCAAGGGAGACCAGGTGAGTAGTTTGATGTTACATGCAATTTGATTATTGCAGCTCATGACTGCAACCATTAATTTACTTGCCATCTTATCGATGCTTCAATTAATTGTATAGTTTCTCTTTGTTGCACATATTATCTGATGTCAGTCACGTAGTTTACCTGAATTTGAACTTTCCCTTGTATGGTGTATATTATTATGATTTTGAGGAATAAAACTTCTGATATTCATCTTATTTTTTGAGTAAAGATGGTAACAAGTACAAAGGTGGCATCTACATGGTTTTTGAGTACATGGATCATGATTTGACGGGTCTTGCTGATCGCCCTGGAATGCGATTTTCAGTTCCTCAGATCAAGGTATTATAAGCGAAAGCTTTTAAAAATGAAATTTTATAACTTATGTCCACCTATAGTTGGCAATAAAGTAACACTCTTTCTTATCAGTGTTATATGAGGCAGCTATTGACTGGGCTTCATTACTGTCATGTTAATCAAGTACTACATCGTGACATAAAAGGTCGATATTCGGCCAATTTATATCATTTATTGGATTTGGATCTTAAGCTTTTGCCGATAGGTTGATATTTGTCTTGCATCTGTGTCTGCAGGTTCTAATCTATTAATAGACAATGAGGGAAATCTTAAGCTTGCAGATTTTGGTCTTGCTCGGTCGTTTTCCAATGACCATAATGGACATCTTACAAATCGTGTTATTACTTTATGGTATAGGTAAAGATGCCATTTTGGATACCATGGTAATAACTGTCTTTTTGCCCTTCGGAGAATGTGCACATTTTTCTTAGGCCATAATGATTTTGTCAGACCTCCTGAGTTGCTGCTCGGAACCACAAAGTATGGCCCAGCCGTTGACATGTGGTCTGTTGGTTGTATCTTTGCTGAGCTTTTGCATGGCAAACCAATATTTCCTGGAAAAGATGAGGTACTCTTCCCCTCAATGTATGTAGTTATTGTTTTTTCCCCGGTATTGTGAACTTGTTTTATGGTTCCATTTTTGCCAGAAGATTTTGTTTTTCTTTTTTCCTGGGTGCACATAGGATTTCTGTTATAGAATCTGCTATCTATGCCTCAAGTGGATTACAATATGCAGAATTACATTGAAGCATTTTGTACAAGTACCCTGACATTTTCTGGGAGATGCTGCTATAGGTTGATGGGTTGAAGTCCTTTTGTCAGACCTTGAATCCTTAATTTTGTTGAGACACTACAACCTTTGGGAGGTTCTGCCTAGCATTTCGCTTCTAGAGATAGCTATATAGTACATCTTTATTGTCATATTGGCTTTGTGACTTGGTCAAGTATTATCATATTGGCTTTGGGATACTCAGAATCATGGGATGTTCAGCTATGGTTTATGGTTCAGCTAAAAACAAGAGGCAAAGTGATGTTGAGAGACACTAAAGCTGCAATTTTATAGACAATTTGAGAGGAAAGGAATAACTGGTTTAACAAACAATATAGATCTTTGGAGGCAATTAATGAAAGCATCACCTTGAAGCAAATCCATTGGGTGAAAACCTTGAAAATTTTCAAAAGCTTTTCAGTGGATGACATGGATAGAGAGTGGGGAGTGGTAGCATCATTGTTCCACATTGAAGCCTATCCATCAAGTGCAATGAGCTCCTTGAGGAAGCAACAGGATAAAATTGAACTTCGATGGCAGTTTTCAGGGCAATCCAGACCTTCAGTTATTGGAGTTTTTAGCGATGGAAATTGATCTATAATAGCGCTTTTTCTCGGGCCTCATGGGATATGGAAATTATCTAACAGCCAAAATTGTTGCTTTATTGCAAGGCCTAAGGCTTACCAAACATCTAAATTTAAGGAAAATGATGGTTGGAGGTATTTTACATCAAGGTTAAAAAATCGACATGTATCGGCTGATACGCATCATATCGGGAGCCTCCTGATATGCCCCTACAGAGGGTGTATCGGGGTTTTGATCGGTTCAGGGGGTGGACAGACTAAAAAAAGCAACCGATACTGCCCTATACGCCTCTACCTGCGTAGCGGGTGTATCGATATTTTGAACCTTGCTTTACGTTGGTGGTGGGATGGTTGAAAAACAGCAGCCATGGGAGATGGATATATAGACAAGCACTGAATTAGAAAGTTTGCAAGTGAGATAGAGTCTTCCTTTAAATCAGTTAATGGATAAGTAAATGGTTTTGTTGACACCCTAGCCAAACAGGGGTTTGTTGGGAACAATTGTATTGGGCTTCACTGATTTATAGTTGAGGGTGGGACTGGCTCTGGGGGAGCTGCTAGTTGTATCTTTTAATTTACTATCTTTTCTTATCTTAATAAAATTCTTTGTTACTGATGAAAAACAATATTTATTTTTCTTCAGTTACTCTTGATGGTTGTCCTTCGTTCAATAAACTATGAACTGTACACGAAGATATGAGTTACAAGCTTTGTAAACAATAACTTTATTACTTTGACTCTGTTATTTAGTCTTGCCAGTTTAACCATTCATATAAAGTCTGGTAGCAATTAATAATCTTCTATTTTCAGTGAAGTGTTTCCAATTATCACCATCATCATCCAAGCCTTGTCCTAATTATATGGGATTGGCAGATGGAACCCCCCCCAGGTATGCTGAACCTTTTTGACTCTAGCTTCTTCCGACAACCAAGGAAAGTGGGCAGGGTAATGTGGAGAATAACAAGAGCTGCCATCCTATGGTCAATTTGGGAAGAGAGAAACAATAGGATCTTTCTAGGGCAAGAAAAATCCAAAGAAGCACTTGTGAAAGTACATCTCTTCAAGGATTTTTCCTCAGCGGACTTAGTTAGAAATTGGAGTGTTATAGCTATATCCTCGCCTTCCTCCCCTGCAGTACAAGATTGTTGGGTACCACTGCCTCAGTTCAAGGTGAAGCTAAACTTTAATGGAAGCTCCTTGGGTAATCTAGGTCCGTCGGGAGTTGGGGGTGTGTACAGAAACGAGGAAGGAAAAGTTTTGGCCCTTTACTTGGGCCCAATTGGGGTGGGGAACTCATTAAGGGCAGAAGTAATGGCCTTACTTCAAGGTTTGGGATTGGCGAAACAATGGGGCTTGCAGCAATTAGAAGTGGAAGAGACTCCAAGCTGGTAATAGGGTGGATGCAAACTGGAAACCTGGGAGTGTGGTCTCTTAGACAGCCTCTAAGAGAGATTATTAGCTTAGCAAGGGAGATTGGGGTGCACTTTAATTGGGTAAGAAGGTCAGCAAATGGAATGGCTGACACTTTAGCTAAGCAAGGAGTTACTAGGGAGGCTTTGTTTTGGGCCTGTTTGTAAGTTTTTGATTTTCTCTTTCCATCCTTTTTGTGGGTGGTAAGCCTGTAATCCTTTTAATTATCTAATGAAAGTTACCTTTTCCTATAAAAAAAAATATATGGGGTTGGCTACATGCTCCTGTTTCACCATTTTGTTCTGTTTAATGTGAAAACTGTTTCCCATTGTCTAAGTAAGCCTGTAATCTTATTAATTATCTAATGAAAGTTACCGTTTCCTATAAAAAAAATTATATGGGGTTGGCTACATGATCCTGTTTCACCATTTTGTTCTGTTTAATGTGAAAACTGTTTCCCATTGTCGAAAAAAAAGTTTTTCTACCTTTAGGGACTTTTTTTCCTAGAAACTCCGGTACCACTAAGTTGTTCCTATTTGCTAGATGATCATATACATATTAGATGATGACTTCTGTGTTGTCTGCTTCAGTTAATTTTGTGATGTCATCATTTGTATAATACTACTATTCAATTAGCCAATTAGGTCCAACGCATTGTATTGCAATGAACATTTCCATGGCCATTGGTGAAAGTAGTTAGCTCCACACTGTTGTAGTATTCAGGAATAGTAGTTTTGTATATATGGCCTCCATATTTTAAAGATATCTTGGAGAAGTTATTACTTCATTTCTATTTGATCATATAAGTGTAAAACAGAGTTTTGTCTGTTTTAATACCCCACCCAATTGTACCCACATGATGCTCACATTTCTCTGAGGACTTGTTGCTGCTTCACATACTTGGGGAAATGCCTATGAGTGCATGTTATGTTATATTATGGTCTTTTGGATGTGCATATGTTAGTATAGTTTTATTTAAAAAGTCTTCTTTCTTAATAACCAATTGAATATTATAGGAAGATCCAATATCAAATCATGTGAATGCTAAGACAGTCAAACATTCAAGAATAAAATTTCAAGTGGTTCCATGAAGGGGTTGATTGTATACCTAGCTTTTAGTTCTTTCCTGTTTTCTTTTTGGTGTCATCTTTTGACCTGACTATTTATTCTCAGTTTTTTCTTAATATTTTTTTTTGCTATCAAAAAAATGTGTTGAAGAGGGAATTAGTAATCAATCTCCATTGTGTTTATTGACCAGCAAACTGTTTGGCTGATGCTATGGCCAAGCAAGGGACAAATATTCAGTTTTTTTTTAGGGATGCTTGGCATGTTTTTGTATGTAAACCATTGTTTCTCTTTATTAACAAGGTTAAAGATTACCAACCAAAAAATTAATTATTATTATTATAGAATGATCTTCTGAAAATATGTGAATTCTGGATGTCCTATTTTGGATTACTCCTACCTTCATTAGTATGTTTTTTCCCCAAGAATTTATGGTTTCTCTTGTATAGTTCCTGTTGCTGATGTGTATACTGTATTAAACATGCCTGGAAGCCACTGTGTTAGGTAAAAGTTGTTTTCATTTTTACTGTAGCCAGATCAATTGAACAAGATATTTGAGTTGTGTGGAGCCCCAGATGAGGTCAACTGGCCTGGAGTCTCGAAGATACCTTGGTATAACAATTTCAAGCCAACTAGGCCAATGAAGAGACGTCTCAGGGAGGTCTTCAGACAGTAAGTAAACAGATATCTAATTTAGCATGAAATTTTCATTTTTTTTTTATTTTGTTAAATTGCATTAGAGGCTTTACATGATTTATTTGTCTGAGAAATTCTTGTCACAACTATCATTCCCTTTTATCTTCCAGTTTTGATCGTCATGCTTTGGAGTTGCTCGAGAGAATGCTGACTCTCGATCCATCTCAGGTATCATTTATCAGATACAATACCTGTCCCTAGATTTTTTTTGAAGAAGGTAAAGTTACCAACTTTCTATTTAATGGCATGATCAATATTTGACTCTTTTGAATTTCCCTTTTAATATAGAGAATATCTGCCAAGGATGCGCTTGATGCGGAGTATTTCTGGACTGATCCCTTGCCTTGTGATCCCAAGAGGTTTGATTCCCAAAGGCCAAATCATCTTTTGCTCTGCTCTTCCTATATCTTAATTGTGACTTGCTTCCCTGGTCGTGTGCTAAGATGGCATTGTTTTGATCTATAATTTATATTGTGTTTTACGCAGTTTGCCCAAGTACGAGTCATCCCATGAATTTCAGACAAAGAAAAAGCGCCAACAGCAGCGTCAACATGAAGAAACAGCAAAGCGACAGAAACTACAGCACCCACAGTTGCATGCACGCCTTCCCCCCATCCAGCAAACAGGGCAAGTGCACCCTCAGCTTCGGCCAGGACCTAACCAGCCCATGCATAGCTCCCAGCCTCCAGTTGTTGCAGGGCCTACCCACCACTATGGTAAACCTCGTGGACCATCAGGAGGACCAAGCAGATATCCCCAGAGTGGAAACCCTAGTGGGGGATACAACCACCCAAATCGTGGGGGCCAAGGTGGAGGTTACAACAGTGGTCCATATCCACCTCAAGGTCGTGGCCCTCCATATGCTGCAAGCGGCATGTCTGGTGCAGGTCCTCGAGGAGGTGGCAGTGGTTATGGAGCCGGTGCCCCTAATTATCCCCAAGGTGGTCCATATGGAGGAGGTTCTGGTGTTGGTCGAGGTTCAAACATGATGGGTAACAACCGCAATCAATGGCAGCAGTAAGTAATGGGTTAGCTACGACATCTGCTACTCTGTAGAGCCTTAAGAAAGAGAACAGAAACATGAAAGGTTGACATTTTTCAAGGGTTAAGGTTGTGCTCTGCAGAAGTTTGGACGGTCAGACTTGCGCTGCAACATAATTAACAAAATAATGGAAAAAGAAAATGGAAGAAAACATTGCTGAAATATTCGTTCAATTTATCTACTTCTAAGGTTTTTTAAGTGTGAGCTTGATTACCGAAAGGAAAAAACAAAAATGGTGCAAGTGAACAGGGTTAAGGTTTCACTGATGTATGTTAGCTTCGAGGTTCGGAGCTTGTATGAATAAAGATTACGCAGTCTATTGACATGGAATTTATTCAAGTATTATTCGCTCCGACCTTTTCGTTTCTACTTAAATTTAATTCAGATTGAACAATTTTCTGCTTGTAATTAGCCTTGAAAAGTAATTTCATTGTTTTCCACTTATGTTTCATCGTGGTGTTAGACTATTTTTTGGTGGATATATTAAGGTGTTTGATAAGTTGCTGAACGCAAAATGCTGAAAAGATGTCAAATTACAAAAAAATGTCCCATTCAGCATCTCAATAATTGGCTATCTAGTTTCAAAATTGTTTTTTTTTTTTTGGATTAATTTTGCAAAACGATGAATCCAAGGTACAACAAACATATCGATATTCTAAAGCTTATCAGCAATTCTGTTTCACGTACGCTTTTTGATATGCATGGAGTTGGTGAAAGATTTTGATAGGTATGAATACATTAAGGAATCTCTCATAAATCCACAATTACATTGATTAGAATCATGATTAGTAATTTTGATATTGATGGATATGCATTGTAGATATGGTGAAATTTTTGGGATATTTTATTAATTTTGCTGAGATCTTGTAAATTTTAAAAAATAAATATTTTTTTTAAGGAATCATTAAAAGGTTTGCAATTTGGTGATATCAAGTTGTCAACTATAAAATAACTTAAGATGTTGAACCCCAACTCTAACCCAAACCGAAGTTTTTTGTGTTTGGTTGGGCTAGGCTGGGTTGACCGGATTTCTTTACCTCTCATGAGTGCTCTCATTGTGTACACTCAAGGGTTGATGTCAATTTAGTTTTAACATTACCATAACAATATTGTTATTGTATACATAAATGCATGTTTATATAATAGTTATATACAAGGTTCAAAGTATCAATATGTATCGGTCCGTATCGGCCGATAAGTATCGTTCCGGGACTCCTCCGATACGCCCTTACAGTGGGTGTATTGGGGGGTTTGACCGGTTCAGAGGGTGGAGGAGTCCTAAATCGGCCCCCTTGAACCAGTTTTGAAAAAAATAAAAAAAAAAGGTATCAAAACACCCGATACACCCCTATCAGCATATCAGGCGTATCAATATTTTGAACGTTGATTATACATATAAAAAATAAGCCAAGTTAGACGGATTTTTCAACTCTAACCCTAACCCAAACTTAAAAATAAGCAAGTCAGGGTTTTAGGCTAACCTGGTCTAGGTTGCAGGCCTAACGGGAAGAACTACAATCACACATTTAGGCTGTGTTTGGTTGCAGTGCAATAGTACAAATGCATGTAAAAAATGTAAATTCTAGTTTAATTTTGTTTTGGATTTAATTTATTCTACGTTATGTCTTAATTTACTTCATTGTACTGCAACAAAACAAATAAGCTAAAATTTGAAACAAAAATATGTCAGAATTTACACTCAAATCATATGCACTGCCATGGTTTTACATCAGCGCAAATTTATTTGTATTGCAACCAAACATAGACTGAAGAGTTTGAACATTTTGTTACTATGTTTTTCTTAGATCGAGAATCCTCTTTTGTAGTTGTATGCCTTCCATTGAATTATATTTAAATGGTAAGCCAATCATCGAATGCTTATTTGTTCTTTTAGGAAATAATTTTGTAAATTATGATGAATTTAGGGAAAAATTGAAAAGTTTCTAATAACATTCTAAAATTTTCAATTTTAAATATATAATCTAGTAATGAAATCTAAAATATTGTCCAAATATCAACAAACTATCAAAGATATTAAAAAAAAAATCCTTGAAAATTTTCATACCGCCATCTAGCAAAATGGTGGAAATTTCACCAGATCTTATTGATATTGTGAACAATGATCACAATAAATATAAAGTTAAAATTACCATGAAGAAAGTATAAACACTTCTGGAATTTTAATTTTGTTTTTTTATTATCGGTTCCATGGGGCTACACAACAGGGGTAGTGAAGGCAACATTCAACACAAGGTTCAAAATATTGATACACCCAATACGTTGGAAGAGGTGTATCGATATTCTGAACCACACATGTTTTATTTTTCTTTTTCTTTTTTTTTTGTTTTAAAATTTCAGGGGTGGAAAATGAGTTAATTTAACATGTAAAACAAACATATTTTTGTCCTTAAAATAGACATATCAATAACCCACTCATGATACATATTGAATAACAAAATTTTGAACCTTAATTCGACTCCAAGTCTCCGCTACAACCTACTAGAAATCAGCACCTTTGAACTTGTTTGCAATTACCTAATACATTTAGGGAATTGGGTTTGTTATTACAAGCCTTTGGTTCGAGATTGATTTTGCACATTCATTTATTGGTCTGGGATTTATGGATACCCCATTTTGACTCTCCTTTTTGAGATTCAAAAGCACAACCCTTCAGTTGCATTATGCTTTTCTTGCTCAATGGAGCAACCGGTATGAAGACAATGACTGGGATGGACGGAAACAACTCCAATGTGAGCGGTAGGTAACTACCACTTCTAATAAGCAATTTCACAATCTCACAAGATTGAACCTAGGTTATAAATGATGCCAGGCATTACCCTTCTCCAAATTTCAGTGCACTAGAAATGTATATGTATTATAGAATGGTTTCCAAGTAGGGGTGACAATTGGGTGAGTTTGGATGGTTTAGGTTCGGGTTGAGCTTCAATCTATTAATAACCTATTTAGAGAAAAATAAATGGGTTGGTTTGAACCCAAATCTGTCTTAACCCAATTCATTAAAACATAAAAAGATGAAAAAATAAAAATTATAAGAATAATAAAACAAAAATTATAGAAAACACAAAAAATGAAAAAACAAGCCAACAAAATTACAAAAAGCATAACAAAATATAAAAAAAAAAATAGAAGGACACGATGAAAGCTAGCGCACAACGTATAGAATTTAGTTATTAATTCTATCTTTGGGAATAATCACCAGACACTTTTTGGGCTCAATTTTTGAGAGAAACAAGTGATAATTTATGCCTGTCCACAATCGTAAAGTCAGAGAGTTCCCACCCGTCACTGACAATGAGCCACAAAATTATATGAGCTCCGGCTCATTGGGCCTTTTACCCCCGAGTTCACATCTCCGTTCCACAAGGGGCCGCCCCACAACGTTTCACAGCACATCTCCACCGTGTATTGGGAACATCTCTTGATGATGACATCATCAATTCTGATACTATTATTAGAAGATGTTTACAATACACTATGGGAATGTGCTATGAGACGTTGTGGGGTGGAGATGTGAACTCTTTACCCCCTCCAGTTCTTACTACAGCTGAGGTCTTGATTTGTGGTGTTGTTATCTAAGTCTCGTAATTATCCAAGTTTTAGCTCATCAATCCTTTTACTCCTCCGGTTCTCGGATGAAAACAGAGGTACTATAGTTGAAGTATTAATCTATGGTGGTGGTGGATCCATTGGCTCCTTCTCACATGCAAGATGCGATCTCTTCTTCGTGTGAAATGGCTCAAAGTCACCGATCAAGACCTCAAAATGGGTAATGGAGAAGATCCCACTGGCACACATGATGGATGATATTCTGGTTGGGAAAATGCGAGTGATCTGTAGAGAGAGAGGGGGTACAGTGTGAATAATTTAGGGTATGGAACCAGTGAGTCAAAATATCATCAAAGATAACGGGTTACCCAACCCGCAGTGACCCGGAATTAAATGGATACAACCCAATCCATCAATTAATGGTTGGGTTGGGTGGGTTAGCGGGTTGGGTTGAAAATTGCCACCCTTTCTTGTGCCAAACCAAGGAATAGGGAGGTCCAAAGCAGTCCCATCGAGCTCAATTTTGAATCTAGACTGGTTAGAAATTCAAAAAAGAAACCCTAGTTACATTTTAATTAAAAATTTCAAATTCAAGCTCCAGAAGTGATCATCCCAAAGAAGGATTGAGATGAGAAACACCCTGCAACACTTTCTAGATGGAATGAGAGCATCTCAAGAGCCTAAATTTTGGCAAAAGCCTAACCCAAACCTGCCCAAAGTTATACTAGCCATATGTGAAGGTTTGGATCTAGCCATTCCAAGACGTTGCAACATGTTCTGTATTCACACATCTCAGACATGGTCGGTCCTAGTTTCATGCTGAGATGTAGGGCTGTACATGGTTCGGGTCAGTTTGGTTTTACCTATTTGTTCCAACCGAACTGACACCGTTGGGTTTGTTACTAGGCCAACCAAAACCGACCCATAATAGTATAAAACCAAGTTTGAAAATATTTTATATTTTGGTTGGTTACAATGGTCAACCTAGCAAAATAAAATAGAGAGAATGACAATTCAGTCCAGGGTTAGAATTTGTAGGTTCAAAGTACATTTGGGGTAAGTGCCAGCTCGAAATTGATGCCAATTCAGGGGTGGGTATTAGGTGCAGAGTATGGGTTTTTGACCTTTTGAATGTTTATAGTTCTGTAGTAAAAATCAGAAATCTGCATTAGGCCTGTCCGTACTTCTCTTTATAAAATAAAGAAAGATGTTTAGGATATATATGTGGGGCGCACACACACATATATATATATATATATATATATATATATAATAACCTTGATTGATTTGTTAGGTGTACCATCAGTCAATGTGGGAAAAGAAGTTAGAGAGAGAGAGAGATGATGCTACATGTTAGGAGTGAGAGGGCAAGGCTGAGAAACATATTTAATATTTTAATGATTAAAGAAAAATGAAAGGTAAGAGATGATAAAAGTGGTTTATCAAAGGAAAGTGAAACAATTGAAACTTATAACTAAAGAAGGAATGCAGTGTTGTTTAAAACAATTAATCATTATTTTAATCATTTGTTAAGAAAATAATTTACTAATTTAGATTAATTATATTAATAATTTTAACAGAAATAATAAAGTATTGCTAATTATTTAATAAAATAATTCTTTTTTCCATATTATCTATTAGTGTTCTGTTTTATTTATTTTACTTTATTATCAATAATTAAATGTTACTATTTTTTTGTAAATAGGTATGGGGGATGGGCTATTCCCATGCACTGTGTAGCTCATTGAACACAAAAAATAAAAGACCTCAGGAAATATTTTGATAGCGTGCATTAACAATTAACAATTTTTAAGGTTGTCTAGCCTAGTCTAACCCACACCTCAAGCATAATAATATTTGTTTGGGCCAAGGACATGGACAGACTTTCCTGTGTTAATTATAAAATTATGATTTTTATAAATCATAATTTTTATTTAATTTTAGTCTATTATAAAATAATATATAACATTTTTATCTATATATTAATATAAAATTGTTATCTAAATAATATATAATATATACACGCATATCAACTTCCAAGTTGAGCTTAGGGGTTGCTTAACTTTGGTCATATTTAATTTGATACCCAAGTAGACTTAGAATCTAATAATCCTAGATTTGGATGTTATAATTTGAATTTGATTAATAATGAGGTTGGATGCGGATTTAACCCCATCCTATCTAATTAAAATCCGCATGTAATAAAAACTTATTATTTCATATATATGTAGTATAATTATGCATACATATGGATATTGTGTGTAATTATATAAAACTTATAATTAATAAATTTAATATTTTATATTTATATGCATTTTTTAATTGTTATACATATATACTTTAAAAATAATTAGTTCCTTTTAAAACACAATAAGATTGTTGTCGATGAAATTCGAAATCCAACATAATAATCAGTTATGGATGTGGATTTAGAGATTTCATGATCTGATGTTGATGTAGACATAGCTAGATATAATCCAAATTTGAGCATCCTATTGTATGCATTATTTGTGGGTTTGGTGTAGATCTGAGCTAGACCTAACTCAAAAGAAAATAGTTGTTGAAGCTTGGAAATTTATAGTTGTTACTTTTTATTATTAATTTTACTATTTTTATTAATTTCTTAATTTTTAATAGTTGCTAGATAAAACCTTGCCAAATTTATATTTTTATTAACTTTTGACTTTTTAATATTTTTTATTAACTTTAGGTTTCAAATTATAATTTTCTAATAGTTAACCAATTGAATAGAATTTGAATATGAAATAAAAACTTGGAGGAGAGTAAAATTAAGACGCCAATAGAAATATGCTAAAATAGGTTAATGTGGAAATGGTGGTGATGAGGGGGTGATTTGGCCCAACCTATTCATGCATAGACACGTGGAAGCAACCTGCTGATTGGGCATTGACTTGGCAGTCCCTACCACCTTAGCGAGCCAGGTTACCTTGGGCACCTCAGTCAGGACCGAAGTCCGAGTAGCTCATGATGACCCTACCTGCCGAGGTGACACGTAGCCAACTTCTAAAAGCAAGCTAACTATCTCTGACCTCTTCACGATCACGCCACACGTTTGCGTGTCTTATCCTTATCCTGCTCATATTGGATGGACTCGATAAGCCTTATCGGCTAGCATGAAGTCCACCTCTTGGTGCAGAACAAACTCCTAACAACACGGGCCGAAGATCTCGGAGGTGTTTTGTGAGACATATGGCATCTCACATGTATAAGGGCATCAACCCCAACGACACAAGGTACGCGCGATTTATTGCTCACTAGCCTACTAGCATACAAGCATTTGGCTCGCTCAACAAAGTACTAACTTAAGCATCGAAGCACCCACCCTGGGTCCTCTGAGCCTTCCTCTTTTTCAGTTTGACCAGCTAGCAAAGTAGATCGATGTCCGAGCTGCCCTCCAGCTAAGAGCATCTAGATTGTGCACCATCAGGTGGGATCTCTCTTTCTCTCCCCCCCCCCTCTCTCTCTCTCTCTCGTTTTTTATTAACTAATTTTATGAATATATTATTATTTTTATTACTAATAATATTTCTATTATTATATTTTAGTAATAACTTATTATTTTATTATTAGTTTTGTTAACATTCTATTGTTTTTGTTTATTATTTTCAAATTAGTTTATATAATTATTTAACAATTAATATGTTAGTATTTTATTATTACTTTAATATTGTACTAATATTTTATTTATACATTACTATTATATTTAATAACTAATATCTTTGTATATTTTATTATAGTACTATTATTTTATTAATATTTTGTTAATTGTTTATCAATATTAGGTTTTCAAGGGTTTTTTGTCATCAATTCTGTACTCTTTAAGACTAAGAAATGGGAATCCCATTCCCTAAGGGGCCTAAAATACCCAAATCTCTCTCTCTAATAATATAATTGCTCTCTGTCATTAACACTTTCTCTTAATTGTCTCTTTTAATGATATAATATTTCTCTCTAATTCTCTCTCTTTCTCTAATTCTCTCCCTATAATAATATAATGTCTTATAGGGAAAATCCATGATGCAGAAAAGATATGATATGGGAAGAATTTTGACCAATCAAAACCCACCCATGAATTTTGATAAATAACACCTGATTGGCTATCACATTTATGATTCTAATTGACTAATCAGAAGTTTTTCAGAAATCATATCTTTTCCATATCATAGTCCAACCCTATCTTATAATAGTGTAAAGCTTTACTGGGCCTTGTCTTGATAATAGTGTAACCTATAACCAAATTGATTCATCGGTTTGTAACATTTATCAAAGAACTAGCCAATTTTATTTTAAAACCAACCACTTCAGGTCGAATCGGTTTGGTTTAGTCAATTTATTCTATGTTATAAACATAGATGTCCAGACACAAATAGAGATGCAAATGGATCGGATCAGATTTGTATCAAGGTATATCCAAATCCAATCCGATAAACTATAGATCCTATCCGATTGAATCTCACAAATATTAATTTGAATTCGAACCCAATAAGGATGTTGGATATTTGAATTTGATCTGATCCAATTTAATTTTTTGTTAAAAATATAAATGATTAAAATAAAAGGAAAATATAACAGTTTAAATAAAGGAAAAACAAAAAAAATCAACTATTTTCATTATGTACATACATATTTTTTGCAATATAAAAAAATTACAAAATTACAATATAAATAATATATTTATAAATAAATAAATAACATATAAATGTTAATATGCTATATATTATAGAAAATCGGATAGGGGTGATCCGACCCCGATCCAATACAGTAAAATAAATATGAAACGAGAATATCCAAATTCGATAAAATAGGATCGGATCGGATCATGTTGGAGCGTGTTGGAAAGGTTTTTGTTAAGAGCGGATACGGTCTCGGCATATGGCGGAAAAATTGAAAACCAACCAACTCGTATTATATAAGAGCTAACTGCTAACCGTTCTTTATTCTTTAGATTGCAGTTGAATCTGACAAAAAGAAGCATCTGATTTTATTGGTTCTGAGTGATGAATTCTCAAGTGGAGGAAACATTGCTCTTGGAGGTTAGAAAGATTACATCTGCTTTTGTTTCCCTTTTTTTCATGTACATTTCTTCCTCTATTTTTTGCTGAACATTGTTTCTTAAAGTTGTTGTTTTCACGATCTCGACTCTGTGTTATGAAACTTCATATTTCATTCTTTTTTTATTTGAACTTTTAATGGAGATGGGAGCAGTTGGTTTGTTTCAATTGTTGATATATTTAGGTCAATTTCTAAGACTGTAAGCTGGTAGGAATGGAAAAGAAGAGGTTTTCCTAGCGGTTAAAAGAAAGCAACACAAATTCTGGTTATGACATCTCAGGGTTTCCAATGATGTTTAGTTGTCTCGGTAGTTTAATTCTTATGTATCAGGAATTAAGTATACTTCATCAATCTTGATTTCAACATGTTATTAGATGGCTGCTATTTTTGCTTATTTCCATGATATCTTCTCGGGTTCTCTTTGAGTAGGATTCGTGGAATTTGTGATTTTTTTACCCCGATTCCAATTTTGATCCATTCTTGTTGTTGGCTAAAAAATATATATAATGCCAATTCTGGATGTAAGTAGCATTAATTGTGTTTTTGGTGCATTTTCATTTGTCATATCATTATACAAGTAAAAAGAATACTTCCGTGTCACGCCTAATATGGCATTTTTAATAATATCCTTTCATCCTAATTCTGCTTTAGAATTCCTATGAATCTTGCTATTTTTCTGTTTAGTATCTTTTGATGGCATTTCCCGTTTATGTGCAGTAACAGTTCAGTTTCATGATACTGGATTCTTACATAACAGCAATACAGCATTAGTATAATTTCTTTATGTTGCCTTTATTTCGTTGTTGAAGTGTAGGAAACAAGCTTTCTTCAAGGATAGGAGTATATGTGAAATATGTCAAAGATACATTATATTTGATGTTGAATAAATGGCATTTTATGTAAGAGGCATACGCCTCCTCTTTTGTTCTCTTCTTTTCTTCATTTCTTTTCCTTCCTTCCTTCTTTCCTTCCTTTCTTTCTTTATTAAGGCATGGATAAGGTGCATAAGGCTTAACAAAGAGGCATATGCTTCATGCATTTGAGGCTTACGCCTCAGCCCTCAGGGGCATCCATGCTGCCAGCATAAGCCTAAGGGTGTTTTTTGAGCACATCCAGGCATATGTCTTAGTTTATAAAAGGACATCTGAGTTCATATGTTTAGTCTATAAATATTCATTATAATTGCAATTGAAGAAGAGTTGATTTGAAGAATTAAAGTTTAATTTAGTGAACTCAGGTTGTTGCCAGGAATTTTTCTCTTAATTCCCTCTCTGTCTCCTATTTTTTTTCTAAGTGATCTATCCCTTTGCTGTCTACTCTAACAACAAGATTTCTTTTCCTTCTTTCTAGTCTTTTGCTCATTCTGTGGTGGACAGCAAGCTGTTTACTTGCTTTTGTATCCCTATTCTTCATTGCTAATCACCCAAAACCTCTCCATACCCCACAAAGTCCACTACTGAATCTAAAATTTGTAGGACCCCTACCGTGTCCTACATTAGATAATCCCTTTTAATGTGTTCTATGCACTCATGGAATACTGGATAGACACAATAAAGATAACAATAATATTATTTGCATGAAGTGGTATATGCGAGGAGATATCAATTTGAACCTATCTGCTAAAGAGTTAGCTGACCTTGAAATCCACTTTATGTGTCAATTTCGTATGACATTTCTGATTTCCTTTATCAAGTTTCCATATGTCCATGATCCCACTTTGTCATTGCTGATCCAAGCCAATATTACATTGGCATCTCTTTATACCCGTATCTCTTTGAAGTTGAGAGATTTGGCCATCCTTAACCCATACAGCACTGCCCTGGATTCTGCCCTAATAGAGTATGATACTTCGCTTCTATTGAAGACTTAGAAATTGTAAGTTGCTTTTTACACTTCTAGGAGATGAGAGAATCACCAAGTATGCCATCTAGTCTTGGAACATTTAATGTCAAGACATCCAGCATGGTTAACATCTGCATATGCTTGTAGCTGGAATGGTGAGGATGAAGAAAAGAATAAACCTCTAGATGTTGTCCCTTGGAGGTATTGAATGATGCAATGTATAGTTTTGAGATGTAATTGGCAAGAAGCAGATACAAACTGACTAATAACTTGGATTGCATGCGCAATATCAGATTAAGTCATGGTGAGGTATATGAGGCTCCCTATAAGTTATTGACAAAGTGTGGGACTGGAAAGAGAAGCACCATCATCTTTGGAATACTTCACATTTAGCTCTAAAGGTGTTGTGGCATGCTTGTCGTTTGATAAATTAGCAAACTTTAGAGCGTCCTTAGGATACTTCTATTGATTCATTACATATCCACAAGGAGTGGAATGAATCTCCAACACCAGAAAATAAGTCAAGGGGCAGAAGTTATTTATCTTAAAGGACTAACTATAAGTAGTCTGAACTGTTTAATGCCCTAATGATCATCACTTGTAATAAAGATGTCATTTACATACGACAAAAGAAACATTACGTTTAAGCAGGAGTTGAGCCAGGATTAATGCCCGCCCATGAATTGGCATCAATTCCGAGCTGGCACCCACCCCAACTGTACTTTGGGCCTAAAAATTCTGACCCTGGGCTGAACCGTCATTCTCACAAAAAAAATGGAGGGGGCCAAAAAACAAGTGAGATATAAATGGGGAATGTGGGGATTTTTAAGGCATAGGGGGACCATGGATCCCCTCTGCTAGGGGTGCTCATCAAAAACCGAACCAAAAATTTCCGGTTAACCAGACCGGTCGGTTTAGTATTTTCGAAAAAACCGAAGGTACTGGTTTGGTTTTGGTTAACCATTATAAAAACCAACGGTTAACTGAATTGATCAGTATATATATATATTATATTTGTCATATTATATCTTATATGTATTTCTAGTATTTTTATTATATATTTATATATTTACTTATAATACATATGTTATAAATATAAAAAAAACGAAAAAACAATGAACCGAACTGGCAGTTAACTGATTGGATTTGGTTCAGTTTTGGTTTCCGGTTTTCCAAAAATGGGTAGTACTGGTTTGGTTTGAAAAATAGGCCCACAGTTTGGTTAACCGAACCATGAGCAGCCCTACCCTCTGCCGCCCTTGGCTCCACCCTTGAGCACAAGGCACTTGTGTGGATGAACAGGGAAGAGTCAAAATAACTTTGGGCATATCCAATCTTAGTAATAACATTTCTGAACTGCCTGAACCATGCCTTGGGTGCCTATTTAAATCCATACAATGACTGACAGATGTAAGTCCAAGGACAATTCTTAATGTTACCATCTTTGCAATGGGAGCAAAAGTTACTTTATAATAGACCCTGCATTCCTATTTTTAACTCTGTGCCACGAACAGCCTGCTAACCACACATTGAAAGAACACAATATAAGGTTCAATAGTAAACAAGAAAAGGAATGTCAGCCTGTCAACAGTTTGATTACTTTACCTTTGAAGATTTTATTTATTTAATTAATTTATCCACTAAAAGACTAAGAAATAAGTTTTTCAGTTCAGCCACTTCAGCTATTATTGAATGTCTCCTTACTTGAGTAGACTTGTATGCTAGGTTATAAACCCTACTTCTCTGAATCTAAATGCCAAGTTTGTATCTTATTTAGGGGAGTTGGTTGATGATAAAAATCAGTGTAGGAGGTTGGTTATGAAATTGAGTTATCTAACTAATTTTTGACTTGACATTTCATTCATGTTTAGTATGATTGATTAACTAGTTTATGAACCCTTGTACTTCTAGAGTACCTTATCTCAATGCTGTATCTAGGATACTTTAGTACTTGAAGGGATCTTTAGGGCTTGGAATTATGTACAAGGATCATGGCCACTTAACAGTTTCCGGAAAAAAAAAACAGTTTCAAGTCATATCAATTTTGATTGGGCTAGTTCACTCTCAGATCATTGATCAACTACTAGTCATTACACGTTTCTTGGAGGAAATTTGGTTACATGGAAAAGCAAGAAGTAGATTGTGGTAGCTATGTCTAGCGCTGAAGCTGAATACTGAGCTATGGGTCCTACAACATGTGAACTTTATGTGGCTGAAAAGTATGCTTCAATAATTAGCTCTTCCTGCCTTACTTCCTATGCATCTTCACATGTCAACCAAGCTGCTATACTATAGGTTCAAATCCAGTGTTCCATGAAACGGTGAAGTATATTGAGGTAGATTGTCACTTTATCCATGAAAAGGTGCAAAGCAATAAAGTAAATGCTCCATTTGTCAAGTTAGACAACCAGCTTGTAGATTTATTAAGGCATTGAATAGACCCCATATTGACTTTATTTTTTGAAAGATGGGTCTTTGTAAGATATATCCATCACCTTGAGGGGGTGTTTATTGGGAGTAAACTCGCCCTTGTGGTTTACAGCTATTATGTTGCTGGTTGTTTAGAGAATAGTAAAGTAGTCAATCTTAGTTTATTACTCAAGTAAGGGCAGTGTGGAAATTATCTTTTATTACTTAAATGCAGAATTATTATATGCTTACTTTGATGTAAGTGTATGGTTATATAATATAAAGGAGTTTGGCCGACTGGGTGTTAGATTTTCTCTTCAATTAACAGACCACTTTTTCTCTTCTTTTATTTCTGTCATCTCCTCTACTTCATTTCTTCTTTTTACAGTCCCCTTTCTCCTCTTTTACTGATTTTAATCAGGCCTTATTCACCTGTATTCAACCCCTCCCAACACAGAATCACCAATAAATAAATAAAAATAATCCAAAAGAACAAGACTGCTAGACTTATATGTAATGTTTCCTTTTATACCTCAGAAAAGAAGCAGAGGACCATATACCGGAGATGGATCGGTTGATATCAATGGAGATCCAGCTCTTAAGCATAAGACTGGAAATTGGAGAGCATGTCCCTTTATTCTAGGTATTCCAACTTCTCAACATTGTTTAAGTTTCTGTTGCATATATGCTAAAGCCCATTTTTCTTCTAAAAAGTGTGAAAAATACAGGTAATGAATGCAGCGAACGTTTGGCATACTATGGAATTGCAACCAACCTTGTCACTTATCTGACCAATAAATTACATGAAGGAAATGCATCTGCTGCACGAAATGTTACAACTTGGCAAGGAACTTGCTACCTTGCACCCCTCATTGGAGCAGTTTTAGCAGATGCATATTGGGGAAGATACAGGACAATTGCAGTTTTCTCCACAATATACTTTATTGTAACTATATATTCAAAATGTTTTTCTCTTTATTTATTTGAAATATTAAGATATTGATTTCTTTCATATATGATGAACCTGAGATTTATTATCCTTCTCACCAAAAAAAGAAGGATTTATTTTCCTGAGTAAGCACTATCCTTTAATGCTTTATGCGAGACCATCATTGTGAACCCATGAACCCAAAGAAACTGCATTAATTGACAATAAGGAGTCTTACATGTCCAGTTTAGAGGTAAAACTTGGATTTTTGAATGGAACGAAGCTAGGAGACAACGAATATTGCCTCTCTTGTATTACCCATTAAAGATATTACCTGTCCTACTTATAGAAATCTCCCTGTTTTTCAGACCCTTAATGTTTCCAATCAGTGGTCACCAACTAAATTAGTGGGTGGACCATGCCTGAGGGATGTGGAGTAAGATTTATAGAGTATGCCTCATTCATTCTTATTTCTTTATTGGTTCTAGTTGCATCAATCTATAATTTTCTTATGTTTTACTTTTAAAAGACAAATTTATTGGATGTAAATTTTGTGCTTGTATAGGGAATGTGTACTTTGACCCTCTCAGCTTCAATTCCTGCCTTAAAGCCTCCTTCATGTGTGGGGTCTTTTTGCCCAGTGGCAACTCCAGCACAGTACGCTATATTCTTTTTTGGGCTATATCTGATTGCACTAGGGACTGGTGGGATTAAGCCTTGTGTTTCATCCTTTGGGGCAGATCAGTTTGATGATACTGATCGAAGAGAGAGAGTTAAGAAGGGATCTTTCTTCAATTGGTTTTACTTTTCTATCAACATTGGGGCTCTCATATCAAGTAGTTTACTTGTATGGGTACAAGATAATCTTGGATGGGGCCTTGGATTTGGTATACCTACAGTGTTCATGGGTCTTGCCATTATAAGTTTTCTCTCAGGCACGTCTCTTTATAGATTTCAGAAGCCAGGTGGAAGCCCTCTTACAAGAATTTGTCAAGTTGTGGTTGCATCTCTCAGAAAGTGGAATTTGGAACTTCCTCGTGATAGTTCTCTCTTGTACGAATTGCCAAACAAAACCTCTGCTATTGAAGGGAGTCGGAAATTGGAGCATAGTGATGAACTGAAGTAAGTTTTCCATTATTTCAAATTATAACAAACTATTGTGTTTGTAAAAGACCAATTTAAACCAATTATTTTCCTTCACTTTTTGCCCCATTAGCGCAACGACTTATTATCTAGATTGAGTGTATACCCTTTGCTGTTTCCATGTCTTGGTAATGTTGCATTAGCCAAGTTACTTGTGTTTCTAATTGTTGTTTTGAAAGATTATGAGGCTCACCTTGAGGTTCAATCTTGAGTCTTATGCCTCAAAGTGCAAAATGCATTTAACTTCTTAAGCAGCCTTTGTTGTGCATATAAAGACATATATTTCTGTTTTTGTCATGTATATCTATTTATAATATGTTTTGACATATTTAAAACCATTTCAAGTAATTATTTTACCGTTGAGTAAAATTTCCAAAGTGAAGAAGGATTTATGTAGGATGAAGGGAAAGATACTAGAACCTAATAGTACTCCAATAAGTTTGTAAAGGCATGGGAGATGTGTGCCTGTTATTGGCTAACTAAACTATTCAATAAGATGCATGCCAGATGAATGGAGAAAGAGCGCTGTGGTTCCTATATGTAAAAATAATAGTTATAATACAAAGTGTAGTTGTCGAGGCAACACCTTGGTAACACAGCACGTCGGCACCCATGGAGGGTTGGCTTGCTTAAGAACCTAGCTATTTTGCACATGGTGCTATGAAATATTTTTACACTCTATATTCTTTGAGATTATAAAACAGACATTATTAAACTAAATTATTCTTTTTGTTGGTTTATATACTAGTTTCTTCTTATTATTTCCTACTCGTTAGGGTTCAATCAACACAAATATTGGTATATGCTGTCTTAAACCCTTGAAGAGTTCAAACCTGAATGATAAGCAAGGAAGAACTTAAAATTTTGTCCAATCAGCACATTCTTCTTAATCCACCCTTTTTCTTCTATTCCTAGGAGTCTAGGACAAAATTTATTTTTCCTTCTTTTTCTTCTTAAAATATGTTGATTTTCTATGTATTAATATGAAATGTATATTTTTTATGAAGATTACTTACAATTGTCAATGAAAGATGGTTGCTGGTTGCTATGGAACCGAGGGACTTATCCTATAATTTATGATTTTTATTAAGAAAAAAGATCCATCACTCAGATGGCTTGGCAACAAGAAACAACACCCTATTGCCTAGTCTCATCTGACACCTTGAAAACTATCATACAAAGTGGTAATGATTGTTGTGGGATTAAACTCATGAGCCATATTGTGAAACTTTGGAGGAGAGTAATGGAGAATAGGTTACAACATGGAACAAGTGTTTTAGAAATCAGTTTAGTTTCATGCCAAAGAAATCAAACATGGAAGCAATATATTTTAATTTAGATGATTGATAGAAGAGAGAAAAGTAGAGATTTTCATATGGTATTCATTAATTTAGGGAAAGCATATGATAAGAGTCCCTGGAGAGAATATGGTGGGCTTCAGAAAGGAAAAGAGTGCCAATGTTGTTAAAACAGTTGTGGGAGAGACATCAGAGTTTCCGGTTACTATTGGAGTTCACCGGGGCTCAGCACCTCCTTGTTTATTTGAACTAGTCATTGAATTGATGACGTTCTCAGTAGATTGATCCTGAAAGTTGATAGGTTGCAATTAATTAGAGGGTGGAGGGTGGGAAGGAATATATTGTAGTGACTCACTTATGATTTGCTAATGGTATAATTTTCTGTGACAGGGAAAATTGCCAATGGGTTATTCGAGAAGCTGCCCAATTTGAAGGTGAATTTGGAAAGGAGTTTGGTAGTGGGAGTCAATACGGAGAGTGAGGAGATGGGGTCAAATGCAGAAATATTGAGTTTTCCATGTAGTGAATGGACAATGACCTACTTTGGGCTTCCCCTAGGTGCCAACCCTAGAGTCCACAATTTTTTGAACCCTGTTGTAGAGAGGTCTGAGAAGAAGCTAGTAGTCTGGAAAAGAAACCATATTTTTTTGGGTGGTAGGTTGATGCTTATTAAATCCACTCTAGCTAACCTCCCTGTTTATTATTTGTTAGTCTTTTAAGATGCCTCAGGTCATTGTGAAGAGGTTAGAGAAACTGATGAGGGATTTTCTTTGGGAAGCAGGGGACTGAAGAAAGATCACTTAATTAGATGGGACATCAACTGTACCTGTCAGTAGTTTGGCTCTTGTGATTCACATGAACAAATCAGGTTTCCATGGTTCTGATACCATGTCAATCATCCAAGGCGTCAAGCTAGAGCTGAGAGGGATAAGATGAAGTAGGGAGGAGGGGTGTATTGGAATGAATGCCCCCATCCCAGAGACCAAGCTTTATTTATTACGGCAAATGGTGCATAAATGCCTCTTATTAAAAGAACAAACCAAAAACAAGATACATACACGATACCCACTGTACAATCTATTATACTAGTATTAAATCCAAGGACAATAAAAATAGTGTACAAAACTAGGATTTCTATACAGGGAACCTTCGCATTTCATTTGAATGTATTTTTTTTTTCAGTTCGTTTACTTGATTAATTCTGAATGTTCTGTATTTTGATATTGATGGGCAATTTCCTTTCTGCCACAGGTTTCTTGACAAAGCTGCTTTGGTGACAGATCTTGAATCTAAAAATGATGGATTTTCCGATCCATGGAGACTCTGCTCTGTAACACAGGTGGAGGAGTTGAAGATACTAATCCGCATGTTTCCTATCTGGGCTACAGGCATTGTCTTCTCTGCTGTCTATGCTCAGATGTCTACCATGTTTGTGGAACAGGGAATGGTTATGGACACCACCATCGGTTCCTTCACCATTCCTCCAGCATCTCTATCAACTTTCGATGTATTTAGTGTCATTGTTTGGGTCCCAATCTATGACAGATTCCTTGTCCCAGTTGCAAGGAAGTTCACAGGTATTGAGAGTGGCTTCTCAGAGTTGCAAAGGATGGGTATTGGCCTCTTTATATCAATATTGTCCATGATAGCAGCTGCATTAGTAGAGACGAAACGGTTGCAGGTTGCAAAGGACCTCGGTTTGGTGAACCATGGGGAGGTGGTGCCAATTAGTATTTTCTGGCAGATACCTCAGTATGTCTTAGTGGGGGCTTCAGAAATATTTACCTTCATTGGGCAGCTCGAGTTTTTCTATGATCAATCTCCAGATGCCATGAGGAGTCTATGTAGTGCACTGGCACTGCTTACAACAGCATTGGGTAATTACCTAAGCTCTTTTATTCTTACCATTGTAACAACAATAACGACCAAAGGCGGAAAGCCCGGATGGATACCTGATAACCTGAATGAGGGGCATCTTGATCATTTCTTCTTGCTCATAGCTGGCCTAAGCCTCTTGAACCTGCTGGTTTACATCTTCTGTGCCAAGAACTACAAATGCAAGAAGGCATCTTAGGGGTACTCAAACAAAATGGTAGAAAGCGATTTCCTAGAAATTTATCTGTGGCGAAATCTGTGATTTCAGGTTTGTTCGTAGTTTTATCATATGACAGCATCACGGGCTGCAGGCCTGGATGGTTTAAAAATATCTGAAGATGATTTAACAAGGTGTAAACGGATCAAAGGGGGGCATTGATTCCTCCACCTCAGAAATTTTTGTGTTTGTACAGTTGGGAAGGTAGGAGAGCAATATAAATTGAATAAACAAGATTTGAATCTGAAACAAATGAATCAAGTAGGGGTGTAAATGGCCCGAAGGGTGCTTCACCCCACTATTTTTGCCAGAAAACGTCTTTTGGTCTCAAATTTAAACTTTAATATAAAAAATAAAACTAAAATAAAAAGTATATTTTATATGCAAAATATAATTATATATTTTGAATATATGTATATAGCTAATATTTCTATGAAATATATTATATAATTCTGCATATTATATATTAATAATATATAGGGTCATCATTTACTAGCTAGAACACCCAAGATTTATTTAAATCTACCCTATAATTTTCATTGTACTAAAATACCCCTATACTTTGTAATTTATTTACTTAATTAACCTTTCACTAAGAAGTGTTTGTTTTTCCATTTAAAAATAGTAACATGACCACCTAAACTGAATGAAAAATGTTTAAAGACATAGGTCTGTGATTGCTTATTTCAAAAGTATCCCTACCGCTTATTTGTATAGAAAACAAAATTGACTATATATATATCACAGGTTCATTGATTTTATCCAATGTATCAAACCAATGAACCATGATCCAAAGGGGAAAATGATTATGCCTCTAGCTAGAGGTGTAAAGTGGGTCCTAACACGGCCCGTAGGTGGCCTGCACTTTGTGCGGGCCGTGCCGTGCTGGACCACGGGCCATCACAGGCTGTTCCGCCCTACCTGGTGAACATTTTGGGGGTCAGCCCGGCATAGCCCACGGGCCGGGCTGGCCCGTGGGCCGAGCCTTGGGCCAAGTCAGGCCATATATCGGGTCAAAGCTATTTATTTAAAAAAAATTACAAAAAACTTAAAATTTTAATTTTATATGAATTTTGTGTATAAAACTGCTTATATATGCAATAATTAAATAAATTAGTATAATAAAATTAAAAAATATTTATTTTATTAATATATTATATACTATATATTATTATATAATTATAATATACAATATATATATGGGTCATGCCATGGTCGTTTTGCGGGTTGGGTCGTGCTAGCCTGCGGGCCACAGGTGGCACAACCCGCTCGGTCGTGCCATGCCGGCCTGTGAACCTAAAATCCCTAACACGGCCCATAGACCGTCGGGCCGGGCCGGTCCAAGTTCGTGTCGAGCCGCAAGCGGTACGACCTGATTTACACCTCTTTTGTTATTTTATAAATTGATTTCGACTAGGGTAGGGGTGGATTTGAGCCGAGCTGAGCCAAAATAGTGTTAGGCTTGAGTTTGAGCTCGAGATCGATTTGAGCTAGAGACTTGAGCTCGAATTTAGCTCAGCTCAAAAGCTTGCAAGCTCGAGCTCGATTTGTTATTTTATAAAAAATAAAAAAATATATATATATATATATATATATATATATATATATATATATATATATATTAGGCTCACGAGTCGAGCTTCATTGGGGAGGGGTGACTTGGATTGGGATTGAATTGAATTGAACCAAGTCTAGCCTTTTATAGCCCAACAATCTTTGTACATCCCAATCTAAGCCTACATTTGACACTAGAGGTTTAAAGGGTCGGCCCGTGGGCAGCCCACCCTAAAGGCGGGCCGTGTCGTCCTCCACAGTGGAAATTTTGGAGGTCAGCCCAACATGGCCCATGGTCCAGGCCCAAGTGGGCTCATGCCGTGCCGGGCTGGGCCACAAGGCGAGCCTTGGGCCTAGGCCGAACCGAGTTGTACTGCTTTTTTCATTTTTTTTGAAAATTTTGATTTCTTTTCTAAGTAAAATTGTAAAACTAAAATATTTAATTTTCCTATGAACTTTGGGAATTAGAAAATATTTAAAAATTAAGAAATGAGAAATCTAATTTACTCAATACATATATGAAAAAAAAATACTTAACCAAATTGAAATAAGAATGATGGAATAACAAATTGGAAGGAAAATATGAACTTTATTTCATTTAAATTTGAATGGTACAAATTAATAAATTACAAATACAATGATTGGATCATTGCATACTTGGATGAATGAAATATAAAAATGGAATAGATTAATAAAATATAAAAAATACAATATGGTTACAAATTGAAAATACAAAATTACATTGTTAAAAAATTAAAAAATATATCAAATAAATTAAATAAAATTTAAAAATAATTTGAAAAAATGAAAATTTCTACAAGTAAACAAATTCATAAATCATCATTCATGACTTTCATCATCTGCTTCGGGTGAAATGTTTGTTGTATCATGCCCTCCCTTGTCTTGTAATTTATCTTCTGCATCTAGCCAATCCTTGAAGCAGATGCACATCTCTATGCTCTCATCGTTCGTGCAGCTTCTTTTGTCATCCAACACCATGGTACTTGCACTAAAACAAGACTCTGATTAAACTGTAGACACCGGAGGGATTAGTAGATCACGTGCCGGCGGCGAGAATCGGATAATTTTTCGAGTGTTCACTCCACCATGCTAAAATATCAAAATTATTTGATACTTCACCTAAATTAGAAAAATTTGCTTGCATATAAAAATTAAGTTCAGTAAATGAACTTGTTGTAGAACTAACAAATTTTTGCCTTCTACTTATTAAATAAAAAAGCTTTTCTCTTCTACTACTGGGCTCAAGGTCAGAAGTAGAAGAAGAAAATGATGAACATCGGATTCATACAAACTGTACATTTTAAATAATAAATTATTAATTTCTTATTTTTTATTTCCTATATCAATATCATATTTTCACAATATGTTTCAATTAAATTTCTGCCTTCTACTTATTAAATAAAAAAGCTTTTCTCTTCTACTACTGGGCTCAAGGTCAGAAGTAGAAGAAGAAAATGATGAACATTGGATTCATACAAACTGTACATTTTAAATAATAAATTATTAATTTCTTCTTTTTTATTTTCTATATCAATATCATATTTTCACAATATGTTTCAAGTAAAATATCTAAACCATCTTTTATAATCCTAGGGTCTAATATTGTTGCTAAACAATAAAGGGAGAAAATATTCTCCCAATATTTTTTAAATTTATTTTCTATAATTTCAACAATACATTGAAATTGTAAATTGATGGAGGACAATTTGACCCAACCTATGAAACGGTGATACATGGACACTGACTCAACACGAGCGACAGCTCAGCGTTGTAGCCTAGTACGACCAAGTGACGGGCCCATAAAGCAGCCCACTACATTGTAGCTCATAAAAGGAGGAGCTCGCCACAACGCGAGCTCCAGGTCCCCCGAGCTACCTTTGAAGAGATACTTCAAGGCAACTTTAGTTCGCGAGCTGAAGTTACTAGTTCGCCCGAGCTCCCAAATAGAAGTCATCCCAATGACCAATTCTACTAAGGATAATCCTGGAGTGTTCCAAGCTCGCTACAAAGTAGCTCGCGAATAAGCCGCATGGGCGCACCTCAGGAAGCTTCTATCTGACAGGCCGTACCGATCGGATTGCGCCATATCCCTTACTGATGGTGCAGTCCCCGTCTTTTCGACAGTCTGCGTCCACGTCTCTCAGCAGGCGAAGACGTGCCTGCCACTTTGGAGACGTGACACTCACCCGGGCAAGAAGTACGTCACAACGGCCACCTGCGCAGCCATGGCGGGTAATGGCTGTGGCAGGAGCTCAGTGGCGGTTATGCCCAACCTAGCATGAGCGCCCCATAAAAAAGCCCTTAGGGCAGAAGAGAAACTTTTTCTTGAGACATCTAATCTCTCGAGTATAGTGAGAATGCGTTATCTTCACTCTTAGCCTTCGCCCTCTCTTTGCTTCTCCTACAGAGTACTAACTTAAGCATCAGAGTATTCCCGTCGGGCAAGCCCCCGGGGATTCTTCTTCTTCTTCTTCATCTCAGGTACCTTCCAGGAGCCACGTGAGTGTCAACTAGGAGTGACTAGATCACGCGACATCATAAATTATTTCTATATTTATCAAAACAATCACTAATTATCATTAATTGATATGGTAAATTATAACTAGTTGGATAATAAATTCCAACTAATTCATTTGTCGCATCATAAAAATGTTTTAAAAAATCTCTTATACAAAATTGCCATTTCTCAATATTCCTCAAATATCATATCATTAGGCATTTTTAAATTATAAAAATAAAAAAGAGTTTGTTTATGAAATATACAACTTTCTAACATAACATAGGTAGAATTTCACCTATGCTTTATATCTAATATAAATTGTTTATATTTTAAACCATAATTTTGACATAAATATTTAAATTCTTGTTTTCTTGCCCTTGAACTTTTTATATATATAATACAATTTCTAATTTTTGAAATATGATTTGAAATAATATTCAAGGCATCTTGAATACGTAAATTTAAGAT
>NW_010729074.1:7003951-7053320 GCF_000365185.1 Nelumbo nucifera
GCATCAGTGCTAACACTAATACTATCGTGATGCGATTGAATGTCATCCATGGTGAACATGTTGGGGAATCGGTTTTGAGAAGGGCCGGCCATTTTTTTTAATTCTAAAAAGATAAAAATTAATCTAATTCGACTTACCCGGATTGCCGATTCAAAATCCCAACTTGATTTCAACGGTTGAAGCCATTCAATGTCCAAGCCTCCCGAATTGAGATACTTTAGCTGGTTGAGCAAGCCTTCTTGTTGAAAGTCGAAACTTTGATAAGATTAAGACTTGAGAATTGGAGAACATAGAATCAGACAATCAGCTAATCAGAATTTCTCAAGTTACAGATAATTGAGAATGTACGAATATGAGAGAGAGAGAAGAGATTAAGAGAATCATTAAATTAGTGAGATGAGAATGGTGGAGGATAGGGCTATTTATAGGAATTTAACATAATTTAATTGCCCAAAATACCCAAGAAACTATCTGTTATTTAGTTATTGAGTGGAGTATTTTGGTCATTGTAAAGTTTCTTATAACTTTACCCAAAATGCCCCCCTAAACTAGTTGTTATATAGCTGTTGGGGGGCATTTATGTCATTTTTTCAACCCCTCTAAGAAAAATACATAAATACCCCCTAATATGACTGTTATAGCTATTGGGGGGTATTTATGTAAAACCCCTCTCAAAAGCTGAAACTAGTCATTGGGCCCCTTTGGGAGGGGGGCCCAACGGTTATATTCCCGAGCATGGCCCGCTACGGGCCTGGCGGGCTGTGTTTCGTGTTGTTCCGCAGGCTGGGTCGTGCCGACATGCGAGCCATAGGCAGAATGACACATACTAACCATGCCGGCCCACGGGCCTCGAACCCCCGACCCAGCACGACACAGACCTTTGTGCTGGGCATGGCACGGCCCGTGGGTCCTGGCCCGATTTACACCTCTATTTAACACTCCTTATAAGGACTTATCTCCTTTTTTTTGCAATTAAAAATTCAGTGTTCATAGGGGCATTTTAACTGCAAAAAGGTTACAAGTCCTTAAAATAAGTAATGTCAAATGCAGCCTAAAGTTGCTTGGTCGTGATGCATGTTTAACATGGACACTTGATGCCAAAATTTGGATGGGTATGAAATTAAAAGTTGAACAATAGGTGTGAAATTCAAACTAATAAAGCTCTAAGGAAGTTGGGAATAGGTTAGGTGATCAACAAGGAGCTATTTTGTTCGATAGAGAAAAAAAGGGAGAACACTATGGAAACAACAAAAGCTGTAGGTATTGGATTTGGGAACTAAGGGCCTATTTGCTTGTTCTAAAGTCTGACATCTGAAAGTACAATAATTATATTAAGAGATATATTGGTATTGGTGAAATTTTCTTTCCTCTGAATAGAATGTTGTTCTGAATTATGATTTCTGAAAATTATCAAATATCCATTTTGACCCTATATATGAGAGTTTTTGTTTGTCTTTTTGGGGGTATCATTGAAAAACAAAAAGTTGTATGATTACACTTTAAGAGATAAGAGAAAACGAACAACCATTTTTCTCTTAAAGTTAAAAGATTTTTCTTAAGAGACAAGAGTTAAGAGGAAACGAACAGCCCCTAACTCCAAAAACTAATGGCATGATAAGGGGCCAAATACACCTCCTTATAACTATTCTCCTACTAGAATTGGGAGTTCCTAAAAACAAACACAGAGTTTAGTGATCTACACCATACAGACCACTCCTAATAAGTATGTTTGGTAAAAGATAAATTTGTCTGCACAAAACTAACCCAACTTTGCAATTTATATAAATCATTTTACACTCTACATATTTGCATCCACACTTATCTGCATCATTTCCAAACGCAGCCGATGAGATTTTAACAACTAAAGACCACATACGGATTGCAAAACTCAAAAGAATGATTACTTTTGGCTGTGATTATTGGATGCCACATGAGATATACTTCTGGGAAGTCCTTGTGTTGAACCCCTATAGAAACTCCAATGTGAGCTTGTTTTACATTGCCTGTCCCCAACATCAGGTTGGTAGCCGCCACTAAAACTTGCCAAACTCTGACCTGAATCTAATAAAATATACATTAAATTAAATGAAAAAGAGATCCATCTACATAAATCTCGTTGAGTGTGTGCTGCTATCAATTGAGTTGGGTTATTATTTGATATAATGTTTGAATGTTTAACATCAATGTCATTACTGAGATATGTGCCAACTTGAAGCAGCACCTGGCTCTGTTGGGGGCAAGAATTATTAAATATACAACTATTAATTTCTCTGATCCCAAATTACCCTAATGGCTATCATAAACAGATGTAATTGTTTGTCTTTCTTGTCAAAAGTTTTAAGCTTTGTTTGCATCCAATAGCAAACTATCTCATGCAACTCTTTACTCACAGTTTCATCTGGATCTATTCTCAATTGCAATGAAAACCAAATTGCTCTGGATTAAGAACCAGTGAAAAAATAAGTGATGGAAGGTTTCCTAATGTTTTTTTGACTGTGAAGGATGTTTGAGTCTAAGTAGGGGTTTATTTTTATTTCTCAGTACTGTAACGTACTGGATTAATAACCCAGCGAGGCATGCAGGATAAGCGGTCTTGTTTTTTTTATTTTTACTTTTCCATTCCAATACTTGTTTATCTCTTGTAGAAATTTGAATTCAACAATGAACCCAAAGTGATCATGGTAAATGAAATTCTATTTTATCTTGCTGAATTTGTCTCTTTCAGGAGATCCATGTAGAAGATTTGTCCGTTTCATTGTTTTTGTTGTTTTAATATAAAATTAATTTCTAATAACAGAATCTTTAAAATTAATAAAAATAAATTTTGTTGAAAACTAGCTTATTTTCTTTGTAGTATATTATGTGGTATTTATTTTATTCAATTGTTCATTCAAAAAATAATAAAAAATTATCTAAAAATAATAAAATAAAGAAACTAAAAGGTAACATGAAATAACACAATCTTTTAAGTTTTCATTAATTTAAATCCCATTTAAAAGTTGGCACAATTAAACGATAATAAAATTATAGTTGGATTGGATTCAAATCGGCTTGGCCTATTTGGGGATGTTATAGGATTTCTTAATTTTTTTTTTTAATAGCTTCAATTTCGCTTTATAAAACAAGTGTATGCATGGGTCCTAATAGGGGTGCAACTTGGGCGGGCTCAACCTGAGTCCGAACTGGCCCAACCCAGAATTTTATACGGGCTGGGTTTGGATTTTTGGTCCTCAGGTTGGGTTCAGGCCCAATAACTTGGGTTTTTATATTTTTTGGGCCAGGCTTGGGCCTAGTCCTTAGGTAGTCTGAACCTGGCCCAATTATATACATTTATACATATATATATATATATATAAATATATGTATATATTTACATAAATACATTTATATATGTATAATTTTAGAGTGGGTTCATTGATCAACACGAGCCCAACCCATGTGCATCAAATTACAAGGTGGGCTGGGCTCGGGTTGGGAAAATCAGGCTTGACCTCGGGCCCGGGCCGGGCTGGGCCTAGGTTGACCATAAACCTGATTCAACCCGCCCGACTTGCACCCCTAGGTCCTAACTAGTATTTGATGGGTGGCTTGGTAGAATCTTTAACTTCTTGTTAGAGAGACCTGAGATCAAATCCTGCTACCACCAAAGTTGGGGGGTTATTAAGGGGATGGGGGTGGTAGGAGTGTCAATGGATCGGTTTTGGGTTAGATCTATCCAAATAAAAATCAATTTGGACAGATTGGAGGGACCAAAACGATATATTGGATTTGACCAGTTTAGAGTTAATGGTCTAAACTATTTATTAGATTGGGTTGAACCAATATCAATAATCCATTGATAAAAGGTAAAGGATACAAGTGTCAATGGACCTGGTTTGTGTTTTTTTTTCTTTTTTATATTTAATCATATGCCAGAATCCCCATAGGAGGCGTGTTTTTTTTTTCCTTTTTTTGAAATAGCACAACACACTACTAACTCTCCTTCAAATCGGTGGTAGTGGGACTCAAATCCATGTATTTACTGGAACAATCCAGCTACCAACTAAGCCACTCATATGGCAATTGTGTTTGTGTTGGAATCAATCTAATTTAAAATAAATTTAAATAGATCGGATAATGCAAACATTGAATGGGATTGGTTCAAAATGGTCCAGAATATTCATTAAATTGGATTGGACTTGATCCATCTGTAATGGATTCATATTAGACCGAATTGATCCATCCATCAGTGCCCCTTACACGCCCCACATTAAAAAAAAAAAAAAAAACCTTTGTGACTGTGTTTTGTATTAGTCCATCTGTTTGATGGGATTTGCCTTCAAAAACTTTGCTATTCTTCTCCATCCAAGTGGTCCAGAGAGTAGCCGCTTTTTTTATATACTTGTGGTTTTGTTCAATAACATTTTATATTTTTTACATTCAATGATCAAACTTGAATGGGACAAAGCGATACGCATTTTATATTTGCTATTCTTATGTATCATTTACTCGGGGCGATAGACATCTTTAAGGTGGGTAAATAACTTTTCCACATAGGGGAAAAGTTACCAACACATGAATGAGACAAAAATGTCTCTTTTAATAATGGATTTCTATGTCTAAAATGGTCATTGCCTTATTTACCTAGGAAATAAAAGAACATAGATAAATACACTTACCTGGATAAGTATTTCACAAGAAAAATTTGCCTGGCTAACTACATTTACTCGAGTAACTTACCCAAAAGCGAATGAAACGTTAATCCCATTTGACTTTGATTAAAATTATTATTATTATTATAAATATAAGTTAAAAGTAATTTTTTCTGTCATTTTAAATACAATAAGATGGATGTGGTTTAAATTCGAATTCATTTAGAGTCTAATGCATCGGATTTTAGATTGAATTTGGATCCACAGGTTTGGTAGATTGGATTTGGATCGAATGTAGATGTGATAGGATCAGTCCAAATTCGATCAGGTTGCAGCTAGGAGTGGCCACGAGGCAAGCCTTTCATGAGCTATTCGAGCTCAGCTCGACTCAGTTTAAACTGAGCTTTGAGCCGAATTTGAGCCAGATATATAGGCTCATTTCCTAATCAGTAGAGCTCGGCTCATGAGGCTCACAAGCCTAGTATTAAATAAATAATTTTATTATACATATAAATATATATATATATACTAAATAATTTTATTGTATATATAATAATATTTTTTACTTTTTATGTATAATAGTAAATAATTTTATAATTCTTAATTTTTTGTCTGAAAAATTAAAAAATAAATTTATACATATACTTTTTATTTTTTCAAAAAAAAAACTTGGCTTATAGTCGATCTTGAGCCAAGTCAAGCTCGAACTTGTGAGTTATGAATTGAATCGAGCTCAAACAGCCAAGTATTTGGCTTGGCTCGGCTCGGCTCGAATCCACCCCTGGTTCAGCCCTAGGAAATAAGCAAAAAAACTAGGGTAAGCTAATTCAAGTTGATTGGCGGTTAAGGCTAATGGAATAGATTGGCCCAGCCACAAATCCGGTCCAAGTTGGAATTCTTTGGCCCGAGCCTAAGACACACTCTCAATTCTGTAGTTTGCTTTCTATTTTGGGAAAATTTCTTAAACTACTACTAAGGTTTAAGAAATTGACTAATTATACCTGATGGTGCGCGATCTGGAAGCTCCTACTTGGAAGATGATCTGGACCTTAGTAATGTAGCGAGCTGGACCAAGCTGCAAGACAGAGGATTAGAGCACCCGGGGCGGTTAACTCGGCAAGGTTGCTCTGATGCTTAAGTCAGTACGATGTTGTGATTACGAGCTAGAATCTGAGTGTTAGAGAGCTTGGATGCAAGTAATCGTGCGTACCTAGACCATGGAGGGGTTGACGCCTTTATATAGCCGAGTTATTGCGGTTTCCCGAAACAGTTATGACCTGAATGGGCGAGATCTGTTCCCACTTTAGTCGGGGAGTAACATATCAGTCAATGAACTTCATTATCGCCGCCCGATTTAGATGGGGAGAAGATAGGGCTTGTCGTTATGCGTTATGATCCTACAATATCCGAGGTCTGCTGGGAAAATACTGGGATTTATTACGTGTCACTTCGGTTCCTGGGCCCCGAACTCGATTAGCAGTCGAGGTAGCATTATGCCTAGGTGAGCTGTTGCCGAAGTAACTTTACACCGAGCTCCGCAGAGCACTGACTAGGCTCCCCTTGCTAAGTTGTCATCCTACGTGCAGATCGCGTCCACGTGACTTTTATTACCAGGTCGTGCCAAATTACTCCCCATCAATTGCCCCCCATTCCTCGTGGTAGGGGTCCTAACCTGGCACAGGGAGTTCACGACGAGCTTAGGTGAATTTGGCACGAAATCTAGGTGATGTGGAGGAGGAGCCGCTGCTCGAACCCGTTCAACCGTTCGGTTCAACCAGGAAGTAACCAAGATCGCGTACCCGGTACGCACGGACATCAAGTAGTTTATAGACTCTACGGACGTCAAAACACGCACTAAATCGATTTCAACCTCGGGGGGCGTGCAACTGGTTTCCCTAGGAACTGTCGAATTGTGTTGATCTTGACCGTTGATTCCCGGATATACAAGCTATAAATAGGGGCCAAAGGGCCCATTTTCTTCGCCACAAGTCTGCAAATCCACAATCTTTGAGATCGCGCTCAAGTCTTCCAATTCGGTATCAGCCTTTTCTGGGTTTGAGGTTGCCTCCTTTTCTTCGGTCTTCCTTTTGGTGAGAACACCTTCCTTTGCTTTTTCCTTTTGATTCCATTGTCCTTTCCTTTAATATGTCTAGCCTTAGCTTAGATAGACTTTTAGACGGGAGCGGAGAGTCCGTTGGGGCCAAGGTGGGTACCTCGGCTCAGACCGTGGATCCTCGTCCTACCAAGGTGGTCACTTCAGGACAGGACGCGGTCCTCGGTCCACCCGAGGTGAACTCACCTCGGCGAGAGCAACAGGCCTCTAGTAAATCAGCTTCCACCTCATACCGAGGTTAGCTGCCAGACAAAGTCGGCCCGTCGATAAGGATGGCAGACAAGCTCCTAGCCTTAGTAGTCCCGTACAGACTCCCTAACGACCTTGTATATAGCATCCCCTTAGGAAACATTCCTTGGGATCATGATCACAACGAGATCATGATCTTCAAGGAGAAGCTCGTAGCCGGTCTACGTCTTCCATTTCACCCTCTTATAATCGAGATCGTTAAATTATTTAACATTACCATAGACCATCTACACCCGAACTCTATCTGTAATATAGTAGGGACCATTTCTCTTTTCCATGATTACAACCGTCCCCTTGACCTCGACGTCTTCTCTTCGATCCTTTCCATTAAGAAAAACTTGTCCTGCGTTCTGCCCGAGCACAGGCGAACTTACTACTTGTCACCTCATCCCGGATACAAATTGTTGCACGAGCTCCCTAATAAGGTCCCGGCCTGGAAGAGGTGTTACTTCATGGTCCGCAACACCGAGGGGTGGCCCTTCCCGACTCACTAGAGAGCAGTCATCCAGGACCCCGGCGTTAGACTGGACCTGAAGACAAGGGAGGAGGTCCGATCTTGGGCGGGGCTCGGCCTAAAGTTCGAAAACTTCGTGACCGAGGAGAAGCTCATGCAGGCCGGCCTAAGTCCTCCAGGTAGGTTGCTATTTGCTATACTTTTTCTATTCGTTTTACTTTGGTATTGTATCTGACTTACCTCGTTTTTATTGCAGCTACCAAGGACGATATCCCTGCCGATGAGCTCTTCGGGAGCATGAAGAAGGGGAAAAAAAAGAAGAGAGCCTTCAAAAAGGCTCGCGTCGAGACTGAAGCAGCCACAACTGAGGCTGTCGTTCCTGAGCCAGAGCACCCACCAATTGCCGAGCAGCCTCCCGTAATCGATCTGGTCGAGAAGGACTCGGGCAAGGCCACCCCAACCCGCATGCCCGAGGAGGCTACGTCTTAAGAGCCCGTCCTAGCAACCGCCACTTCTTCGGGTAGTGATGCTCTAGTTCGAAGCATTTTGATTCCGAAGTTCGGCCTTCTCAAGAGCAAGTATGCGGTGTTCACTAAGGAGATCGTTCGTTGGGCCGACTTGCCAGTTGCTCAGCTCGGGGCCCGAGCGGCCACACACTGTATGGTGGTACGTTCTTGAACTTGTCTTTCAAATTGTCTTCTACTTAGATTTTTTTGTATACTGATACTCATTTTCTTCTCTTGGCAGGTGAACTCCTCCATCCACAACTTGGCTTATCAGTCCGAGGTGAACCTAAAGTGGGCTCTCGAAGCCGAGGAGTCTTCCCGAAATGCCCACGCCGAACTAAACTTAGCTCGCAACGAAATCAACCAATTGAAGAATGACATGCGAGCTAAGAAGGAGCTGTTAACTCTGCTGATGTCAAAGAAGAAGGAGCTCGAAGAGTGTGAAATGGCATTGAAGAGGGAGGTCAAGAACCTCGAGGCCCACCTGAAGGAGCGAACCGAACTACTGCTTCAGGTGATGGAGGAGCCAAGGTTAAGGCAGTTGAGGAATACAAGTCCTCTGTGGAGCTTTGGGAAAGGCTGGTTGAGGTAGGGACAGTGGGTTACCACAAGGGGTTCAAACTCAGCAAGTGGTTGACCCAGTGTGAATTTCCCCACCTCAACCTCAGCGCCATAACCACGTCGAAAATCACCAAGGAGATGGCCATCGAAGCTTCCAAAGATCCGGACTCTGAAGCGGAGAGTGATAACGACCTGCGTGATGACGAGGAAGAGGAGACCAGTGCTGGCGAGGACCGTATGGAGACAAATCCTCCTGTCGAAGTCTCCAATAAGGATGAAGAGCCCCGAAAAGATTGAAGCCTCTTTTCTTGGACCCCCCCTCCTTTTGTAATGCTCAATGTTTCGAGCCTCCGAGATCAGTCAATTGTAATCTTTCTCTTTTTTTTTTGTACTTGAAGTTCTTTATCAATGAAATACAAGTGTTTTGCAATCTTTGTATGCAAATTTTTCTAAGTGTAGATCACTCCCGAGCTAGTGAGCTAAACCAAATAGGAGAGAACTTTTTTCTAAGTATAGATTACTCCCGAGCTGACGAGCTCGACACTAGTAGGAATAATCTAATCGCCATTGTATGCCAGGGCAAACAGACACTACAGGGTACATACCCGACCTATCTGTGTTTGGGTCACTTTGCTTTGCCTATGCCAAAGCGACTGGGTTTTAAGTTGCCTATGCTGAAGAAGTGACTAGGACTTTTTTTGTGCCGAGGTCTGTTATCTGCTCGTCACCATAGCCCTTAGGCTTTTGGGAGTGACTTATGGTCCTTTCTCCAGCTTGTCGTCTATTTGACCAGTTTGGTGATTTCATGAGTGGCTTATACTTGGAGTTGTGGATTCATACATAGTATATTCTTAAGTTGTTCATGTTCCATGCTCGAGGTACTAGCTTCCCTTCCAAAGTCTCGAGCTCATACGTGCCTTCCCCGTACACCCGTCTTATACGGTACAGACCTTCCCATTTCGGTCCGATCTTACCCACACCAGGCTCAGGTACCATAACTTTTCGTAGGACTAGATCGCCAAAACAAAACTACCGCTTCTTGACCCGGGCGTTATAGTACCGAGCTACTTTCTGCTAGTATGCCACAGTCCGAATGTAGGCCAGGTCTCGTACCTCTTCTACAAGGTCTAGGTTGGTACGGAGCTCGTCATTATTTATTTCTTCATCATAAGCTTCATCATAAGCCTCAAGTCGCAACGTGGGCACTTCGATTTCTGCCGGGATCACCGCTTTTGTACCATATGTGAGGTTAAAGGGGGTCTCACCCGTTGTTGTCTTGATGGTAGTCCGGTAGGCCCAAAGAACACTAGGTAGCTCGTCCACCCACAACCCTTTAGCTCACGCAAGATGAGCTTTCAACCCGCAAAGGATGGTTTTGTTCGTTACTTCGGCTTGCCCGTTTGCTTGTGGATGTGCTACCGCGGAGAAGTTCTGTTGAATCCCCATCTCAGCGCACCAGTTCTGGAATTTAATATCTTCAAATTGCTTCCCGTTATCTGAAATCAAGATTTTAGGGAGTCCGAAACGACATACGATGTTTTTCCAAAAGAAATTTTGCACATTCCGAGTTGTAATGCTTACTAGCGGTTCGGCTTCCACCCACTTCGTGAAGTAGTCTACTGCCACGATTAAGAACTTCCTCTGTCCGGTTGCTGGCGAAAATGGACCGAGGATGTCAATTCCCCATTGCGCGAAGGGCCACGGGCTAGTAAGATACTTCAAGTCGGTAGCAGGTTGATGGAGGATGTTGGCATGCCTTTGGCATTTGTCGCATTTCTTGACGAGTTTGAGTGCATCTGCTTTCATTGTGGGCCAATAGTAGCCTTGCCTTAATGCCTTTTGGGCAATGGCCCTACCCCCCAGGTGTCCTCTACATAGACCTTCATGGATATCACGAAGTACAAGCTTAACTTCTGTGGGTCGCCGGCAATGTAGGTCTATGAGGACGTATTTGGCCGATTGTCGCTCTACCCTCCGAGCTACATTGCGTTCTATAGGTAGGGTCCCGTGGAGCAGATAATCAACGAGCGGGTTAATCTAGCTCGGTTCCACTTGCAACACGGGAGCGGCCTCTTCTGCCCCCCTGAGAATGTTGGGCCAAGGTAGGTCCTCTATGTACACAGTCCGCATAGTGTTGTCGCCCGTACTTGCTAGTCGTGACAAGGCGTCGGCCTTGGCATTCTTGGACCTCAGGATTTGTCTGATAAATTAGTAACGAAAGCTCGGTAGGATCTCTCAGACTCTGGTTAAGTAGGCTGCCATGGTCGAGTCACGTGTTTCGTAGTCGCCATTGACTTGGTTAACTACTAGTAGAGAGTCACTACAGACGGTGAGGTGCTTCGTTTTCATCTCCTTTGCTAAGTTGAGCCCGAAAATTAGCGCCTCATACTCTGCCTCGTTGTTCGATGCCTCGAATCCGAACCGGAGAGCATACTCCAGCTTCACCTCGCTCGGGACGTACAGTATCAGTCCTGCTCCGCTTCCTCGTTGGTTAGACGAGCCATTGACATGAAGGATCCAGGGCTCCTCGTCCCAGGTCGGTACTGCTTCGACCGGGACCGACGCCGCACTGGTTGATGTCTCTGACGTGCGAGCGGGCTCAGTCAGTTCAGAGGCCGGTGTGCTAAACGTGCATTTTGCTACGAAGTTTGCCAAGACTTGGGCTTTGATCACTGGTCGTGGCTCGAAACGGAGGTTGTATTCGCTGAGCTCAATGTACCACTTTGTCAACTTCCCGGACACCTCGGGTTTAAGTAGGATGTGCTTTAGAGGTCTATCCGTATCGACAACAATGGTATGGGCTTGGAAGTAGGGGCGTAATTTTCGAGTTGCTACCACTAGCGTGTACGCCAGCTTCTTGATGTCGGGGTATCTAGCTTCTGTGTCCAGTAGTACCTTACTTACATAGTAGACGGGCCGTTGAACCCGGTCTACCTCCCTAATTAGTACCGAGTTGACTACCTCATCACTCGCGGAGAGGTACAACTTCAAAACATCACCTTCCTCAGGTCAGGTTAAAACTGGGGCGATACTTAGATACCTATTGAGCTCGTAAAACGCAAGTTGGCATTCTTCAGTCCATTTGAAAGTTTCATTCTTTTTAATAGCTTTAAAGAAGGGGAGGCATCGACCTGCTGACTTGGACATGAAACGGCTTAGGGCTGCTACCCAGCCAGTCAGCCTCTAGACTTCTTTTATTTTTCGAGGTGGACTCATGTCCATAATTGCCTTTATCTTTTCTAGGTTGGCTTCGATACCACGCCGGTTGACTATGTAGCCTAAAAATTTTCTCGAAGTGATTCTAAAGACACACTTATTCGGATTTAATTTCATATTATATTTTCTTAAAATTTGGAAAACAACGTCTAAATCATTAATTAAAGATTCAGAGAATTGGGTCTTTACAACCATATCGTCAACATAACACTCCACTTTATTGCCAATTAAAGGCTCAAAAATTTTATTTACAAGTCGCTGAAAGATTGCTCCAACATTTTTTAAACCAAAGGGCATAACTTTATAGCAGTATAGCGCTAGCTCGGTTACAAAGGCAGTTTTGTCTTGGTCAGCTGTGTCCATCCTAACCTGATTATAGCCGGAGTAGGCGTCCATGAAACTCAACAATTTGTGCCCTGAGGTCGCATTACCAGGCGGTCAATTCGGGGTAGGGGGAAGCAATCCTTTGGGCAACCTCTGTTTAGGTTGGTGTAGTCGACGCACATGCGCCAATTCCCATTGGATTTCTTCACGAGCACCGGGTTTGCGATCTAGCTTGGGTAATGGACCTCCCTGATGAAGTCTGTAGTGAGGAGCTTCCAGACCTCCTCATCGATTACCCTCCACCGTTCCGGGGTGAGGTTGCGTTTTCTTTGTTGGATTAGCCTAACTAAAGGGTCCACATTTAGTTTGTGAGTTATGACACTAGAGTCAATTCCGAGCATTTGTGTCGCAGACTAGGCAAAAACGTCTAAATTGTTAAGTAGAAAACTTACTAGTTGATTTCAAAGCAGTTCGTTTACGAGTGCTCCAATCTGGAGAGTCTTGATCGGTTCGGTTTTGGACACTGGTATGTGGACCGTCTCTTCAATCGGGGCAGCTCGCTCCTCGCTATAGTCTATCGGTCGTTCCAATTCGACGTCCTCTGCTATCTTTGCTTTTCTTTTGAGAGTAGCCACATAACACCTCTGGAACTCGAGTTGGTCACCTCGTACAACTCCCACTCCATAATATGTTGGGAACTTCATTGAGAGGTAGTAGGTCGACACTACTGCGCGTAAAACATGCGTAATAGGCCGACCTACGATTGCGTTGTACGGGGATGGGGTAGTGACCACCAGGAATGTGTGCTCGAACCGGACAATATTTGGCCACGTGCCCACCTCCACCGGTACTGTGACACGACCTATAGGCCTAACTTCTTCTCCGCTGAACTCTACTAGTGGGGCGTCTGCCGAAGTTAGGTCGCTCTGTTGTAATTGTAGCTTGTCAAAGGTTTCCTTGAAGAGGATATTTTCCGAACTACCTGAGTCCACCAATATCTGCCTTACTTCAAAGTCATTGATGACCATCTTCACAACCAGGGCGTTGTCATGAGGATATTGGATCCCGCGGGCGTCGTCCTCGGTAAAGTAGATTGGTTCTTCAATCCGAAGTCGTTTGGGTGGGTTCTTTGCTTCGTGCTTTAGCTCTCAGAACGATGTTCTCCCAGCCGCCACTGTGCACCCCGCTACAATAAATTCCCCGGTGATCATATTAATCACTCTGCGGATCAGTTTCTCTTCTAGTAGTGGGCAAGGTGGCTGTTCATTCTGTCTGCTACTCTCTAGGGCATCTTTTTTTTGTTCTCCTTGTCGGTTCCTTTGTTGCTTTTCTTCGTGTAGAATGTACTTTTTCAAGTATCCACGATGGATCAGCTCTTTAATTTCGTCGCAGAGGTTTCTATAGTTTTTTGTGTTGTGACCGTGGTCCCTATGCAAGTGACAATAGACATTCGGGTTCCTAGTCGTTTGGTCTCCGCGAAATCTAGGTGGCCATTTAACGATAGGGGAATCCTTTATTGCCATTAGGATCTCTCCTCGCTTCGTGTTCAAAGGGGTGTAGTTCGTCCTCTCTATTAGAGGGGTCTTGGAACGCCAACCCGACCTATAACTTCGCGAGGGGGATTTGCTTCTCAAGCTTGGGGGACTTACTTTTCTTTCTTTTCTTGTTGCTTGTCCCCTCTTCCTCCCTCTTCCTTTTTTCTCCTAGCTGGTTGTCATTTTTCTGGTTTATTTCCTCTTCAATGCTGATAAATTGATCTCTCAACTAGAGGAACTCAGTGATATTTTTTGATTTGTTGGCTACAACGTGCCACTTGAACTCTTTATGGGTGATGCCTTTGCGTGCTGCGATGAGACATATTGTTGGGTCAAGGTCCGGTATCTGCAGGCATGTCTCGTTAAAGTGTTTGATATAGCTGTGGATTGACTCTCCCTCCCTCTGCACCACGTTCAGAAGGCTCTCCCATGACTTCGAGCACTTCTTACTAGTGATGAAGTGGGTCATGAACATGTCTGCGAACTGCGCCCAACTTCCGGTGGAACCCGGCACCAGGTTTCTGTACTAGGTCCGAGCTACTCCTTTGAACGTGGTGGAGAAAGCCACACACATACAAGCTTCATCGGCCCCGGCAAGGGGCATTTGGGACTGGACGTGTCCACATGATCATTGGGATCAAAGGACCCATCATACTTGTCTAGTGGTGGAACCTTGAAATCTTTCGACGTGGGGGCTGCTAGGAGTTTGGGTGTCAGGGGAGAAGGTTGGCTCAAAAGAGCAGGCATTGTTCTTGTGGCCACCGAGCTCACCTCCTCTCTTTCCCGACCTTGGTCAGCCGGATGGTTGGGCTTTGCTGTTGGATGATTTCTTGCTGATGAACAGCGAGTCTTGCGACGTTGCCGCTACTGCTTCTTCGGTGGAGCGCCATTTGTACTGTTGGCCTCCGTGTTGTTAGGCACTTCGATCTTACTTTGAATAGTAGGGCGAGCTGGTTCGGAGATTCTTCTCGCCACCTCTTCTTCGTCATGTGTTCAATGCTGGTTGCTGCAAGGAACCGAGGGGTCTCTCCTAGAGCCTGCACCTCGGACTCAAATTGGTGCTCCACATGGGAAATTTGTCGATTGCGCCTCTCAGGCTGGCTAGGTTCAGATCTATTCCTCGGGCTTTCTCTTCGAGAGGCAGGGAGTACGTCGGTCGCCTACAACACCCCGGGGTGGGGTACGTCCCGAATTGGGGGCTAGTACTTGCGAAGTTTTCTCCCTGCGAGGTGGGGACTGGCGCTGGTTGTTCGCCGGTTGGTTTGGTTGCAATGGTGGGAACTGCTACTGATATTGCTGATAGAAGTAATATTGTTGGAACTAATGAATCTACATCGTTCAGACACTCTGGACGAGGTCGCTGAACTGGGAGTGTCCAATCCCAGGGGGAATCATGGAAGGCTCCGAGAATGTGGTGCTCACCTAGGGGAGCGGGACACTCACCTGTTGGGTAGCGTGGGGTGCAGACGGTGATGGGACTCCAGATATGGTTAGAGGAATGGTGAACTGGCCGATTGTCACCGAGGGTCCTTGGGGAGTGACTATCTACTACTCTTGTCCCCCCTGTGATGTTCATGTTACCCTTATCGTTGTGGCTGGAAGATGCAATTGAGGTTGAGACTGAGTTTGAAACTATAAAGAGATTGGGATGACCTTTCGATCGTGTTCCCACAGACAGCGCCAATTGATGGTGCGCGATCTGAAAGCTCCTAGCTGGAGGATGATCTAGACCTTAGTCGTGTAGCAAGCTAAACCAAGCTGCAAGACAGAGGATAAGAGCACCCAGGGTGGTTAACCCGACGAGGTCGCTCCGATGCTTAAGTCAGTACTATGTTGTGATGATGAGCTAGAATCTGAGTGCTAGAGAGCTTGGATGCAAGTAATCGTGCGTACCTGGACCGTGGAGGGGTTGACGCCTTTATATAGCTGAGTTATTGTGGGTTTCTCGAAACAGTTCTGAGATCTGCGGCCTGAATGGGCGAGATCCGTTCCTGCTTTAGTCGGGAAGTAACGTATCAATCAATAAACTTCATTATCACTGCCCGATTCGAATGGGGAGAAGATAAGGCTTACCGTTATGCGGTATGATCCCGCAATATCCGAAGTCTGCTAGGAAGCTACTGGGATTTATTACGTGTCACTTCGGTTCCTGGGCCCCGAACTCGATTAGCAGCCGAGGTGGCATTACGCTAAGGTGAGCTGTTGCCGAAGTGACTTTACGCCGAGCTCCGCATAGCACTGACTAGGCTCCCTTTGCTGAGTTGTCATACTACGTGCAGATCGCATCCACGTGACTTTTATTTACCAGGTCGTGCCAAATTACTCCTCATCAATACCCCCACAATTTCATTATTGTCTTAAAGTATCCCTATTGTGTATGACAATTGACTAAATCTTCCTTATCATCACTGTGCATTAACTAAAGAATTAAAAAGACTATTCTGCCTCTCATTCTTCTTTAAATTTTTTAAATGAGGGCCTTTCAGAAAACACCATAATCTGGAACTCTACGTGCAGATTGTCTCCAAGGTGGAACACTGAAATGGGGAAAGAACACCAGAATCTAGGACTCTACGTGGATTTGGATGTACAGTCGGCCCTTCATGAATGGCCTCTGGTGGTTACGCATCCCCTCATCATTAATCGCCTTGTACTGACCACCTCTCCCCTTTTTTTTGTCACACTCTCTCTTTCTTTATCTATCATTCCCTCTCACGGTGGTCACCTATATTTCGTACTCTTATCTTTCTCTGCCCCTGTTTTGTCACCGCCATGGAAGATTTGTAATGCCTCCCCCCTTTCCTCAAGTCTCTCTCTTGCTCTCTCTATCTCTCCTCTCGTGTAGCTATTTTTCTTCTCTATCTATGATTCGGATTCCTATAACAACTAGGGCAGCTCTAGTACTGATCTTGGAGAAATCATGGGCAAGTATCTTGATTCAATGTTTTTGAAAAAATGAGAAGTATATGTTTATAAAAAAAGAGGTTCCATTCTCGCAAAACAAAGATGGACCAATAGAGAATGCAAAAAAACTCATTGATGGGATGAAGGACCAATACAACGTATTGGTTAACCTTGTTGATCAAAAGAGCATTGACAACTTCTACAACGGTCTAAATGGACAGTGCGCCTAGCCTCATCTATGAAGGTCAATGTCATTGTTAATAGTTAGTAAGGGCAATTTTTGGGCCTTAATATCAATAAAAATAATCATTTTAATATAATTTCTAAAATATGTTAGTTTTTTCAAAAAATATATCAAATAAGGGCAAAATTACCATTCATCTTCTTTATTTTGCTCTTTCCCATCTTGCTTCCACCCCAGTCTTGCGAACCTTTGACTACCATCCACCAGTGCCACCGTTTTCGTCTGATGAAGAAAAAGGTTGAAATCTATTGGGATCTCACCAGAGCCAAGTTTGTCGCCTCCAACCCCAACCTGGGTTCCACGTCATTGTCGTCGTTGACGATGTGATGACCCTTCTTGTTGGCGATTCTCAGAGGGAAGCATACAACAGAACCAAAACATGGAAGCCCAATAGAAGAAACCAGGTTGATTTCGAGAAGAGAACATGTTTTTGGCAACAAGGTTTACACAACAGAGCTAGATTTGGAGGCAAGACCAGAGACATCTCAATTGATTGTAGTGTGAGTGGCGATGAGCCCAAGCTTTGTTTTAATGTCGATCGGAAAAGGGTATTGCAGATTAAGCGATTGAAGTGGAAGTTTAGTGGAAATGAGAGGATTGAAGTGAACAGGTCCCAATTCAGGTGTCTTGGAACGATTATACTGGTTGACAGAAATTTATTCGGTGGTTTAGAGGAAGAAGAAGATGAACGATGTTTTTGTCTTTATTTGGTATATTAAAAAAAACTGATTTTAGAAATTATATTAAAAGGATTATTTTTATTGATATTAAGGCCCAAAAGTTAGCCTTATTAGCATTTAACAATTGAGTTTATCTTTTGAGGCTTTATGTGGTTTGTTGAGTTTCAGGCTGAGGTATGTGGACAAGATTAAAAGAGAAGGTTGATGGCTGAAAGCCTTCAATTAAATAAAGATGTTGAACAATCAACGGAAAAGCAAAACACACCGGAGTTATTGAAGGATAAGGAAAGATAGCTGAGCTTCCATTTCTGATGCACAATGCTTCTGAATCCCCAATGTTATATAAAACTCGCCATTTTGAACTAAAGATGCTACAACACCTACAATCGGCGATATGGTGATTTCATCCTCATCCTACAACACCGCCAATTGAAGAAGCCACAGACCCATATATCTCAATTGAAAAGTCTTAATCAATGGGAATTGTCGCCAGTTGATTTTCTAGGTTTTTGGGTGGAACTCTTCGATGACGAAGACGAAGTTGAATCAGAGTTGGAAACAAAGATGAAAACAAAGTTGGAGCCAAGACGTAGATTAATACAGAATTGGAATCAGAGATAGAGTCAAAGTTGGAGTCAGAGACAAAGCCGGAAATGTAAATGAAGGTGGAATTGGAATCAGAATCAGTCAGAGTGGGAGTAGGAATTGGGTAGGCAAAAATGGAATCAGAGAGAGTCAGAGCCAGAAACATAAATGAAGAGTAAATAGGAATCAGAATTAGAGACTAAGGGCTTGTTTGTTTGCTCTGAAGTTTTACATATGAAAGTGCAATAGTTACATTAAGAGGTATATGGTATTGGTAAACTTTTTTTTTCTTGAACTCTGAATACAGAGAATATTGTTTTGAATTCTAAAAATTATCAAATGTCCATTTTGACCCCATATATGAGGGTTTTTTTGTCTTTTTGGGGTATATTTGGAAAATAAAAAGTTGTATGATTACACATAAGAAGAAATGAACAACCATTTTCTCTTCAAGTTAAAAGATTCATCTTAAAAGATATGAATGAAGAGGAAATGAACAAGTCCTAAACCGGATAAGGAGAGGGAGAGGGAGACTGCTAGAGAATATAGTAGGACCATAAAGGGTATTTTAGGAAGGAATGTATCTATCACATAATATCACATGTGAACTGAGTGGGACAGAAAGAGAACAATTGCCAAACAACCTTAGGGTAATTGTTAAATATTTGTTAAATAGGGGTATAGTACTTAGATTTCTAAACCTTAGTAGAGGTGTAAATCAGGCCAGGCTGGGCCCACCCAAAATATAGACGTTGCCCCCCCCCCCCCAAAAGGGGCCCAACAGCTAGTTTTAGTTTTTTTTTTTGGGGGGGGGGTTACATAAATACCCCTCTAACAGCTATAAATAGCCATATTAGGGGGGTATTTGTGTATTTTGCTTATGGAGGTTGAAAAAATGACATAAATGCCCCCAACAGCTATATAGCAACTAGTTTAGGGGGCATTTTGGCTAAAGTTATAAGTAACTTTACAATGACCAAAATACCCCTCCTAACAACTAAATAACATATAGTTTTTTGGGTATTTTGGGTAATTGAATTATGTTCAATTCTTATAAATAGCCCTATCCTCCACCATTCTCATCACACCAATTCAACAATTCACTTAATCTCTTCTCTCTCTCTCTCTCTCTCTCTCGTATTCTTACATTCTCAATTCTCTACAATCTAAGTAATTTTGATTAGCTGATTGTCTGGTTCTGCATTCTCCAATTCTCAAGTCTAAACTTTATTGAAATTTCGACCTTCAACAAGAAGAATGCTTGCTCAACCATCTCAAGTATCTCAATTTGGGATGCTTGGAGAGTTGAAAGGCTTCAACTGTTGAAATCAAGTTGGGATTTTGAACTAGTAATCCGGGTAAGTCGAATTAGATTAATTTTTATCTTTTTATAATTATAAAACTGGTTGGCTCTTCTAAAAACCGATTCCCCAACATGTTCACCAATGATGATATTCAATCGCATCATGATAGTGTTAGCACTGATGCAGTTGATGTCGATGGAAGTGGAACTTTCACCCCGAGTATTAATATTATGGGAAAAAGGAGGGCTTCTAAGCTGAATAGCCTGGTTTGAAATTTTTTTAAAGTAGATGATATTGAAGGAAAGTGAAAATGGCCATTTGCAAAAAATGTGGGAAAGACTTTAGTTATTGTAGCAATGGTGGTATGGGTCATTTGAGCAGACATCTGCTCACACATGAGCGAGAGAATATGAAGGGAAAGAAACAACCCAAACACATATTTGGAGGGGGGCTAGTTTTGGTACTTTAAAATATTCACAAGAAAAAACTGAGACAATAACTTGCTAAGTATATTGTACATGCAAAATAACCATTTATATTAGCTGAAGATCCAAAGCTAGAAAAATGGTTGTGTAGTTCTATAAACCCACAATATAAAAAAGTTTATAAGAATACTATAAGAATTGATGTTTTAAAAATTCTTTATTTATATAAACAAAATATAATTTATTTGTTAGCAAATCTTAATTCTAAAGTTTCAATTACTTCGGATGTTTGGACATCCAAATTTAATATTAGTTATATTTGTGTTATCGGTCATTTCATTGATAAAAATTGGCTTTTGAATAAAAAGAATTTTAAGTTTTACTAGGCTTGAATGGCCACATAGCGGCCCAGCTATTGGTGCAAGTATTTTAAATACTTTGCATGCTTATCTTGATAATGCCAGTAATAACAATTATGCAATATATATTTTAAAATCTCAATTAAAACCATGCTTAAATGGTAAATTATTTCATATTAGATGTGCATGTCACATCTTAAATTTATGTATTCAAGATGCCATGAATACTATTTCTACTCATATTTCAAAAATTATAAATTGTATTATATATATAAAAAGTTCAGGGGCAAGAAAACAAGAATTTAAATATTTATGTCAAATTTATGGTTTAAAATATAGATTTTATATTTGATGTAAAACATAGGTGGAATTCTACCTATGCTGTGTTAGAAAGTTGTATATCTCATAAGCAATTTCTTTCTGGTTTTTATAATTTAAAAATGCTTAATGATATGATATTTGAGGAAGACTGGGAAACGACAGTATGTATAATAGATTTTTTAAAACATTTTTATGATGCAACAAACGAATTATCTGGAATTTATTATCCAACTAGTTGTAATTTACCTTATCAATTAATGGTTATTAGTGATTACTTTGCAAAATATATAAATAATTCACAATTTTAATGTATTATTGAAATTATGGAAAATAAATTTAAAAAATATTGGGAGAACATTTCTCCCCTTTATTGTTTAGCTACGATATTAGACCCTAGTATTAGGAAAGATAGTTTAGACATTTTACTTGAATCATATTGTGAAAATATGAATATTGATATAGGAAATAAAAAAGAAGAAATTAATAATTTATTATTTGAAATGTACAGTTTGTAAGAATATGAAGTTGTAGGAAAATACTCCTACGACTTGTTCATCATCTTATTCTTCTACTTCTGATCTTGAGCCTAGTAGTGGAAGAGAAAAACTTTTTTATTTAATAAGTAGAATGCAAAAATTTGCTAGTTCTACAACAAGTTCATCTACTGAACTTAATTTTTATTTGCTAGCAATTTTTTATAATTTAGGTAAAGTATCAAAATAATTTTGATATTTTCGCCTGGTGGAGTGAACATTCGAAAAATTATCCGATTCTCGCCACCATGGAACGTGATCTACAAACCCCTCCGGTGTCTACAGTTCCATCGGAGTCTTATTTTAGTGCAGGTACCAAGGTGCTGGATGACAAAAGAAGTTGCATGAACGATGAGAGCATAGAGATGCGCATTTGCTTTAAGGATTGGCTAGATGCAAAAGATAGATTACAAGACAAGGGAGGGCATGATACTACACCGGACATTTCACCCGAAGCAGATGATGAAAGTCATGAATGATGGTTCATGAATTTGACTACTTGTATTTTTTTTATTTAATTCATTTGATATATATATATTTAATTTGTTAACAATGTAATTTTGTATTTACAATTTGTAACCATATTGTATTTTTTATATTTTATTAATTTATTCCATTTTCATATTTCATTCATCCAAGTATGCAATGATCCAATCATTATATTTGTAATTCACTAATTTGTACCATTCAAATTTAAATGAAATAAATTTCATATTTTTCTTTCAATTTGTTATTCCATCATTCTTATTTCAATTTAGTTAAGTATTTTTTTTCATTTATATGTTAGATAAAATAGATTTATCATTTCTTAATTTTTTAAATAGTTCTCAATTCCAAATGTTCAAAGTAAAGTTAAATATTTTAGTTTTACAATTTTACTTAAAAAATAAATCAAAATTTTCAAAAAAAATAGTGCAACTCAGTTCATCTCAGGCCCCAGCCCAGCACGGCCCAAGCCCACGGCAAGGTCTGTAGCCCAGCCCGGCCCAGGGCTGAGTGCCGGCACGGCCTGGGCCTGGGCCATGGGCGGTGCTGGGCCGACCTCCAAAATTTCCACCGAGAGAGCGGCACGGCCGTTCACGGCCCACTTTACACCTCTAAACCTTAGCGGTAATTCAAGACATTTGCCTTTCATTTTTCAAATTCTCACTCCTTTCGGCCTCCGTGCCTTGAATCCCTTGATCTCTACTTGGTGACAGAAGATTGAAGATTTCTGGGGTTTGTACAGACCCTTCTTTGGACCTTCTAAGTTCTAAATCTTCGGTTTAGTCTCAGAAGCTTTCTTGCTCCAGTACTTTGGACTATCCCAAAATGGCGATTGCAGCACAGACTCCTGATATTTTGGGGGAGCGACATTCTGGCCAGGACGTTCGGACCCAAGATGGTACACTTTTTAATGCCCTTTTTGCTTGAAGGACGAGGTTGCTTGATAATGGTGCCTCATTTTGTTTTCTGTTTTTACTCTTCCTTTTCACTGCGCTTATTTGCATCATTTCATATGAAATCTAATCGAAGTCTTTTATCGGTCCTGTCTTTTTGGTTGATTCCGAACGGAACATGGGCAGTGGTGGCGTGTCAAGCTGTTGCGAACATTGTGAAATCATCGCTTGGACCCGTTGGTCTGGACAAGGTACCTCCTTTGTTCCTCGGATGAATGCCATCAGAATATCCTTCATTGTTTCTTACCGTTCTTTTTTTTTATTTGTCATTTTCAAGAGATTTTATTTTCAAGTGTATACTGAGTATTTCCTTTTTTTCTTGTTTCCCTCTTCTGGAAGGCAAGTGAGTTTGTGCTGAATGCTGTGTAATGATCAGTTAGGTGTTAGATTAGAGTGTATCTTATGCTTGCAGCTGGTGTACTTTATTTGCTCAATAAACAGGGGTCATGACATTTCTCATAGTTAGTGTTAACTTGGGTCCTTACCTCGTTTCGTTGATCCCCCTAGGGGTGCGCTTTTGAACCTATAAGGACTCAAATGAGAATAGAGTGTGCTGATGTGGGAGGGCATACCATGTTGAGTGAAACATTTAATCTCTATTGTCAGATGGACCAGACGACCCTCCTTTTTGAGATTAAAATTAAAGAGATTAATATGTTGGCCAGAATGAGAATGTTGGCAAGGATTTTGGTTGGGGCATCAAGCAACAGCCATTGGTTAGTGCTTATCCACGTCAGTCAGGTTTATGAGTATCATTTGGTGGTTGGGGGAATAATTGGCATGGGGGGTGTTGGTGACATAAGAGACCTGTTAATGCTCCACAAGAATGTATACTTTCACTTCCTAATTTGTTGGACGGGCTTACTTATCTTCCCCCTTGTTATCACTCCATCTCTGCTGATGTGGCTGTTGTGTATTTTTTTTGAAGATAAATAAAAATAAACTATATAACAGAAAAAGGAAAGAGAGGTTACAGCAGGGTGATAAGGAATCACCCAGCAAGAATAGACCCAAAATACGACAGACTGCACATTTTCATTTGGCCACTCTGCTGGGAAGGTGAACAGTAGATGCTTTCTTTTCTGGCATTGGGTATTTACTGGCTGTAGCATAGGTTTTCCTCTGAATCCCAAATCATAAGGTTTATCGACTGTAGTATTTACCTGCTTTGGGCTTACTGTCTCTCAAAATCCTCATCATGGTTTTCCTTTGAGTCCAAAATCACAATCTCATTGGAGATTTTATGGAGTTTATCTAGGTTTCATAAAAAGAACATGGGGTGTTCATTGCAACTAGGTTTTGAAGAATGCATGCTTTGAAACATGCTTCCTATAACTAAAACCACATTTATTCCTTTGATGACTTCATTGAGGATAAGTATGCAGTAATACATCACAAGAGATGGAGTCATATTTGGGGAGGAGAAAATGGTGGAAGGAAGAAGATAAGCTTTTCTTGGGAGATAACTGCCGCCCCGTTTTTTCTCTGTTCTCTCAACCACACACACACACATATTGATCAATAACAGAATTTAATTAGAATTAAGAAAACTATTTACAAGATCGGGAGAGGTAAACTTTCTTAACTCTCCACAGATCAACTTTCTTTTATTTTATTGTTGAAAATCCAGAAACCCTTATCTTTCTTTGGCAACCACTCCACTACTAACTTTGAATCCCCTTCTATAATTGGCTGTCTTACATTCAACTCTTTTGCCTTTTGCAATCCTTCCATGACATCCATAATGCTCCCTAGATTTATAGACATTCCCTACAAGAGATTGAAAGCTTAGAAAGAGAATTCAATGCTTCTTTCACATGGATCAGAAGGACCGCAAATGGGATGGCTGACTCGCTAGCAAAACAAGGAGTTTATAGACAACTTCTTTGAAATGGTTTTGAAGACCCTTTTATGAGGGCCAGGTTTTGGCAAAATCATGTATATTATTAAAATAATATAAGAATAAATAGGATTTATTTTATCTTAGGCTTGGTTCAAAACTTATTCAAAAACCTTTATGACACCTAATTTGCCAAATTTTGGAAGACAAATGAGGGTTGAAAGTATGCTCAAAGTTGGAAAATAATCCTATTTGATCCAACATTTAGGTAAAGGTGTAAATCGGCTTGTGCTGTGCTGGGCTGGCATGGCATGGCTCGCGTGCGTCCCGGGCCGTGCTTCCTTATCCTGGGATACTTTGGGGGGTCGGCCCGGCATGGCCCACAGCCCTTGTCGGGCACGGGCCTGGGCTGGGCCAAACAGTTTTTTTTTTTTTTTTTGCTTATTTTGTCGTTTTGATTTTTTTTTTTAATTTTTTTGCTAAAACACTTCACTGTACTTGATTCAATAATTCCTTTGAGCTTTGGGGAAAAATAAAAAATCTAACAAAGAAATAAAAAAAATACTTAAATTAGTTAAATACTTGGCAAAATACAAAATGGATAACAAATTGGAAAAAAATAGGAATTTTATTTCTTGAATGTGAACAATACAATGGTCAATGGACAATGGATGAATGAAATATAGAAAATGAAATAAAATATAAAAAAATAATACAATTATAAATTGAAAATAAAAATTACATTGTTGATAAAATGACAACTAATTTAAATAAAATTGAAAAAAATTACAATAACTTAAAAAATTGAAAAAAGTTACAATATTGAAATAATGAAATATTGAGTACACAAGAAAATAAAAAATATTGACTTCATCATTTTTCTTCAAGTTCCACCTCCACCTGCATCTTCATCTTATCATCTCCTTGATTGTCATCATCTGCTTCAGGTGAAATAGCAGGTATAATGTCATGCCCTCCTTTGTCTTGTAATCTATCCTCAGCATCCAACCAATCTTTAAGGCAGATGCACATCTCCAGACTTTCATCATTCATATAGCTTCTCTTGTCATCCAGTACCCTAATACCTGCACTAAAAAAGACTTTGATGGAAATGTAGACATCAGAGGGCTTAGTAGATCACGTGCCATGGTGGCAAGGATTGGATAGTTTTTTTCATGTCCTCTCCACCAGGCTAAAATATCAAAATTATCCCATCCTGTGTTGTCGTAGGAATTGATTAAAGTAGAAATATTTGCTTGTAAATAAAAATTAAGTTTAGTAAATGAACTTGCTGATGAACTCGTGGTAGATTTCTGCCTCTTATGTATTAGAAACCAAATTTTGTCTAATCCACTACTAGAACTAGTTGTTTCAAAAGTGGAACTTGCACCTGTACAAGATTTCCTATGTCCTACAACTTGAGATTCATATAAAATATACATTTCAAATAATAAACTGTTAACTTATTCTATTTTATTTCCAATTTCAATATTCGTATTTTCACAGTATGATTCAAGTAAAATTTCTAAACCATCTTTCCTAATCCTAAGATCTAATTTTATAGCTAAGCAATAAAGGGGAGAAATTTTCTCCCAATTATTTTTTAAATTTATTTTCTATTATTTCAATAATACTTTAAAATTGTGGATTTTTCCTATATTTTGCAAAACATTCATTAATTATAAATAATTGATTGACTAAAAGACAACTGGTTGAGTAATAAACACCTGAAAGTCATTAGTTGCATCATAAAAAAATTGTAAAAAATCTTTCACACAAATTGCCATCTCCCAATTTTCCTCAAGTATAGGGTCGTGTGGCATTTTTGCATTATAAAAATCACTAAGAATTTGTTTGTAAGCAATACAACATTCTAATATAGAATAGGTAGAATTCCATCTTTGTTGAACATCTAATACAAAATGTTTATATTTCAAAATTTTGACATAAATATTTAAATTCTTGTTTTCTTGCTCTAAGAACTTTTAATATATATTATGCAATTTCTAATTTTAGAAATATGATGAGAAATACTATTTAAAGCATATTGAATACATAAATTTAAGATGTGGCATGCACATATAATATTAAATAGTTTACCATTTAAACATGGTTTCAATTGAAATTTTAAAATATTTATTGCTGAATCATTATTACTAGCATGATCAAAACTAATAGAAAAAAGTTTATTTTCAATTCCATAAATATGTAAAGTATTTAAAATACTTGCAACAATAATTGGGCCAGCATGTGGCCATTCAAGCCTAGTAAAACTTAAAATTCTTTTATGTAAAAGCCATTTTCATCAATAAAATGACTGAGAACACAAATATAACTTATGTTAAATCTAGATATCCAAATATCAAAAGTAATCGCAATTTTAGAATTTTTCAAAGCATCTATTTTAATAGTATTTCTAGAAACTTTTTAAAATTGTTGATTTACAGATCTATGTAAAAATTTTTCAAGTTTAGTATCTTTAACTAATAAAAATGGATGTTCAACATGCATAATATATTTTGCTAATTCTTGCCTCATTTTTTCTTGGGAATATTTAAAAGTACCAAAAATCTCACTGCCTATTTATGCTTGTGATGTTTCTTTCCCTTCTTTCATCAAATGGCGTTTCAAATGTTTGGCCAAGTGGCCAATACCACTAGTACTACTATAGCTAAAGTCACTCGTACATTTTTTACAAATGACTCTCTGTCCCTTCCCCTCAACCTTGTCTATTTTAAATATTGTCCAAATCGGGCTAATCAACCTAGTGTTCTTTTTCTTTCCCCTACCTCTAGTAGCAGTACTAGGGGTGGGAGTGCCGACAATATCAACAACATCCATATCGGCGCTAACACTATCATATTGCGATTGAGCATTGACATCGTCGACATTGACCATGTTGGGGAATTGGTGTCGAGAGTGAGAGGAGGAGCTGACCATTTTTTTAATTATAAAAAAATAAAAATTAATTTAATTGCACTTGCCTGGATTGCTGGTTTGGAATTTCAACTTGATTTCAACGGTTGAGGCTTCCAAGTCTCCCAAATTGCTAACTTGAGATACCCGAGCAAGCCTTGTTCTTGTTGAAACTTGAATCAAGTTGAGAATTGAAGAGTAAAGAGAGTATGAGAGTATGATGAATGAGAGGAGATTGAGATTTGAGAGAGTATAGAAGAGTATGATAATTGGTGTGATGAGAATGGTGGAGGATAAGACTATTTATAGGAATTGAAAATAATTTAATTCCCCCAAATACCCTAAAAACTAGCTGTTTTTTAGTTGTTGGGAGGGGTATTTTGGTTATTATAAAGTCATTTATCACTTTACCTAAATACCCCCTCAACTAGTTGTTATATAGTTGGGGGGCAGGCTGGCCATGGGCGGCACGGCATGACAATGCAGGCCGTGCTGGCCTGGCCCGCCGACCTGAAACCCCAAGCCCGACACGACTCATACAATTGTGCCGGGCTGCGGGCAGCACAGCCTGATTTACACCTCTGCATTTAGGATCAAATATAGGCATATGGGTACTTATTTTGAAGGACTTGAGAAGAACTTCCTGATGCACTTGGTCGCTTTGAAAAACTCATATTTGGTCTTGAAAATCCTTGGGTAAAGATCATATGTCAAAAATAAAAATTTTCAATCTGGAAACAATTGGGTGCTGAAATGTGTTTTTATGTTGTCTTTTATGTCAGAGTGTGTGTGTGTATGTGTTGGTGCATTACCATTTGTCCTTGACACTATCGCCATTGATCAATTCTTCAGATGCTAGTTGATGATATTGGTGATGTAACAATTACTAATGATGGTGCTACAATACTCAAGATGTTAGAAGTTGAGCATCCAGCTGCCAAGGTATACGATCTTGCCATACTTCTGTTCCTTCTTATTCTCTCTTTGTTGGTATTTTTTTTTCTGAGAGATCTTTGTTGGTGTTTGATTATGTGTGTCTGTGTCATCTTTTATATCTTCCTTCTTCTGGGGGTTTTAGGTGCTTGTGGAATTGGCTGAACTCCAAGATCGAGAGGTTGGAGATGGGACGACCTCAGTGGTTATAGTAGCAGCAGAATTACTCAAGGTAATGCTTAGACTTTAGCTCCTGCAGGCTGATTGAAGGATAAACATGCATGTGATAAAGCGTTTACTCCTTCAAATATGCTTGCATTGCTGCTAGATTTTCCAAATAAATCAATAATTATATTTTATCCTTTAATTTATGCAGAGAGCAAATGATCTAGTAAGAAATAAGATTCATCCAACATCTATAATCAGTGGATACAGAGTGAGTTTTTTTTACTTGTAAGAGAACATTTTATTTTCATAGTGACTGTAACTATAATTGCATCAATTTATCGGTTCATTGATATTTTGTCTGCACATTTATTTTCTTTTATATACATACAAGTTTATTTTTTGACAGCTTGCTATGAGGGAAGCATGCAAATATGTTGATGAGAAACTTGCTGTGAAGGTATGCTTCCTTACAGCTTATATTTGGAAACGTTCCAAAAGGAAACAGGAAAATATCCTGGAAAATTTTGTGACTCTGATGTGAAAATTAGTGTCTTTGAGACTGAATTCTCTGCAGATGGCTTGTCAATGTACATGGTTTGCTTAAGAGGGCACATCCCATTGATTTATATTGCAAGATCTGCATGATAACCACTGTCATGTATACAGAGAGTGGAACATCCATTCCACTCCAGGGTGAATTTTCTATGTTGAATGTATTTGATTTCAATCCATTATGTTAACTTTTAGTCAAAAGATCTCTTGGAAATATTGGTTTAAGCCCATTCTGTATTTCTAGATTAATAGGTTATCCTTTGTTTATGGACGCCATTAATCTGGTTCTCTTACTTTTTTTTTATGTATTTTATGAATTTCTTTTTTTTCTCCTATGCATATCTAGGTTGAAAAGCTTGGAAAAGATTCCCTCATAAACTGTGCCAAGACAAGCATGTCCTCGAAGCTAATTGCCATTGACAGTGATTTCTTTGCTAATTTGGTAAGACATTAGTCACATTTATTGTGTGCCCTTGTGTCTCATCTGTTTGTCATTATAGCTATTGAAATTTAGAATTTTAAAGGTGTCACACTGTGTTTTCTATGGAAGTATGTTTCTGTTCCAGCCCTTTTAACTCTCCATGCTAACAAAATGCCGACATAGGGGCTTTGCATCAGCCTTTAGATTCTCAGAAAGTTGCCTATGAGAATTCCTGTTCTTGCAACCAATAGGAAATGTGAATTCCTTATGCATGATATTATGATCATTCTCATAGATTCATTATATTAAACATTTTGCTTTTTGTTGTTTTCATTTTCCAACTTATTTGCTTGTTTGAAAATTTAAGTGTCATTTAAATGGGTCCGAAGTGGAGAAGATTGCAAAGGAGGTTGAGGCTGAATTTAAATGGGTCCAAAGAAGTGCAAATGGGCTAGCTGATGGATTAGCAAAACAGGGGGCATTGAGACAGCAATTATTTTGGGCTGCACTGTAATGAGGAGTAGAATAGTGTGATTAAAGGGGATCAACAGTCCCATCACCAAGTTGTATAAACTGCTTATAATCTGAATTTAATAAAATACATTTTTACTGATCAGAAAAAAATTTAAGTGTATTTAAACTATTATATAAAGTGATAATTTTATTATTTTGTTTTTGTTAAAAGCCATTTATTTATTTATTTGATAGTTATCAAGGCATTGCGCCTAGGTGACATGGCACCTTTGGACGGGTGCCTGGCTTGAATGGCATAACTAATATAAAAAAAGTGATGCCTAGGCGATTTGGAACCCATCTAGACACTTAGACATCTCTAAATTGGTATATGGGGCTCCAGGTTTGGGAGTCATGTTGTGAGATTTCTTAACTTGTTGCTATATTTCTAGTTTCCATTGGTCTAGTGTTTTAAAAGCACAAGACGTAAAGAAAGCTCAAGGTGCAAAAAAAGTGCAAGGGGCTTTTTGCACCTGAGGTGCAAGGTGCAAAGCGAGGCGTGTGCCTTTTTGAAGCAAGGCGCAAAATTTTAAAAAGTTAAAAAAATGCAAAAAAAAAACTGCAAAACAATTCAAAAAATATTTAAAATAGTATTATTTAAAGAACGCATATATCTTAAACTAAATGTTTTAAAAAGCCTATTAGATCAAATTTAAATACATAAGCATAAGCTCTTTTAGGCAAATGGCTCTAGAGGTGGCCTGTGGAAAGAGAGAGGCTTTGACATGAAGTGGTGGCTACTGGCTAGTATCCGTGGCTGTTCCGAAACTGGATGGGATGCTGGGATATCTCGATGGGCTCGACCCACTACTCCTTGGAAAGTAATTTCTAGCGTTCTCCCCGACTTCCTCAAGTTTGTAAGGTGGAACTTGCTTTCTGAAGTAAAAATGCTCGTTGATCCATCAAGTTTTCGGTGGCCAACGAAGAGAGGAAAACTGATGTGGAAATGCATAAGAGCAGCTATGATATGGACTATTTGGGAAGAACGGAATGCCAGGATATTCCAAGGAAAAGAAAGGAGTCTTGGGGAAGTTAAGGAGAGTATTTTAACAAGGACCATCTTTTGGCTAAAGACTTCTGATTTGTTTGTGGATATTCCTATGATGACATTTGGAGGGGTTGGGTAATGGTGGCTTCTGTAGTATCTAAGAAGATTAGGACACAAGTAAGGTGGACACCCCCTCCAGAAGGGGTTGTAAAGCTGAACTTTGATGGTAGCAACCAAGGCAACCCAGGGCCCTCAGGCATTATCTCTTTATTCTTAGGTCCAATGGGAGTTGGAGACTCAACAAGGCCTGAAATACTTGGGAGTTGTACAAGGCCTACAAATTGCTAACCAACTTGGGGTGCAGAACCTATTGGTAGAAGGTGACTCCAAGGTGGTAGTGGGCTGGTTGCTGAATCCGATCAGTGCTATTTGGGGCTACAGAGATTTCCTGAAAAAGTAAAATGGGTCACAAGAAATATGTCAGTCAATTTCCAGTGGATCAGATCAGCAAATGCTCTCGCAGACACTTTGGTCAAACAAGGGGTTTCTCGTGCTTTTTTGTATATCTATAGTTCTGTTATGTTTTTGTTAAGACATGGGTCTGTACTCACCCTAAAGGGGAGGTAGCACCTTGTGCCTCCTCCAAGGATGATTGTACTCTTTTTTGTTCTCTTTAATAAAACTACTTATTCATTCATCAAAAAACATATAATGCATATTCAAAGTGAAAATGTAAAAATAAAATTAAACATAACATATAAACATATTCATGCACTCAGCAATTCAAACACTTGAAAATTTTAATTTCTTTATTTCTTTCCTAATCACATTACCCTAATTCTTTGAGCCACTTTATACCTAGCCCCTTGATGCAAGGGCAAACAAATCCTTGCTAGAGTCCCAAATCCTTAATTCATGCACAAAAGTTTAATTTTGTAATTTTAATTATAATTCTTCATCTTTTAAGAATGTCTTGTATTAAGAAGGATGAATGCATAATATTAAAAGAACGGGGCAATTATAAAAAAAAGAAAAAAATGGGGTTCTCATAACATTTCCAAAATCTAGTTTTGCTCTTCAATCCCATCAACCCTAGGACTCATTTGAACATTATTTGATCATAAAATAAACTCTGTTATATACATGGTTTAAGCGCCCTACTTGCATACTAGGTTTGCTCTATAAGACATCACCTTAGACACTTCTCAACTCAGACCAACTCCCATGATCACCTGTGACAGAGGAGCGTTGCCACCTCTTTCCCTTGCTCCCTTCCCCAACAGTGAATTCCACCTTTAGTTGCTTCAAAAATCTCCTCAACTCCAAATACCTTCATCAACACCACCAAACACTAGTTCTTCTCTAACTCCACCTCCTTCTTTCCTTGAGTCCCCGTAGATCCTCAACATCCTCTTGACCATCTACATAATCTTGTCAGTTCAATTCCAACACCAGTACAACAAATCCGTCTTTCTTATGCTCCTAACTATTTGAATTTGAAGAGCACTTGTGGGTTTGCCTTAAATACTCAGACGCTTTTTCTTTGATATGGTATATTTCTCAGTTTTGAAATTGTAGACAAGTGACCTTGGCCCTTTCTTTTCCCTTTTGGAGCTATGGTTAGTTTCTCGAGAATGGAAGAAACATTGGGTTGGACAACATAGATAACAAGGAAAATTTTCTTCAAAGGAAATCGAAAAAACCTCCAATAGATTAATTCAATTTACCACCAGGATTAAACATTGCTTAAATACTTTTGGCAGTGAATAACTAACAAGGCCCAACCAGCCCAGGAGACCCGGGTGTGCCACTTCACCAGCCCCAAGCCGATTGTGGTCCAAGGCCCAAAGCCACCTCTCAGGCACGTCTACATTAGGGGGTCACGACAAATGAGTTAGTTATGATATTAATGATTACACCTGATTCTCACCATGTGCCTTCGATGTAAGTGCCTTATAAATACCAACCTGAATAATGCAATGGGCAGTTCAGTTGCTCTCAAAAGTCTCTCTCTCTCTCTCTCAATTTCTAGGAGGTAGGGCTCCCTTAAAGTAGCCCCTGTGGTGAGCAGTAGAGCTCAGGTTATTGGAGGGAACCCAATGTCGACAACCAGATTGCAATGGATGAAAGAGTGGAGAAGATAGAAGGGGAGTTACAGAAGGTTACTGGGGAATTCAAGGAGATTACAGAAGCCTTGACCACAGTGGCTAGCCAATGTGAACGGATGAACTCTACAACAACTCAAGATTTAGATGACTGCTCGAGCCAAGGGAGTAGTCAGAAGCAAGGGGGAAATCCATGGCACACGGCTAATCTGGATTTTCCTCTCTTCTTCGGTGATGATCCAATGTCATGGATTTTCAGAGTAGAATGATTCTTCGAATATAATGAGATTCCCAACCAATAGAGGGTAGCAATGGTACATATGGAGGGGGAGCGATACTTTGGTATCAATGGTATCGCCGGATTAATCCTCACCTCACCTTGTTTGATTTCTCAGAAGCCTTGTGCCCTAGATTTGGGCCGTTGGGTTATGAAGCCCTTTTGAAGCTTAGACAAGTTAGCTCTGTTTAGGAATACTGGAACGAGTTCGAGAAGTTGGCTTCTCGAGTTTTTGGTGGCCTGAGAAGGCATTGGCAGGATGTTTTGTTGGAGGAATCCAGGAGGACATTCGGATTGAAGTGAATGATCTTCAACTGGCGATTGTTATTGCTGCAACTAGCTTGGCTCGCCTCCATGAGGAACGATTGAATAGGATGAAGAGGCTGCAACGAAACCTAGAACCTTTCCTCAAAACACCTCTGCCTCGACTTGACTAGAATGTGGGTAAGCCCAAAACCAATGGCCCTCTGCTGTCCTTGAAGAAGCTTAACTGGACAAAAGTGCAATCTTGCAGGGAATGGGGCCTTTTCTATAACTGTGATGGGAAATTTTCTCTGGGTCACAGATGCAAGAAGCATCAGTTATTTTTGCTTCGGATGGAGGACAATGACAAGGATTCCGATCAAGAGCCGCGGGAATATGTTGGGATAGAGGAACTGGATGAGGCTCCAGAAATATCCCTTCAAGCTTTAATAGGTTGACCAACACCGAGAACAATGAGGGTGGAGGGTAAGCTCAGGAACCACTCTGTTTCCATTCTAATAGGTAGTGATAGTACTTTGAATTTTATTACCGAGTTGCTGGCTCGGCAATTGGGGCTTCTGGTTCAGCCCATTGAGCTGTTTCTGGTGCATGTGGCCAATGGGAATTACCTGACCTGTAATGGGCTTTGCAACGGGGTTGACCTTATGATACAGGGGAATCAGTTTAAGGTGGATCTCCACCCTCTGGAATTTCAGGGAACCAGCATAGTTCTTGGTATACAGTGGCTGAGTGACTTGGGACCGGCCATCAATGATTGGGTAGATTATCCATGTACTTCACTCAAAATGGACAAGCATATTCCCTTGCGGGCCATGGACCAACTCCCCCAAAACATGAGTTAAACCAGTCTATCATGAAATACTGTCAATACATGGATCTGCCAGTGTTGATGTATATGGGTCCAGATTGGGAGGGGATTGAACTTCTTGGACCTGAGACCCAACCACCTAGCTCCCAATTAAAGGGGGACCTCAAACGGCTCCTAGAGGAGTGTCATGACATTTTTGAAGAACCCAAGGCCCTTCCCCACTCAGGGGAGGAAACGTCAGGCTTAAGAAAACAGGTTTGGGCAGCGTGTGGGGATTCTTTTGACCAGGTGATGACAGATGGTTTAAATGCTTGTCTGCATGTTTACCAGGAACGAGAAAAGGATGAGGACTCGGTTTTGTTGGCAGGAGCCTTCGGTTCGAACCGTGTAGTTGGGGTTGGACTGGCTAGCTAGTCAAACCTCTCACATGATAACCTAAGTGGTCATGTGAGGGAGGTGGATTTAAATGTTTTTGGGCCTAGTGTTGTGAGTAGTTCGAGTGGGTCCCTTAGAGTCGGGACTTCTAAGTTTTTATCAAAGCAAGTGGGCTCGTTTGGGGGGGAATGTGTGATAGACACGAGTGTGGGTCTATAATCGTTTCTATAAAAGTTAGAAGGAATTATTGAAACTATGATGATAAGAAGGGAGTCTACAAGACAGGATACCAAAGGCTTTGTTTGGAGAATTACAACATATTCTTACAAAGAAACTGGGGTATCTCCAACTTTGAGGTCTGGGGACTCAGGTCTATGCGCTGGAAACGAAGGCCTTGAATTCTGACCAGGAGAGAAGTTTTTTTTCACCAATAAAAGAGAGGCGGGATAAGAGTGAAGAGGCTGTGGCTGTAGCTGGGAACACTGCTTCAACTATTCATAGTGGTTATGCATTACAGCAAAAAGAAGGTGAACTTCAGAAAGAAACCACTGTAGAAGCGACAGGTGGGAGAAAAGAAGGGGAGGATAAGCTAGAAGGAGAGGGAAAGGGAGAGGAGAGAGTTTACTTGGAGATGGAGGCTTTAAAAAGTGCAATTACGATATCCTTGGGAAAGGAGGAGGGTAGTGGTGGGGGAAAATTGAGAAAGCTTTAGTTAATCCTTCTTCAAACGTATTCAAGAGAAAGAGACATTACAGAACAAGCCCATTACAAGAGGATGATGAAGATGTTCTGGAAAAGGAGAAGGGAGAAGGAAGTGAAGGGGAGGAAGAAAAGCATTTGGGTTCAGAGAAAGAAAAAATTCCAATAGATGAGACTCATGTTGAAAAATTGATAGATGTGGAGAAGATTGTAAATACAGGATTAGAGGTGGCCCAGGTGGGCAAGGCAACTGGTATTCTTGTCTTGAGGGAGAAGATTATACTAGAAAGATGTTCACGGGGTTGGAAAAACATTTTTCCAATGTCAGTGTGGGAGGGTACTGGGGATACTTTTGAGAGTCCCTTACTGTTTGATGACACTCAAAATTTTTCATGTGCAGATAGATCAGAGGTGGTTGAAAAAAGTACAGAAGAGGATGATGTTAGGTTTTTTGAGACAAATTTTGTCATGGAATTGGAAAGAATCAATGAGGAGCTTGCTGTTTCGAAGAAGATCAGGAAACACACTAGCAGTTAAAAGGTTTAGGAAACAGAAGAAAGATAGAGATGTCTTGGTCTCAAAAGTTTTTGGTATCAGCAATGAAATTTCTTTTTCATTTATCTTCAGGAAAAAAAGTTTTTGGTAGGCTGAAAGGGGGTCTTCTTGCGGTTGGACCAAACAAGAAGATGTTGAATTTCAAGAGAACATCAAAGAAGGAGGGCTTATTTGTGTCTTGTTGGGGTGTTTTTTTTCTTGTTGATGCTCTGGGTCAAAGTAGTAAGGTTGGTGCTCAAGGATGGAATTTGGGTTGAAGTTTTTTTGTCTTTTTTAGTATGTGACACTTTGGGGCTTGGTTGATTGTTTTGTGGTGTGGGCTTGATTGATTTAGCAAGTTTTTCATTTCTTGGAGATTTGGGTATTGGATTTCTTGGGTTTGTAGTGTTTTTTTTTTTTTTTTTGTGGGAGCTGTTCCTTGCCTTCTCTCTCTCTCTCCTTCTTGTCACTCTCCTTGTATCTTCTTTTTATTTTAGTATTTTTTTTTATTTTATTACCAAAAAAATGAATCCTGTTTTGTCATTTCATTCTGTTTAATGCCATATCCATTGTTAAATTATGAGCACTTAAAATCATTTCTTACTACTTCAGCCCATGTCCTTTTTTTGGTCTGCCTCTAGCCCCTCTATCCCTTCAATTTCTAGCAGACCACTTTTTACTGTAAGTGGTCTTCCATGCACAACACCAAACCATCTTAGAATAGTCTATTAAGACTTACCATATATTTTATATATATATGCCAAGCACCCCCAGGTATCAGTCTAGTCCACATTAGCTGCCCCAACTTATTTCCTTTTGTGGAATCTATCCATGCACAATTGTTTTCTGCTTACACCTTGTAAGGCTCTTTTGACGGAGTCTGCACTCTTAATAATGTTTGGTGTCTGCAACAAAAAGAAAAGAAAATATTGCTAATAAAATCTATATTTTATTTTACTATTCTCTTACAAATGTTTCTGGGTTTCCAGTTTTCCACCCTATGTATGGAATCATAAGTGTGGAATATATGTTTATTAGAAAAGATTTTGACTTCTAAGCTAAAAAGAAGCAAAATATCTTCCAGATTCTAAATGTCTTCTAAGATCTCTAAATATTTCATAATCTCCTAACTTGACAGTAGTTTAATCTCTGGACAATGATCAATGATTCAATAAGAAGGCAATAGAACATTTTGTAAGGAATTCTTGTTTGGTGTAATAAATCTTGTGGGGTCTGTGTGGCCCATCACTTCTCTTTGTGGTTGGATAGGTGGCGAAAGTCCATAGTATTGGGCCTGTTTAAACAGCTAGTCCATCATGGGAACTTTTGAGTGGTCAATAAGAGCTGTACTTACCCAAACAAAAACAGGATTTTTGCTTCTATTTCCTCATTCCTAGGAGTTTGTCTGCATGCCCTTCCTGGTTCTAACATTTTGTTATGCAATCAATGCATTCATCTTTTTAATTTGATTTCTTAGGCTGTGGATGCAGTTCAAGCAATAAAGACCACCAATGCACATGGGGAGACTAAATACCCAATCAAGGTCAGTTGTTGTATAAACTTCTAGTGTTATCATCCACAGAGTGTAGTTGTGTATGCCATGTTGGAAGCACTGGTCTTTCCTTTTCTATAGCTAATTCACATTATATTCTGATCTGAAGTTGAATCTGTGATGTGGTCATTGGGATTTGAACTTACCTATTGTCAAGCATTTTCGTTTAGTCTAATCCCTTTTTTTGGTTCATGGTTTTGAAAGGCATCCAGTTTTCTTGTTTTGCAAGTTATAGTGATACACTTCTTCTTGTTTCAGAGCATCAATATTTTGAAAGCTCATGGCAAAAGTGCAAAAGACAGCTATTTGCTGAATGGTTATGCTCTAAATACAGGCCGTGCTGCACAAGGAATGCCTCTTAGAGTTGCTCCTGCTAGGATTGCTTGTCTTGATTTCAATCTTCAGAAAACAAAAATGCAATTGGGTGTTCAAGTTCTAGTCACAGATCCTAGGGAGCTTGAGAAGATCCGTCAAAGGTGATCACATTAAATAAAAATTGAATTCTTTTGAAATAGTGCAACATAGTTTGGTCTTGATTTGGTTTCGTGAAGTAAGTAATATTTTGAAGCACTTCCTTTGCTAGCATCAGATGCATGGGTGGTTGGACATTTGTCTTGCACATTTAAAGGAATTCTGTTAAATTTGAATGAAACAATGAGGTGATCTTCCTAGTCAATTTTGAGGGTATTGCACCTTTTAGCAGATCATTTTGTGGTTGACACCTTAAGTACCCTAAACTAGAATTGAATGCCAAGACCATAAGATGAAATTTTAACTTCATTTATTGAAATTAATCACATGATGTCATTTACCTTATATTGGGATTTGTGGTCACAATAAATTCCTTTTGTTACGTTTTTGTCACATTTTTCTATGAATTTGGGCTGCTGTTGTGAAATAAGTGTTTGTAAGGCTAAATATACCTACAAACAAAAAAGAACTTCCTAGTTTCTATATTTAATATGTACATGGACATTGACCATTGAGAACTTTTATGTTTTTTATTTTGTTTTAAAATGTTTATTGTGCAAGATTTTTTTCCCTTTATTAATGAAGTTCTATTGTTAGTGATAAAAAATGTTTATTGTGCAAGATGCTTTTTGGTGTTGATCATGGTTATCAAGGCAAATAGGTTAAATGCTTCAATTGTTCCAGGAATAGACAGGGCTGTCAACGGGTCGGGTCTGGTTTGGAATATGGTAGAACTAGTCCGAACCGACAAGAAATACCATGGACCCAGAACCGAACCAGACCCTATAGGGTCTGTAGTCTTGGAACCAGAACCGAATTGATCAGTCTTCGGGACAGTCAGGTCCAACCCAATGGAAGACAACAACTGAGTTCAACAGTGGAGATCGATTTCAAACTCCCAATAGTCGAGTGCAACAATGGAGATCGATTTAAAACAAAAACCCTTGATGGCTTAATCCCAGCAACCGAGTTTAACAGTAAAGAGCTAAATATCAACTATTAAAAATAAGAAGAAATCAACTGGTAAAAATAAAAAAATGAGAGAGAGGCTAATGGCAAAGAAAGAAGAGACTGTAGAGAAAGAAGAGACTGATGAGAGAGGAGACTGACAGCGACAAAGAAGAGAATGGTAAGAGAGAATATATTGACGGTGAGAGAGATGAGACCGATGAGAGAGGAGAGATGGACAGACGACGAGAGAGAAGATTAGGTTGTCTCAACTGCAGCCCCTTTTCCTGTTTTCTAGAATTGTAGAGTTCTAGCTTTGTTTTTGCCTTTTGAATGGAGAAGAAAACAAAAAAGGCTCATTTCGGTAGGGTTTTGAATGAAGCCCTACCGACATGACCATTTTGGACATATGTTGTTTAAATATTACATAATATATAATCTATTAACTATTATATATATATATATATCTTATACATTTAATATTATATAAGGCTCGGGTCGGGTCCAAGTCGGTTTGAGTCATGGTGGACCCGGTTATGAACTGATAATAATTGGGACAATTTTTTAGGAACCGGAACTGACCCATTGGGACGAATTCTAGAACCAGAGCCGGACCGGGTCCATCGGGTCAGATCCAACCCATTGACAGCCCTGGGAATAGAAGAACAATTGTTCTTTTTACTTTTGTTTCTGGAGTAAAAGTAATGTTCATTTGGAAATTTACCAAGTCCTGCCTAGGCAAGCCATTTCCTAGCTCATGCTAGTTCTTTACTTCATGTAATGGTGTCTTTGTTAAGAGCTGTTCTAATGCAATAAAGATGAGTGGGGACATACATATCTCCATTCCTTTTTGTTGCAGTGACAAATGCAAGAAGTTCCATTTTGGCCTCTTCTAATATCTGTTGGTCCAACTCACTACCATGAATCCAGCTACCAGATTGGAAAACCAAAGTAGTTTTCTGGATTGTTACTTCATGTTGATCATGGGTGTGATCTATATTACTTGGGTTTGTTGGGTTACAGCTGTGCTTCATGTTTGACTTTGTCCTGTTTGCATGAGAGGATTGAAATGGTATTGTACTCTTTTATTGAAGTATCTGTGGTTACTTTCATGTGTAAAACCCGTATCATTTGCTTGTTATTTTTCACATTTAGCTGTACGTCTGTTGTGGGGGTCACATCAAGGAACAAAATCGCATCTAGATATTAAATCAATGCATTTGATAACTATTCCAGGAGGTTGAGGCTAGTGGTGGGAATTTTCTGTAGTTTTTTGTGGCATTGAACATCCTCTCATGTATATATTTTCTTCTGGCCGGTGCAACAGTTGGGTTGCTCCATTGATACCTGGGTGATCAGGGTTTGAATCTTGGAAACAGCCTCTTCGTATGTGTAGGGGTAAGGCAGTGCACATCTTTCCCTCTCCAGACCCCACATGGCGGGAGCCTCATGCACTGGGCTGAACTTATTAGAAATAAGAAAGGTAAACAACTAACTTTTTGTGCATTTGTTGCAAGGTTGTACCTCTTCTAAAGCCTCTTCGAGAGCCATATGAAACCTAACTTATTCTGACTTAATGGTTTGACGTGGCTGAGTGTAGTTCAAAAGATGTTGATTGGTGAGGGGATCTCTAAAGTCTAAAGGGAAGGGGCTAGAGAAAAGCTGCAGATGGTTGAGGAGGGTTGGGGAGATGATCTCTGCACAAAGTAATGCTTCTTAAAGTGAGGGAGCTTGGACTGCTGAGCGGAGAATCATGAGAGGGGGATTCTCTCTCGGAAAAGTTGTATCTTTCAAGTTACTAGGTGGATTAAAGCCAAATTTTGCAACAAAGTTATTATTCTTATGGTACTAGATAGTGGATGCTTAACAAGTTCAGCCAAAATGGCTGAGCAGAAGTGTGTTTTTCTTGAAGCATCTTTGGAGATGTTTTCTGAAAACTGAAGATTTTGGTAAACAATAAAGTAACAGTTGACCAGTGGACCCCATGGTCTGACTTGCCTTTGTGTATAATATCTTAATTTAAGTTTCATAAATTTTGTTTAAGGCATGTGTGAGCTATGCTAGAGTCTTAGTTGAGATAGAAAAGTGATTAGTTTTGTCTCTTTTCCCTAAAGAATTGTTTTAAGGATGTATTTTTGGGAGTTGAATTGATAGAAAAGTGAAAAGTGATTAGTCCTAACCATCCACAAATTCCTGAAACTCTTCAGTTGCCTAACAACAATTAGAGTTAAAATTTTCTTCTCCCAACATTAGGCACTTTTTTTTTTGATAAATGAGTGAAATTTTATTAAACCAGCAAATAAGAGTTACATGCAACCCGTGGAAAGGCACGAGATGCGACCTTTCCTTTAAAACTAATTACAGAATTATAACAGAAGTACAAGTACAAAAGAAATTACACTGAAGCCCAAAATAAAGTATCTCGGGAAACCCCTTGTTTTGCAAGTGAATCAGCCAATGAGTTTGCTGATCTGCCTACCCACTGAACTCTGATTGTCATATTCCTTGTTAACCATTTAACCTTTTTGAGAAGATCTCTAAAACCCCGAATAACAGTGTCTAGATCCTTCAGCCAACCCACTATCACTTGGGAATCCCCTTCAATAATCAGATGCTCTATGCCTAGCTGATTTGCAAGCTGGATTCTTTGTACAGCAGCCAGTAATTCGGCCCTAAAAGAGTCTCCTACACCCACAAGATTCTTTGCAAGCTGGATTCTTTGTACAAAGATATCACGCTACTATCTTTGTTTCTCAGCACTCCTCCTATGCCCCAAGGTCCTGGATTTCCTCGACTACTTCCATCAAAGTTCAGCTTGATAAACTCCTCCCCTGGTGGCATCCATTCAACCCCATGTCTGTCCTTCCTGGTAGAAGTATTAGCCACTGCTAACCAACTTCTCCATAGGTCATCAAAAGAGTATGCATCAAAGATCTTTAGAGTTTTCAGCCACTGAATTGTCCTTGTCAAAATACATTCTTTAACTTCCAAGAAGCTCCTTTCTTTTTCACAAAAGATTCTGGTGTTCCTTTCTTCCCAAACTGTCCACAACAAAGCTGTTCTTATGTACTTCCACATAATTCTCCCTCTCTTTGTGTGCCTTTCAAAAATAGACGGACTAAATAACAAACTAGTATCAGATGGCGGGTTCCACCTACACTCAAACAACGTAAGAATCCAATTCCATAAAGCTGTAGCAAAGGAGAAAGAGATCAGTAAGTGGTGATAGTCCTCATTCTGAGATTTACAAAGAACACACCAATTAGGGGATAAGCACCAATTTAGTCTTCTCTTTTGTAGGTTTTCAAAGGTGTTAATCTTACCATAATAAACTTCCCAACAAAAAACAACAATCTTTGGGGGAATGGGCCTAGTCCAAAATTCTTTAATAGGGAAATTCTGAGGTGCAGAAGTGGAACAAAGGGACTTGAAGAAAGAGGAGCAAGTGAACAAACCATTCGGGTTAGGGGTTCAAATTCTTGTGTCAGGTTTAAGGGGATCTAAACAAATAGATTCAAGTGAAGAAAATAAATCTGAAACACAAGCACTTTCATCATCATGTAACCCTCTACGGAAACCAAAATCCCAGTTTAGGGCCAAAGAAGGGTCTGAGTAGGAAATAAAACTGGAAATCGGCTCTTCCTTATAAAGGGAAAGAGAGTAAAGAGAGGGAAAAAGGTCTTTAAGAGGTTGGTTGCCCACCCAAATGTCTTCCCAAAAAAGAACATTGTGTCTAGAATTAACATCATACCTGACCAGATTGAGAAAATGGGGTAGAATTCCGTGAATGGCCTTCCAGGGTGTTGCAAGAGTCGCCCATCGAGATACCCGGCATCCCAACCGTTCTGCAAATAGCCATGAATACTATTCACCACCTTGTGCCGCAACCTTTCTCTTTGTAACGATCATCTCCAAAGCCACTTCCCTAGTCAAGCTTCATTCTTAAGAACTAGATTTCCCAATCCTAATCCCCCTTCTTCCTTACTCCTACTGACTATCTCCCACCTAATCAAGTGATCCTTCTTCTCTTCCCCTGGCTCCCATAAGAAATCCCTCATCACCTTTTCTAGCTCCTTGGCTTCCCTTGAGGGTATCTTGAATACAGAAAGAAAATAAACCGGAAAACTAGCGAGTGTCACCCTAATCAAGGTCACTCTACCCCCTATCGAAATGTAACTTTTTTTTCCAAGCAGCCAGCCTCTTTTTAAACTTTTCAACAATTGGATACCAGAACCGACTTTCTTTTGGGTTAGCTCCTAACGGAAGGCCCAAATAGGTTAAAGGTCATTCAGATATGGAACACTCTAGAGAACCTGCTATAGTTTTTACCTCCCAATCTTCCAAATTGGGAGCCAACTGCTGTTCACCATTAGAATAACCTGCTACATGCTGTCATCCCTGCAAAATTTCATACATAGTCACACCCTTAAATGCCTGATCTGTCATTACCTAAAGTGTTATTATGATGATGAAATTTGAGATCTATCAAAAGCAACACAAAAACATCCCTTTCCTTCCATAAACACCAGAAAATGGCTACTCTAGTGTAGAAATGTGCCTGGTTACACATGCAAGCTGCATTTTAAGGATTGTGCCTTGCTTGAACTCAAGTGATGTCCCTTCCAGAATGTGTGCCCGGGTTGCCTTGCACATCCAGGTGTGGCCTTTGTTTTTGTTTTCCTTTTCTGGTTGCGTTTTTATATGTTTATGTATTTTACACCTTTGCATAGTCTATTAATTTCTAAATTAGTTTTTTATTTGTGTTTTTTCCACTAGTAATGGTTTAATAGCTTCTGAAAGAAGCAAAAACAAAGACCTTTTGAATAGAGTATGGTATAAAATGTCAAAATATTTTCTAATATTTCCACAACATAATTCCATGGTATTGGCTCAATTTTACTAGAACTGACATATTTCCTTAGTGAAGAATGCTAATGATATAAATCATCAAAAAAAAAAAAAAAGAATACTAATGCTATATGGAGTACATGGGATGGTATTATAACATGATGAGTTGGCTACTGTGTTGCAGACATGCGGAGTAACAGTGTTATCAACCTTTTGATAAAAAAAAACAGTATATCAACCACCTAATAGAGATGATGACTACTTTGAGCCAGCTCAAAATTCTTTCTGACAGTTTAAAACAATGTTTTAAAGTGTGGAGGCATGGCACAAGGCGTTCCAATACTTAAGAGGCATGAGGCATAGGTCAGAACACAAGAGGCGCAGCACAAGGTGGCGTAAGCCTCCTCAAGATGGGGGAGGACAAGGAAGAGGAAGAAGAAAGAGGAAAAGGAGGAGGAATAAGTAGACGTAGGTGATTGGGATAAAATTATCAAATCTGATATAGGTTTATTTTTGTAATGACAAAGCAAAATGTCTAGGTTAGACTTGTCTTAAAGGCTTTTTGCTCCACCAAAGATCTTCCCAGAATTTCACTGTTGACCCCGCTATTTGGTCATACCTAATATGCACATCATAAACAATTAAGCAGAAAGTCAAAGATTGCTACCTATAAATGCTTAGTTGAGGACTTTTTGGAGATTTTATGTCCTCTGGTCAAAGCATTATTATATTATTGTTTTCAGAATTTGTAGACCATTATATTTTTTGTGCCCTTGACAATGATGACAGTGTTGCAGAAATGGGGGAGGATGCTGGTGTTGATCTGTTCTTCTGTGAAGTTGGGTTCAGCAGCTCATGCCATTGTTTGATATTCCAATGGCAATACTACTTCCAGTACAACCTTATTTATCTGATTGTGGTGAACTGGATTAGATATATAATGGCTGACAGAGGGTGGAGGTTGTTGACAACTTGGTTTACAAAGATTGGACTCGTTAGGGGAGAGATCCATGCCAGTGATGATGGAGGTGCTTAGCCAAAAATGAAAATTCTGTCAAGTTTATGCACAACTGCTTTCTTATCACCAAAGAAAAAAGCAACTTGAATGCCTTGCATGCTTGACTCCTCAGCTTTGGAGTGTTGGCAAATGGGACCTGCTCAGTTGTTGGAGTGGTAATTAGAATTGTATTCTCTCAAAGGAGAGGGAGATTACAACAAAATTTGAAGAGGACTGTAGCTATCATCTTTTTTAGGAGTTCCAAAGGGTGCCAGATGGGTGAATGAATGCTATACTTTGTAGGAGTTTTTGTTTTTTTGGGTTATTTCATTTTCCTGAATTTTTTTGGATCATTACATTTGGGGACATGAAAGATAATCCTCTTTTATTGGTTTCACTTGTCTCTCATTGCATTCTCTATTTTATTCACAAGCAAGTTGGTTACCCCCTCTGGAAGGAGTTGTAATGTTGAGCTTTGATGGGAGCAGTCAAGGCAATCCAGGACCTACGGGTATAGGAGGGATCTTGAGGAATAAGGATGGCAACATTCTGTCCTTATTCTCAGGTCCAGTGGGTTATGGAGACTCTACAAGGGCTGAGATATTAGCTGTGGTACAAGGACTACAGATTTCCAACCAACTTGGAGTGACTAATTTGATAGTTGAAGGAGACTCTAAGGTGATAGTGGGATGGATGTCGGACCCAGAAACTGTTGTTTGTGGGATATAGGGACATCATCAAAAAAGTCAAATGGCTTACGGGAACCATGTCAGTTAGCTTTCAGTGGGTTAGTAGATTGGCAAATGCTTTGGAAGATTCTTTAGCTAAACAAGGGGCTTCAAGGGATTCTCTGTTTTTGGCTAATTTGTTACTGCAATCTGAAAAGAGTTGGGTTTGGAACCACCTTTAAGGGGAGGTAACACCTTGTGCCTCCTCTTAGGGTGCTTCATGCTTGTACTATTTCTATCTCTATTTAATAAAATACCATTCATTCATCAAAAAAAAAATAATAATATAACTTACAACTTAAACAATGGTCATCATATGAAGGTTTGAGACATGGAGTTTGGGTAGTATATCTGATAGTAAGGATCTTGTCAATGTGATTAGCATATATGTATATATATATACATATTCCTTTTTAAATAACTCTGACCAGATCTCGATTTGTTATCATAATTATCATAAGCCCAAAAGTTGAGCTGTCCCAAACGAGGTGAATAACATGTCCAGAACCCTGACTGAGGCCTTAGCAGTTGGGTTCAGATATACATTGGGGATCAATTCTAGATGTTCAAACTTGTTATCAATATAAAAGGAGTTCTAGGTTTTATCTGTGTTGAGCTGTTCATGTCTGTTTCATCTTTCTCTTGGTGCTATATAGAATCACAGTTTCTACTATTTTATGAATATCACTGTTTTATATGAAGCAATGTTTTCCTTGCTGTTTAATTTGAAGCAAACTCATTCATTGTTTTGTGAATTCTTTGAAATGTCCCTCCTATCAAAGAAAGCAATGATGTGTATAGTTCTCTGCAGTGCAGCTCTAATTGTTCTTCTATCTTTGCAGAGAGACTGACATGACAAAAGAGCGTATTGAAAAGCTTCTGAAAGCAGGAGCCAATGTTGTGCTAACAAGTAAAGGGATTGATGATATGGCTTTGAAGGCAAGATCCTTTAGGTTTTAATTATTTTACCATGACCAATGTGTTTATTGGTATGGATGTGAATTTATATTGAACTATTTAAGCCAAAAATCTTGGGATATGGGGACTTGGGTAAGATGGCTGTGCCAGTAGGTGTATAAATAGATTTGAACATTTTTGGGAGAGTAAAAGGTTTTGGGAAGGTAAAAGGTATTGTTGTTATTTGAATTAATAAAACTATTCTCCTTTATAAAAAAAAAGGTTTTGGGAGGGATATGGACCTAAGCTTTGTCATTTTTTTTCTCAAAGCAAAGTTTCAAGATGTGGACTTGATACAAAATTGGAATGTCTGCCAGGTCATGGGTTAAATGGTTTGACCGCGAGCCATATAAATAATATATAATATATTTTGCATTTCATAGCATATGTGTAAGTAGTGGCTAGATGGTTTTGTTTCTTGACTTTTGATAACAAGAGACTAGGGTTCAAGTCTTCCAATTCACATTTTTTCCAAAAGTATATGCATATTTAATCAATATAAATATTAGGGAGACATAAATTAACACAAATAACATGATAGATTAAAGGTAGCATGTTAACACATAACAAAGGGGTCACAGGTTGACATCAATTTATTGCCATTTACTCATTTTGAAGTTTGTGGTGATTTAGTGACCTGGGTGGGTCGTTATAACCTGGCAAGTTTTGAACAGTTCTTGTCAGTTTTGACAGTTTGGCTGGTTTTTCAGAAATTTGAAAAATTGGGGGATTGGGGAATGAAAAGCTGGAATGGCTTCTAGTTTTCAGGTTTAACAGTTTGACCATCCGGTCTGGTCCAAGTCTTGCAACATTGGCTCAAAGTGGTCACTCTATACCAATGTTTTAAAATGCGGAGGCGTGACACGAGGTGGTCCACTACCTGGAGGCGTGAGGCGTAAGCCTTGAGCATGCATTTTTTATAATTATAGTGGGTATATTAATAAAGAAATAGACATTTTAAACATAAAAAATATACATAAGACTTAAATGACTTAATTTCAATTGTCAAATTGTCAATATTCTCAATACTTGAGTTCTAAACAAAACTCCAAGTAATTCACAAATCACATCTTCAAAATAAGAAATTCAGATATTTAATTAATTGATATATAACAAAAACAAATAAAAAATAAATATAGAGTTGTTGCTAGATTATTTTAATTTTTACAATCTGCATAAGTAATAGAATAGAGTCAATAGACTAAATTAACATGTCTAAGGTTCAGAAATTACAAATGAGGCAAGCACAATCAAGAAATAATTTATCAAAGGAAGAGAAGATAGAAATTACTTGAAGAGTTGAAGATGAAGGCTGAAGCTGTAGCCAGCAGTGCAGCTTCTTGGCCTCTGTGGTCCTCTTAAGATCTTCTGAAAAAAAAAAGAAAAAGAAAAAAACAGTGTGAGACTGAACAGAGCTGTGTGGTGTTTTTTTTTTATGTAGTTCTGTACAGAGCTACTCAAAAGAAAAAGAAGGGAAGAAGAAGAAGAAAGAAAAGAAAGAAAGGAAAGAAAAGAAAAATAAAAATACCCCATACCTGATGTTGCAGAAGAAGAAAGAAATAAAAGAAAAACAAAAATACCCCATACCCTACATTGCAGAGTAAGAAGAAGAAGAAGAAGAAGAAGAAGAAGAAGAAGAAGAAGAAGAAGAAGAAGAAGAAGAGAAAAATAAAAATACCCCATACCTGATATTGCAGCTTGAAGATTTGAGAGGTTGGTCAAAGAGAAACTTCAGCAGGTTCACAGTTCACAGCTTCACTGGTTCACTTGAGCCCTAATTTTTGTTCATTTGCAAAATGAACCAATGGGGGCTTTTTCCCCCATTTTACACTGAATCAATGATATAATAAAATGGGAACCATGATAAGATCATGGCTCCACTAAAATAAACAAAACAATGAACTGTTCTAAAACGCCACACATGCGAGGTGTATGCCTCTCTCGTATAAGGCGTGATAGAAGCGTATATCTCTGTACACAGCTCTCTACAGAGGCGTACGCCTCATATGCCTAGACGCTTCTTGTATGTGTCTCCACGTGTTTTGGAAGCGCCTCGCCTGATGGAACACCTCCAAGTGTATGCTTCCCATGCCTTTTTAAACATTGCTCCATACTTGGACCTACATTCTCTTGCTTGTCAGCCTAGGATTTTATTATTGCAGCAATCTATCACAACTCGTTGCATGTATCAATCTATGACGGCTTGTTACAGAAAAAAATAAGTATAGATTTGGTGGAGATAACAAGTATCCCATATAAAATCCTTTTTTATGAATAAAATATCCCATATAAAATCCTTGTTTCATCATATTCATATACTGGCTATGCCATGTCATGATGTCAGAATGACAGGATTACTTTGTAATAAGAATTAAGGGTCCAGGTACAGTAGATACTATGTGCAGCACATGCATAATTGCATGTCTGTATAGGTTGTATGGCTTGCATATTTATTGAACCTTGTGCAATGAAATGATGATAGGGGCATATTTATTGAACCTGTTTAAATGGCTTTGGAGATTTGCAAATGAAAGAAATGCTTGGTGGAGAAAGCTGATTGTGGACAAATATGGGGTGGACTGGGGTGATTGGAGATCCAATTCTCCTATTTCAAGAGGGATAAGTTCCATTTGGACAGGTATAATGAAGAACGCTAGTTTATTTGAGGAAGRAATCGGTTACAACTTGGGAAATGGGGAAAGAATCAACTTTTGGAAAGACTCTTGGTGTTCTGAAGTGTGTCTGAAAGATGCCTTTCCTCTCTTGTATCAAATTTCTGTAAATCAGGACTCCTTGGTGGCTGAGAATTTCAATGTGGATGCTAACTCTTTCAGTTGGAACCTAACTTGTAGGAAGCGCCTCTTTGACTGGGAAATTAAGGAGTATGCAATTCTGTTGGGCCTGCTCCAGAACCAGAGGATTGACCCAAACATGGAGGATGCTTGGAGATGGAAATGGGAAGCTGATGGCAKGYTTTCTGTWAAGTCTATGTTCAGTAAGTTGATAAGTTCAGGTCAGGAAAACTTTCCGACTAGGCAGATTTGGAGCTCATTCAGTCCTAAAGTGAAGTTTTTGCTCTGGACAATGGCTTT
>NW_010729074.1:7064994-7115017 GCF_000365185.1 Nelumbo nucifera
TCGCGCGATCTGGTTTATCTTGCCTTTGAAGGATTCTAATTTGAGCTTCGGAGCCCTTACACCGGGTTCTCCCCGGAGCTTCTCTTCTCCCTCCGTTTCAGGTCCCTGTTACTCAGTTCAGAGGCAAGATCATCGACAGCTAAGACCGGCCAGATTGTGCATCATCAGTAGTCTTTCAATTGAGCTATGCTAATCCGAGCAGCTCTATTTCTTGATGACGGTATCGGGCTTGAAATTGCCAATTCAGTAAAGCAGATTGGTTCGGTGAACTGGATTTCATTACAGTCAGAAATGCAGGGAAATGACCCTCAAACCATACCTGGCCAAGACTCACATTACAGGAGAGTCCTGTAAAATCTACCTGCACGAGATCAATGCTTTACTTCTCCATCTAAGCTCGAACATCACTATTTGTGGCTTGAGTACCTCCATGGGATCTTGGGTTCCAAAACCCTCCAACGAGGACTCGTTCTAGTATGGGTCGTCAGTGGTTGATGGGATTTCTTGACTGTTAAGCCGGACTCTCCCATTATGGGTCGTCACAACGAGGTTTCCAATCGATATGAAATCGAGATTTTTTTGCTCTTATGATTTTCAGCTGGCAGTTCAGCCAAGAAAGATTTTGAGGGGCAACCATGGGGTTGAGAGAGAGAGAGAGAGCACTGGTGAAATAGAGCAGTGCTCTATTACTGTTGTTGCCAGATTTGTACCATTAGATGGTTGTTAGGCTGTTCTTGGTTGCAATACAAATAAATGTGAACTGATGCAAAATCATGGCAATGCAAATGATTTGAGTGTAAATTCTGACCTATTTATTTCAAATTTTACCTTATTTTGTTTGATTGCAGTACCAAATGAAGTAAATTTAGACGTGAAGCATAATAAAGTAAAATCCAAAACAAAATTAATCAAGAATTTGCATTTTTTACATTAGCACTCTCATGTATTTGTATTAGTGCAAATAAATTTGCACTGCAAACAAACACAATCTGAGAAAATTAGATGACATTTGAAAGGCACATGTGTCTTTTCAAATACCACTTAATGACTGATTAAGAGCAGGTACTGAATTGGCACATTTTGAAAGTTCGATTACTGAATTACCATGTTTTAAAATTCGGAGACCAAACTGACACTAGACCCAAAGTACAAGTATTAATCGGGAATTTTTCCTAAGGCTGCATTTGGAAACGATGCAAATGGAGTGTAAATCCCAGTCTAGGTAAATTTACACTCGGTTCACTTTTGTCTATGTTTGGCAACATTATATTTATGCATTGACAAATGACAGACCAATACATATTTACATTGATAGCAAGATGTAAAAGTATATCAATTAAAAAGAAGTAAATTTGCATTCAAGTGAGCTTTGGACAAAGAAAAAAGCATATGCTTTATTGGAATTCATGTTTGCATACATTACAGCTAAAAGTCTGTTTGGTAAGAAAGTAAATTTGTCAATGTAAAACTAACTCAATTTTACAATTTATAGAAACCATTTTACACACTACATATTTGCATTCACACTTATTTGTATCATTTCCAAACACAGCGTATAAAAAATAGATGCAAAAATGAATCGGGTTGGACTGGTTTTAGGTCTGAACGAAAAAATAAATATGAAGAACCTGTTCTCGAATCAGATCCTAAAAGGTTTTTGTTGAGAATTGACCTGACTATTGACCCAATAAGACTCGATTAGGGGAACTTTTGTAATATGTAGTTAATTCGGGTCTTAATCGGTTCGAAACAACCAAAATCTATCCCGACCCATGGCAATCGGAACATGGTAATTGCCTTTCATTATAGGAAATGACGAATAAAGCCCCATTACACCTTGACCACCACGTGCGTTAAGCATGAATATGGTAATTGGCAAGATCAATTGCGACATAACAAATTACAGATTCTAGAAATATCTAGATGAATGCGTCAATTGCGTTCATATCGTAATTTCCCACAATTATCAGGGTCATTTTCGTACTAAAATCAAGAAAATCCTAACGAATTCTACTGCTCCTCTCACTCCTTCAAACTGCTCGTCACTGCGGCTATTTGGTTATATATACCCCTCATCAGTCTCATTTCTTCCGCACTCTGATACAACCGATCACCCCTCAGTACTGCGTTCTTCTTTCTTCTCTGCAAGAAACCCTAATCGATCGATCCCCATCTCTCTCCCTCGTTCTCGCTTTTCTCAGTCATGGATACTCGCCTGCAACTCACCGTTCTCCTCCTCTCGGTGCTCGCTTCGTTCTCATTCTCCAGAACGAGCTTCGCTGCAGGGGAAGAAACTCCGTCGCTGCCGTTATCATCACCACCTTCGTCACCTTTACTGTCTCAAGAAATTCAAGAATCTTTCACGCTGACGACCTTGCTCGAGCCGATCTTGGCGAACCTGGGGTTCCACGAGCTGGCCATGGCAGTTCCTTCTCTGTCCGACTCTGCTTTCACGACCTGGAACGGACCGTCGACGCTATTCGCTCCGACGGACGCGTCGATCCGAAGTTGTGGATCATGCTCCGTTCCTCGTCTCCTTCGCGAGCATATCGTGCCAGGGATTTTCTCTCTCGACTACATGCGCAAGCTAGCTTTCGGAACCAAGATCGAGACCATGAGCTCCGGTCGCTGCATCACGGTGACCTCCGCCGATAACAATTCAAAGATCTTCGTCGGAGGCGTAGAGATTACACAGCCGGATATCTTCAACAATGGTATAATCGTTGTTCACGGCCTTAATGGCTTCGTTGCTCCCCTCTCGCCTTTCTCCTGCAACGTCGAGAGGATGACCTCACTGTCGTTTCCACCCCAGCCTTCTGCGCCCGAACGAACTCAATATTTCACACAGTCTCCTGTGATGCGCCTTATGTTAAGGGACGCCATGCTCCGCCTGCGCAACAATGGCTTCAGCGTCCTCTCTCTTGCTATGAGAGTGAAATACGCCGAGCTCGTAAACCTCCAGAACATGACGATCTTCACTCTGGACGACATGTCTATCTTCTCTGGTGGTCACGCGTACGTCAGCAATGTGAGGTTCCACATCGTCCCCAATCGATACTTGATGAACGTCGACCTTTCTAAGCTTCCGGCAGGAACGCTGTTGCCTTCGCTGGAGCACGGTCAGAATTTGGTGGTTACAACTGCCGGAGGAGGACCATCTCCAATGAGGATCAACTACGTTCGGATCAAGATCCCCGACGTGATGCACAACCTCAAAATCGTTGTCCACAGCGTGTACTTGCCATTCCCACATCTTCATCCGACTGCAGCATTCAATGGTATCGGAGGAGCATGGGACTCGACAGCAGTGATTGGCGACGGTGGGATGTTTCCAGCAAGAAACGTTGGTGAAAGTGTGAGAACATCTGGTTCTTGCGACGCTTTGGAGAAGGACGGTAGCTGTGCAGTTCCTCCCGTGCCGGAAATCAAAGCGACAATGGAAATTGATGATCATCATAGTCTGTGAAGCTTGATCTTCTTCCCTCTATTGCTGTTAAGGTGTTCCATCACAGAAGTGGTCTGTAGTGTCTACCGGCGGCATAGTGCACCTGTCTAGTAATATTCTTTGGTAGTAGCAATATAGATATGTTTCTTTGTTTTCTGCTACAATTCTATGGTTCAGTTGGCAACTTTGATGCATGAGAGGCTACTACTACGCTTATTTTACTCTGTTGATTCTATTGTTGATGAGTGAAAAACTGAAAATCCATTTCCCTTGCGTCCAGATTGTGTGAATACTGAATTCATTAAAATAGATCTAGCTTTGTTCTTTTGCCTCCATTTGTTTGCGATGCAATTCCATTGCATGAGTACAAATGCATTATACATCAAAGTAGAGATCAGAAGAGTGTAAATTCTGGGGCGTGGTTAGTTTTGTTTTGTATTTTTACTTCGACTTAATTTTACTTCATTTAATTTACACCAAATCAAATGGTAAAATTTGAAACAAGAAATTACATTCAAGTCATTTACATATATTCTAGAAGTGAAATTTGCATTGCATACAAATTAACCCTCCCTGTTTCTTGTTTCCTCACTTCTTGTGATATTATTTTTCTTTCCTTCTTTCGTTTCTTAAATGTCAAAATTGTTGTTGTTGAGATATGTTTGCGCTGCACTTGTTGCATTTGCATGCAATGTTTGACAGGTGACCCAATTCGCGTGGGACCATGAGTTTGGTTGTATTGTTGGTAAAGCATGTGTATGATAGGAAGATATACTCAATGAGGCCCGGAGACGGTTGAATGGTTTAAGGTGGAGCCTGGAATGGGAGAGCAGTTAGGATCTGGTAATCACAACGTTGTAAGCACGTTTAACGAGCACTGAAAATTTTTTTTGACACCTATCCCTTAAAATCCCCTCAATCCACACCCTTGAAAAAGATTAAAACCCATTCGTCAAAATACTTATCAAGCACTCCTCTAACGTACTTACTTATGTTGTGGCTGGTCCCATGGGAGAGTGGCATAGATTGAGTGAAAGGGATGGTGAAACCGTGAAAGCTGAAGACTGAAGTGGAATTGAACTGATGAGAGCAGAGTAGTTTGTCAACGAAATTAAAGATTCCGATTGCTTCACTCAACTTACTTTTTGAAGAAAAAATTAAATTTGGCTGTCTAAATTCGACAGCCTGAGACTGGGGGGACTCTCCCCGCATGGGATCTTGTGCTGGTTACAATTTCTACTTGCACTCTCCAAGTTGCATTGTTATACTGGGTCTCAATTCCGTGGTAACCGCGCCAGCATATCAGGTCACTTGATTCACACCGACTCCTTGTAAACAGTATGGGTAAGTCACGACATCCATATAGGCAGTCGAATTTAGACAATCAAAGTGGAAGAGGCCGGAGCTTACGAGTTTACTTTTGCGATATGTGCATGTAAGCTCTCTTCCAAATAAGGACTGGGCTGCTGATTATTTCACCAAACACACGCCTTGTATCGTTCCTCAACGGCGTTGTGCCGGATTTTTCCACTCAGTCAATCGAATAGGGGAAGGGTCGAAGGGATGATCATGGGTAGGCCGCGTTTTGACTGTACAGTATCAATGGTCTTTAGCTCTGCCCCGGACCTGGCCCGGCCAGCCCTATATGTTTCCAGGCATCCAGATTCCAAGACCAGATGTGTCCGTATTAATCAATAAAATTATGGTTTTCAATGATTTAAATTATAATTTAATTGTATAATCAAAACCCTTGGTCCGGGTCCTCCAAGCCTATGTTTTGCTTGGCCTAGGTCCGGCTCACGTTATGTGAGGTCTTGACGAGTCCAGCTCACCTGCCAACAAAGTAGGTTCCAACACCTTCCCAATATCATCTGACACCGCATATCTCATACATGGCGAATTTTTGAATCTCAATCTTTTCATTTGCTTTTTAAACAATATTACTCCCCTTCCCAAATTATATTAATCGATTGGACCGTTGGCTGGTTCGATGATACCCAAAACCGGATTCAATTAAAAGCAGCTAAAGCCGTATCAAAAAATTGGGTGAATCGGTCCTGGTTTTTTTTTTTTTTTTTGAAATTTTTTTAACACATAAATGTAAATTTCTAGAGTTCATAACTTTGCACATAACTTTTCGAGACCTACATATTTCAAAGGTGCTAAAAGCGCCTTATCCCACTTTTTTTTTTTTTTTTGCAAAAAAAAACAGCTGTTTGGCCTTAAATCTTAATTTTTAATATGAAAAAAATTAAGGGCTTTTGAATTAATAAACATTGGTTGTCGACCACCCATTCTCTAAACATTGGTTCTCTCTTACAAAATTGAGGGCTTTTGAATTAATAAAACTTGTCATACATCCCTAGATTCTATCGTTTGTCGACCACCCATTTTTATTCAAAATAACCCTTACCTCAATCAAAATCCTTGCATATCCATCTTCTCCTTGCTTCTATTGAATCTATTCCTATTGTCATACTTCAAAAACTTCTAACAGAGGAATCCTCACCACACTGATCAAAATAACTCCTCTTCCTCGACTTCTATTGAGAATCCGGGAACCATCTACTTTATCTCAACTCAATACTTTTTCTTGCTCACTCTCATATTCAAAAGTCCAATTGGCTGCTTCCTTGTGAAACATGAAAATGAATATAATAATCCTCCATTCAACTTGCAAATCCCAAAACCTCTTATCAAACTTGCTTCCAATAATTTCACCATCAAGGATTGGAATATCAACATAATACGTTTGATACAAGGTGTATCATATTGATATTTAAAGAGATGGGTGCATGGCATAAATGGAACAACATGATGACATTGAGGACCTATAGTAATAGCTATGACTGCAACTTAAAGCTTCTAACCGTTGACATAGGTCAATGGATTGTTATTCAATACTTTGATGGTTTTTATAGGTTGTCTCAAAATTTTGGATCACCAACACATATCCAGTTACATTGGTGGCTCAAACTTGTTAGATCTATGAATTTTTCCAAAAATTAGAAAAAATAAAATTTTATATATTATAAATGATTTTCACTGCAAGAAAGAACTATAATTCTGATTTACCAATAATCTATTAAATTCATTGTTCTAAGAATAATTTATGTCAACAATGACTTCTTTCTTGTTTTTATGGAAAAGCAAAAATTAGAAAAATAATTTATTTTATATATTCCAAATGATTTTCATGGTAAGAAAAGAATCATAAAATGGATCCATCAATGATCTATCAAATTCTTTCTTCTTTTTTTCGTCTATCAAACTCATTGATCTAACAACAATTGAATGTGTCTTGTGAGATGAATTTATATCATTTTTACATGTTCTAGACTCTTAATTTTGTTGATTCTAATCTGTCTCTGTATGTAAATTGTTATTATGTGCACTTTTGTACATTTATACATATTCATAGTTATTTCAACCTTATATTTAGTGTTATTGATGTATTTGAGAGATTTGTAAGAATTTCCCTAATACATCTAAACATATTTATATCTTTCAACTGTATCCATGCACATCCAAAGTATACATGACAGGGCCATACCCGCATCCATTTATGGGTGAAGCCCAACTTTGGGCCCTGAAGAATGCAATTCAGCTTTGTTCATTTTGTATTTTCCTTCTGTAGGCTTTAGTATCTTAAAATAATATTTCCATTTGAATGGACCTTTTCATTAGTATCTTATTTTGTAAATTTTATAAATGTGAAGTTAACCTCTTAAACTAATACATATGCACAAAAAAGTTTTTAAGGGCTCATATTAGATCCGTTGGCCATCACGTGATGCAAAGTTTCTTAATACAGGATAAGAAATGAAAAGCTATTTAACAAAAAACCAATTCACCCTCTTATTCTCATGGATAAGGCTCTTCATTATTTTCTGGAGACTAAATCTAGTTTTCAGAGTGAGAAAACTGCTAATGCTTTTAAAGCTTGGAATCCAATCGTCTGGGTCCATCAAGTTAACTTTGATGCCTCCCATAACCTAGAGGTTTGGTGTTCCACTGCCTGTATTATTGCCATGGGTCATCTTGGTACGGCTCTTACCTCAAAGACGACTGTATTGATCTCTTATCAATTTAACTGAAACTTGGGTCATTTGGGAAATTCTCTACAGCGCCATCAACTTCAAAGACTACCATGTAATCATCGAAGGAGACTCGCAACTTGTATCAATTGCTTGAAGAAGATCGGAATAGACTGAAGAATATTATTGAGAAATGCCCTTGTGTTTATTCTTGTTTGAATGCAGGTATCATCTTTTGCCATGCATTTCGTTAATCTAATCAAGCTGCTGATTGGCTGACTTGTAATGCTCTTTTTGGAGGTGAGTATGGATTGTATGCCTTGGTCTTAAATTTTATCTGATTTTGTGATTTTTGAGGACGTGCTAACCCCCTTGTGTAGCCCCTTCTTCCAATTAGGGGTGTCAATTGGACTTGGTCCAATCCGATTCAGTCCAATGCGAGTCCATTATAAATGGACCAGGTCCAATCTAATCCAATGATTGTTTTGGAACAATTTGGACCAGTCCAATTCAATGTGTGGACCATTCAATCTGTTCAATTTCATTTTGATTTAGATTGGTTTTAACCCAAAACCCAGTCCATTGACACATATATTCTTATCTTATATCGATGAACCAAATATTTGCTTAATCCAACCCAATCCAATATAAATTTTTTAAGGACAGACCAGATCAAATCCAATCTAATAAATATTTTGGATAAATATTTTGGACTGGATTGGTCCAATCTAATATGTCTTGTTGGTCTGTCCAGTCCATCCAAATTGATTTTGGACTGGATGGGGTCCAATCCAAAACTGGTCCATTGATACCCTTACTTCCGAGTTCCGATCTATCAAAAAAAGAAAAAATTCAAAAGTGCACAACAACTCGACTCCCATGAAATTTCCAAATTCAGTCAACTTCTTACAAAAGAATCACACATCCACTAGTAAGTTTCTTCTGGCACATCTGTAGCATGTTGATCAACGCTCAATACCCAGCTTTTGACAGCAAATATGGCTTGATTAATCATGATCTTTTGCTAAGACCATGAAAGAACCGGTGCTTTCTCCTCCGGGAGTGTCTCCTAGACACCCGTGACATAACAAAGGGAACATAGTGGACCTACACAAATGTGAAGATAAAATCAAATATGGTAGACAGGCCTGAAAATAGATGGACACAAAACCACAAACACCGAAACTCGGAAGAGCTACCTGAGAGTTATTACGGATACCATAAACCTGAAGCAGGGCGTTATCATCAATGAGCTTCTCATTATGGTAGGAGAGACAAAAATTTGCCCACACATGCCTCCTGCAAAGCAAAAAGTGCATTTTTATTTTAATAGCTATATAAGATCCTAAGTACATCTGCAATGAATGTAAAATACAGATTGTTTAAAATAAAAAGAAAAAGTTTTATCCATTAATTCGTTCAACTTTGATAAAGTTATAGTATCATCCTTCTAAATGCTACATATTTTGAGAGTCGAACTTGCAACGTGACTGTACACATTCACATCATATATTGCCTAGCATAAGTTACTGCCTTTATTTCTATGAATCCAACCCCACCCTCCCAAAAAAAAAAATAATAATAATAACATCTGTGTAAGACCAAGAAAAGGGAAGGAAGACTCTCTGCATATGGTGGATCACATGACCATTGGAACAACAGATGTTGGCAAAGATGCCACAGTTAAAATTATAGATTCAAAATGTAATGTTGTGATTGCTATGGCACCATCAGTGGGCCGAAGTGAAGAATCCATCCTTGTGAGCCACTTCTTAATCTGCCTCAAACATCTTACCATGTTTGAGAAACATATGGAAACTAATGAAGGATCAACTATTATTGATCAAAGTATGAAATTTAACAACTGTAAGTCCACAATAATTTTAGTTATAGCAATGCACCAAGAAACAGCAATGCATATATGGTAGAGCAAATTTAGCACTAAAAGCTCAAGGACATATTCTTAGGCTGCATTTGGAATTTCTTATTTTAAGGACTTATCTCCTTTTTTCTGCTAAAACATAAAATGCCACTATGAACACTAAGTTTTTAACTACAAACAGGAGAAAAGTCCTTAAAGTAAGGAATGCCAAATGCAGCCTTAATGTGATCAAGGGAAGTTGACCAGATATAGTACCATGAAATGTGGCGATGTCCCATATGCGATTGCTCCATGTCATTTGTTTTTCTTTTGATAGCTGACTTCAGATCCTTAACAGTAGCAGAATTCATAACGGCAACATCTTCATTAAAAAAGACCAATTAGTGAATCAACCAAACCCAAGAAAGCAAATACATTCTTTTAGGCTCAATTACTTTGGTCAGATCACCAAACTTAACAGAATTATCTCAAGAAAATTAAGGCATCCAAGAAAGAGATGTGAACCAATATGGGTTACACCCTTTCTGAAAAGTGAATGAAAGAAATGAAAGTTATGAATCATGAAATTCAGTGTTCAATGATTTGGAAGTTGGAACAAGTTTCATAGCAATCTGATGGAGAAAAGCAAGGAGCTAATACCAAAGGTGGTACCGTCCATTTTAAGGACAGAGATTCTCATAGCGCTACCCAATTCCAAACTGATAAGCGTGTCCACATCAGTGAGAGTGGGTTTCTTCGGGATGTCAGCAAGTATGGGATCGTCTAGCAGAGCTGAAAGCGTTGACTGTAACCTTGCCTTCTTTATGCTGCTGTGGCTGTACCCTATTCCTACCTCCTCGACCTTCTTGTTGGACTCCATCTTCTCTACTAAATCATGATGGCTTCCTGACTTGCTCAATATTTCATTTACTAATATACCTGTCCAACAGACAAGGAAGAATTGAAATTTAATAGAATTAAAGACTACAGAAAAACATTGGTGGAAAAAAGTCAACTAAATGAGGAAGAATAAATACTAAGGAAATAAAATAGAATGTCTAAAATCCAAATATGAAAACAATATAAGAAGCTCAGATTCCTATAGAAACTGGAAATGGAAGGAAAAATACTAGTCATGTATAAAAATTATGGGCAAATCCTCTTAAAAATGATAAACATCACATCTTGAAATTCAATATATTTAACACTAGTTTCCTGAAAAATACAGTTGCATAGTTTATTGCAAGGCGTACTCATATAAGTTGGGTTCACACTAGAAAGATGCAAATATTGTGTATTTCAATAAGATTGTCAAGGTTTTCCATAACATACCAAGGGCCAAAGTATCTAAGAAATAATGCAATTGACGAAGAGCATGGCCACATAAGAATTAAAAAAAGAAAAGATTAATTTATAAATGCCACAAAGAAGCAAATCTTCCACAAACCAAATATCTGAATTTGGCTTACATGATTTACCTAAACTTTGACATATTATATTCCACATAAAAACAAAACCTGCAAAACTTTATTGCCACAATACATAAATGCCAACATGCCAGAAGGGAAAGGAACTAAGAAAAAATTCAATAGAAAATAATGTTATAAAGGTCAAGTTGACTTGTTAAATTCACTTACAGAAACCTAAATGTCTCAAGGTGCAAATAAACAGCAACTGCTCCTTTTTGCAATTTTATTATGAGATCCACTTTTCCTGTAATGTTCACAATTACATTTCTTTTCAATTGTAACTTTTGTATTTTAGACAAAATAGTTAAATAACATACTATGCTTTTCATCTTGCTACTGCTTTTGTAATGTCTGGCAGGATTGGGGGAGCTTCTTCTTCTTCTTCTTCTTCAATTGCCTCTGATTTTGACATCCACCCTATTATTCCTCTTCTTCTTTCCTGTTTTTTTTACATAAAACAGGGTCTCTTCCTTCCCCTTTGTTTTTTGACACCAAAATAGGAGCTCCACCTCATTCTTCTTCACTGACTCTCTTCTATTTTGGAAGACTGAACACTGCTGTGAAGTCTAACGGCACAAAACCAGCTGCTACAGTTGTGTTTTGGCTGCTCAATGCTAACTGCTAAGTACTACATTCTTCTCTGAATCAATGTTATTTGAAAGAACTAAAAAAGGATTTACAAGTGGATAATTCTTGATGTTGGATTATAATAGATGCTTGCATTGTTAATTACTTAATTTTTTAGTGCTTTCACTGGTTTCTTGTATTGTATTGGAAGGAAACAAGGAAGACCTTTTTTACTTGAAAGTTGCAAAATGCAATTTTAGTATTTTAGTGTGAATTATTATTACTTTGACATTTGAAATTAAGTTTTATTTATACTATCATGATTGCAATATCTGTTTTTATTTGAATAGGATGTTTTATTATTAGAAATTCTAACTATAATTGCAGAAAATTATATGCTTGAGACTTTGGCTTGGGAGGCTTACACCTCGTGCTCGGGAGGCTTATGCCTCCATTCTAACCTATGCGGCACACTCTTGTGTTTTAAAAAACTGGTTTATATTCCCCCCCTCCCAATTCTTTCTTCACCCTACATTAAACTTTGTCTTTACACCTAAACCTAGCTAATGAGTCTGCCATGTTGTTTGCATTTCTTGGACTTTCACCTGAATGAGCACTTGAGCAGTTCAAGTTGGAAGCCAAAACCCTGTCATGTCAAAGGAATTGTCTGCAGTCTGCCCACCACTTGGCAATCGCCTTCTGCTTGCATACCTGTCCAGCCCATTGGTCTAGAGAAGGTTAGAATAATATCTCCCCCTATCATCTTTGATCACCCCCTCCCATACCTGAAGCTCTTGGATTACCTGAACAGCACTTGTCAAAAATATGTTTTACCTTGTTCAGGAGTGCTCCGCACAGCATTGACCTGTTGTTTTCTTATTGTTTACCACTAACCAGACACTACCTACCATGCACCTTACCAAGCCATCCATAAAAGTGCTCTTGAATTCCTTGTTCGACAAAACCCAATGGCATATTGGCTGACCTTGTGCAGTGCTACATGGTTCTTTGCTTTCTTGTCTTAAGTGGGAGGTGGAACCCAAGAACCTCCGGAAAGGTGGAGAAAGTGGTTCCATTTATCAGAAGGGCCAACAATGTCCCTTATGAATCACTTTGCTTTATTTGCAACATTTGTAACATTAATGTTGAAATATGAGCTTTTATTTGTCCCATAGGCCATATTTAGTTTCTTCATATTTTAAGCTTGTTTTTATAGCTTTTTTTCCATAATGCTACACATGCATCATATGTATCAGACTTGACTAGTACTGTAGAAAAATTTTAAAATTATAGGAGGAAAAGTGACTTGAAGTCATTCTTGTGACATCCCTTTCACAGAACTGATAAGCATTGTGGAATAGAGATTGGCTAGGTTCTTCGGGCAGTACTGCTACTTGTGGTTTGGGGCCCTCAAAAGATTAAGCTAAACTGAATAAGGGTTAAGCAGGTCTGTGGATTTTATGTAGGAATTAGCATATATGATATTCATAAACCATTGTTTTAAGCTAAACTGAATAAGGGTTAAACAGGTCTGTGGATTTTATGTAGGAATTAGCATATATGATATTCATAAAACATTGTTTTTCCATGATAATTTTGGAATTTTGGTTTATCTTTTTTATAACTTTTTTTTTCATTTCTGCTATTGAATGCAAACTTGATGTTTCTTTTAATATCTTAAATGTGTGGAGCTTAATGCAGTCTTTTCCTACTCTTTTCAGAAGTATGTTCAAAATAGTTAATAAATGCTAATTTGTTTTCTTTTTAATATTTTTCTGTGCATAGTTTTCTTAGAAGCATCTATTGTTATGGATCTTGTATATAGTGGTTACATACTGGACTTTCAATTCAGTGACCTTGATTCAATCCCCAGTAGGACCTTTTGCCTCCCCCCAATAGAAAATAGATTTTTATGTAAGCCATTAACAAATTCACAATTTCCATTTCTCTTTTGTATGAAGTTCCAATATCATTATTGTAGTCCAAGATAAAAAGAGTGAAACTTACCTCCAGTAAATGAATTTGTCGGAACGACTGTCGATGTCAACTAGTGGAATTCGAAGGGGCTCCCACTCCGACGGATTTTAGATCTGAGAACGGTAGAAAATGAGGAAAAAAAAAACAAGGTAGAAAATGAGAAAAATTTACGGAAGGTCAAGGGATACTTACCCCCTGCTGGAATGGTCATCGGCGTCGACCGGCGGAACTCGAAGGGGGCAATCTCCGGCGGGTTATGGAAGGTGGAGGTTTCAGGTCTGAAATTGGAGAGAGAGGACACGAAGCCAGAATTAGGGGATGATGCCCTTTTGGGCGAGAGGAAGCTAACGGGACGGGGTGGAACTAACGGGACGAGTCTCTTTAATTCGCGTGTGGGCGGACACGCGGCGCGCTCACAACGCGTGGGATGTATTTGAGGGGCAACTCTGTGGGGACGGATGCAAATCCATTTTTTTCAGCAATCGTCATGGATTAGGTTACAAACTCGATTTGTGAAAAGAAATAGGACTGCTGTATCTTATGGAGACATACCTTCTTACTAGGTCTGATTAATTAGCTTATCAGAGAAGTAAGTTCGCTTGAGATCATGTCATAGGTTGGCTAAACAAGCATACTAAATTGAATATACTATTTTGCTGCTGAGTTAGGGCATTCTTTTTTGCTTGCTCAATTATTATTTCTTTTAGTTGATAGGTGGAGCTGGTTAGCTGTCTTCATTCTCCTTATTTGTTGGCTGCATGCTTTTTAAAAACGAACCGGAAACAGAACGGTTCCGGTTGTTGGCTGAATGGTTCGACCCATGATGTCATAAATAAATTAAAAATAAAAAATATCTATAAATAATAAAAAATAGCATAAAATTAAATAAAAAACAAAAAAATATAGAAAATAAAAAATAATACAGTACAAAATACATAAAAAATATAAAAATAAAATACAAAAAAAATCTAAAAAATACAGAAAAAAAAACACAAAAAAAATCAGAAAAAAAATAAAACAAAAAATTGCAAAAAATACAGAAAAAAAAATCTGGAATGTTAAGTCCTAAAATGCAAAAATCCTTGACCTAAAATCAAAATTGATAAAAAAAATTACACTAATTTTTACCTAGAAGTCCTGCAAACTCGCTTGGGAAGTGCTGCAAATTGCAAAAAACGTTAGTCGTTGCCGGTTGCCGTTAAACGAGGTCGGTCGGTGTGTATTGCCGTCGAAAGCCGGAGATGTTGGCCGCTGCAGGTGGTCGGTTCGGTGTGAGGGATGGCCGCCGCTACAAACTCGCCTGCCGCAAAGCCTAGAAGTGATGCAAATCGCAAAAAACGCTGGCTGCTGCTGCAAATTCACCGTCGCCGGTTACCGTTAGTCACGGTCAGTCAGTGTGTATCGCCGTTGAACGTCGGAGTTGCTGGCCACCGCAGGTGGTCGGTTGGATGTGAGGGATGACCGCCGCTGCAAAATCGCCTGCCGCAAAGCCTGGAAGTGCTGCAAATTGCAAAAAACATTGGCCGCCGCTATAAATTCGCCGTCGACGATCGCCATTAATCACCGTCGGTTAGTGTATATCGCCGTCAAACGCCGGAGGTACTGGCCGCCGTAGATGGTCGGTTGGGTGTGAGGGCTGATAGGAGGGAAGAACGAAAGGGTTAGAACGAAAATGGGATTTTAATTAATTGATTTGGGATGGGAAAATTAAAGTAATTTTATTTTTTGTTTTTTTATTTTATTTAAAACATTGAAAATAAAAAAGAGAATCCGCGAACCTCTATCTGAGTCAAATGATTTAGCAGTCCAATCACCCGAGTTAGCGGTTTTTTAACTTTTTCAACGTTTCTTAAAGATTTCCGAATTTTAGTATAATCGGACCCGGGGGCCTGACCAGTTATCGGTTTTTCTGGTCCAATCATCCGACCCGGTCCGGTTTTGAAAACCATGATTGACTGTGCTTGACTACTTTTCGGATAATGACTATAAATAATTACTGGTTTATGAATTCCTGGTGACTGGGATGCCACCAACAGATGGACTGAAGCAACAACTGATAGAGGTGAATTGAATGGAATATCTAGTGGGGAGTGATGAGTTTGTTTTTATCAAATATGGATAATCCACCTCTTTGTTTTGCATTATCTGAATACAGAAGTAGTATTCCAGCAGAAAGAAACTTTAGTTTCTATATTTCTAAAAATTCTCTACTTTTAAATGCAGTCTACTGATGAATGTGACGTGTGCAAAGGAGACACTGGCATCATTTGTTTCATTTTCTTTTCTTCTATTAAAGATTGTGTCACACCTTCTACCAGAAGTTGGGTTTTGAGATATTGAAATATAATTAATTGGTATTAGCATTTCAGATTTTTTATCAAGGTGATTGTAGCAGTTAATGAAATTTTCAAGGGATTCCCCCTCCTAATTAAACAACTTCTAGTTATTGCCTAATTAAACAAGTTCTAGTTATCTTATTTGCTTACAATTTTTTTGATAAATGAGAAATTTTATTAGGGAATATGGATAATAACAGATAACATTTACAAAAGACCCATGGAGAAGCACGTGCTGCGACCTCTCCAACCAATCGAAAACTAAAATAGATTGCAACTGTTCCCTAACTGCCCATTGCTTGGCTAAACAATCAGCCATAGCATTAGCACATCTCCCCACCCATTGTATTCTGACATACAAATTTATTATCAGCCACTTGAATTTTTTAAGTTCATTCTTAAAGCACCAAACCACAGTCTCTGGGTTCTATAGCCCCTCCACAATCACCTTGGAATCACCTGTTCCACTCGAATAAATTTATTTGATGATAATTCTTCTATAAAGAGATATCCAGGAGCTGCATTAATGTGAACGCATTGTTTATCTATAGAGAGATATCCAGGAGTTCTGATATTTTGCAATTCATATCTTGGGTAGCACTTCTTCATTCATCTTCTCAAGGACCCATCCTTGTTTTGGAATTGGAGTTTGGGTTTTTCTTTCATTTGGAAGTTTTGCTTGTTTGAGTCTTCTCTGTTGGAAGTTTTTTCTTTAGTTCTTGGCATTTTAGACTTCTCATGGCCAATTGCAGAGATCTCTTGAGGTGTCTCTCCCGGTGCTCAGTTACATTCCTTCTTATTGTTTTGTTTTATCATGCTGTTTGTTTCTTGGATTGTATGTGAGCATTAATGAAACAATTTTGACTCTTTAGGCATAAAAAACAAAGTCCTTATCCTCTGAAATCAGGATAGTATTTGGAAATTTCCATCTGGTGGAGACTACTAACCAAAATAGATCTACTAGGCCCACGGCAAGGCCATCCAAGAAATGGATGATCACGAAAGGTTCAAAACCACACCCATTGAATGGACACAAAATTTTTGGGCATTTTGTAGAGGCATACAATTCAAGCATCAGAAATATTACAACAAAATTCTCTTATTCAATACCATTACATTTCCTCAAAATTCCTACATTGTCCTTTGAAGATATAACCAGACAGCTTGTAGGCTTGTGATACTCAATACGGGTAATATGGCGATACATCACTACAGATCCTCTTCAGATGTCCTGAGGGCCATTAATCACCTGGATGTTGCAATAAAACCGTTAACACAAAATTGTCCCAAAGACTGCTGTTAAGCAAAGAAACCTAGAAAAGGAAAAGGGAAATAATTTGGGGTTTCAAATTTCTACCTTGTTCTCAAGTACAACCCCATCAGGAATTTCCAATTTCTCGCCAGGTTTTGCATCAATAGTCACATTGCCCTTCAAGCATATTCCATCAATTGTAAGATGAAAGAATAAAAGATTTAAAGGGATAACTTCAAGTTTAGTAGTAGTGAAATATATGCACTAAATAAACAAATTGTCACTTGTCAGAATTAAAATTTCCTCCATTGAATTGAAAGTGTTCTTATAGTTAGATAGGGAGCAACTTCATCTCTTCCAGTCTATGCCATAGGCATGACTGCCAAATCGCAAGTAAACAATTTGAATGGCACCCAAGGATTAAAATATCAGATCGGATCCATCTACATCCACCATCTGATATATATGTATTAATGTGTTTATTTACATGTGTTGTGTGCTTTTTTTTTTACTCCATGGGGCTACACAACTGGGGGGGGGGGGGTTAGCCCATCCCCCAACCTTGGTGCAGATTGTTCCCAAGTCTCCACAACAACCAGTTGGCACCTTTTGCATATGTGCAATAAGTATTAACCATACATGATACATGGTATTTGGATTTAACTTTTTTTATGACATACATGGAACCCAAGGCAAATACCCGCTTTATATATATAAAGTAGAGGCCATTGCTGATGGCAGTGGAGAAGAAATAGAGGTCACTGCTACCGTGAAGAAGAAGGAGAACAAACATACCTTTGCTGCTTTCTACTTGTCAGTTGGCCACTAGAAGCAATGAAATCACAGACCTCTGGTAAGTCATCTCCTTTTCTCTTTCTCCCCATTGATCCCTATCTAGGGTTTGGTATTTGATAGAAAACATAAAGGACATACCAATCTAACGGTTTAGAGTTTCTAATAAAGAAATCAAAGTTCAAACCACAACTGGATAGTTGAACTGCTGAACTGCCACCTAGGGCTAAAAACAGGTCATTCTCCAGGTCAGGTTTTCAAACACTGTTCTCTCTCTTTTTCATCCAAAGATGTACAAGTATTACAAAAGCAAACATTATAAGGTAAGTCAACTCATTACAAGATGAACACTGATTAACCCCCAACCTTGCTGATCCATCAGCTATTGCATTCAAATCCTGGAAGTCCATCTTGAAACATGTCTATTTGTACCAATGTCAGATATGAAACTTACTGGATACAAGACTAGATACTACATGGACACTTCTAGATGTCCTCTATTGCATTAACACTTTTAAAATATGTAATATGATGTCCTAACAAATTATGATATAAAAAAATTAAATTTGTCAGAATTGGGTACAAATTTTGCACCCAGTTCAGTTTTGCATCCATTTGTTTATAAATGTGATTTGCACTGCCACCTGATACAAAATTTGTACTTTTTGTTTCATTTACATTTACTAGCAGTTGAAATTTTCAACCCAAAAGCTGATGCAAAATTTACATTACCTTCCTCTTAAATCAATTCTTTCTCATTTAACATGGGAACTGCATTCTCTTGCTTCTTACCTCACTCTCAAACAAATAAGCATCCTTCTTTCATGCTATTTCATATAATGTGGGACCAAATCATTTTATTTCTCATAAACAAATAAGATAAAATTAAATCTGAAGCAAAAGTAAACTAGAAACTACACTCAATCTATTTGCACTTACACTAGTACAAATGAAATTCACACTAAACAAACTGAGCCTTATCTTCAAAAACAAGGATGTAAAAGCATGATATAAATCATATTACATGAGACATCCATACCCATAATCACGTCTATGATTTTAGCAAATCAAGAGTTTTATCCTTGTGTCCCATATTTGTATCCATGTCCATATCTGTATCTGAGTGTCATAGATTTTTGCACCATCGAATGCCAATTTTAGAGTCACCTTTGATCTGGGTCAGTTGGGGATTCCTTGCAATGGATCCCCCTGTAACAACTCCACCATTCCCAAATCCAAGATAAGGACAATAAACACAAAATGAATTGCCTCAATTCTCAAAGATTTTCATGCCTTAGTTGCCAAATTCAAAATCATCTGATGATCAGATGATCCTCATTTAATAAATGCCTCGAGGAAACTTTTCTTCACTCTCCCTCATCCATTCCTTAACCACCTTTACCGTGGTATTTTTCATCCCTTTTAAGTTTTAACAATTTGTGCCTACCCTTCCTGGTAGACTCCAAACAAACAAGAATCACCAAAATACCTAATAAATCTATGTTGTGGTGAAGAATTGTACATACTAACAGAAAAATAAACAAAAGATGTCATAGTTCATTGTAACAGAGCAGATCCCAGATGTAACAACCACATCATAAAAAGATTCATCAGTAAAGCAGAAAGCATTATTCAATACCTTGAGGGTTATATTGGCACCAAACCATACATCGCCAGTCACCTTCAAGCTATCAAGCTCAATGATGCTAGGGATGGACTTGAAGCGACTTAGGAAGTTTCCAACCTGAATGATAAAATAAAATAAATCATAGTTGTTCAAAGATGCAATCCATCAGATGGAAGACAATCCTTTAATACAATACCTTTTTAAACTCAGGCCCGAGTTCAATAGAGGGATTCGCAGGAATGCTTCTAGCATTGTTTCGGATAACAAAGCCATCAACTACTGTGTAAAGATCAGACTGTAAAAATGCATCTATGTTTTAGATTACCTAATGTCAAGGTCTTTAGAAGATAAATGACATCAAGTGTTTTAGTTTAACCTGAACAAGAAGCAAATCAGATGTTGCCTTCACTGGAAGGAACCGAGATCGCGGAACATTAATGCCAATGGCATGATCAAAGAACTGTTCCAGATAATAAGGGATTCAAAAGAAAATTCATAGATCTAAGAATACACAAACATTAGGTAACTGCAGATGTTATATTTGGAGAATACCCTAATTGCCGCACCAGCTGCTGTTTCCAACTGAAGAACTTTGACCCCATCCACTTCCTGGAAACATCATGAGTAACTTGCTAGTTGAAATTGCAATAACAAATATTAGCAAGTGTTTCATCAACTGGAAAGAAAAAGGTCCGACCTTAGGGTTTGGGATGATCTCCATTTTTAGTGCATCAGCTTCTACAAGCCTTTTAATGGCATTCAAATTCAACCACCTATGGAGAATAGGAATTAGTAATTTAATACATCTGCATTATCATGGACTGAATCACACTAGAAAAAGAAAATTTTCTTCTCACATGCATTTGCATATTCGAAGAAGAATCTCAATTCACTTACAAATTGTTTGTATTGAAGATCTTGAACTTTTCAATTGACTTGAATTCATTTACCTAAATAAATGACATGAAAGTCATACATCTTCCATCCTATATGATATCTCTCAAAAAAAAAAAAAACAAAAACAAAAGAAGTAATAAATGTAAAAGATCTGGAAAAAGTATCAATTGATGCTCACTACATTGAGAATGAGAAAATAAAAGTGAACAAGTTGTAGCTTACGTGTTCATCAGGAACCTGTGCAATTTCCAAGAGCTGCATCCAATAATAGCAAGGAAAATGTCAACAAATTTTGAGGCATGCTGAGTATAAGGGACAAGAAAACTATTTCACAAAGTTGTGACATTGAGAGCATTTTAGGCTACAATATTCAACAAATTCTTTTGATGGTAAGGTAAAAAATCATGTCAAGATGAAGCAACAAAATAACTCTGGCAAGCTATGGAACATTTTAATAAGAAAAATGCATGTAACCATAGATTGCATGTATGTTTAGTCCCTTCTTAGATCACATGTAACCATTAGGCGTTGATGTGTTGCTCCATTGCGACCCGGGTGACCAGGGTTCAAATCTTGGAAACAGCTTCTCTGTATGTGCAGAGGTAAGGCTGCATACATCTGTCCCTCCCTAGACCCTGCATTGGCAAGAGCCTTGTGCACTGCACTGCCTTTTTTTTTACATGTAATCATGGATTCTGTTTGGTTTTTAGAATGACAAAAATCATTGCACCTATATTTTGGAAATCTCAAAAGAAAAGGACAAATAGGAGAAAGCAACAAAAGATCGGAGATACACCTTGGACTGTTAAGACAAAATAGCTAGGGAACATTACATAAGAACTGAAACATGATGAAAATTCATTTGAAGCAATGCCAGGGGTAAGTTAAAAAGGCTAAAGTTTGGTATGGTTGGAATATAATGAGAATTATATTATTAGTTTCAATAGTTTCTTCATTAGTGTTCCATTTTTCAATTGATGGTCAAACACCTAAATTTTCGGCATGTTCTTCTACCATGCTTCTGGAGGAGCAAAATAAGAAAGAGATTTGATCATGAATGTTACTGACTTTTAAGTACTACTACTACACACCTGAACCTTTCCTTCGTATGAAATTAGGGTACCACCCTTTACATCTGCCAAAGTTTTAGGTGTCACCTACACAAACACAAAGATTTTATAACAATATCTGAATCTCTAAAGGCATTGTGGATTAACTTTCATCATTGAGTACCTCCATACAGTATTCATTCTTGTTCTGGATCAAATGATTTAATATTTCTATAAAATCCAATTAAGGCCACACATCCCAAATTCTTCATGATATACCAAATATTGTGATTAATAAAACAATAATGAATACTAGAAAGCAGTAGATACACTAATAAATAAGTAAAAATAGTAGATTTAAAGAGGCAATAAAGGATACTTAAGTCAACAACAGCACCCAAGTTATCCGAGTTGGCAACAAAGGCATACTCCTTACCCTGGATAACAAGCATTAAATTTTTTTGTCAATATGACAAGAATGAACCAAAAAAATAAAATAAAATGAATAATATTTGAAAGAAAACAATAAAACTATTGTTTAGAACATATTAAAGGTGGTGATTTAGGTTCCTATTAATGCTGGTATAGGGGGTAACATTACCATGTTAAAGACAAAATGTTCCCATTGAATTGACAAGGAGAACCATCTGATAAGTTTACTTCTTTAAACAGTCAACAACCAAGGGTAATTCCAGTGTTCCTAATATGGAACACCACATCTATTGCATATTCATAAAAGAAGGTGCCAACACCATTCAAATATATTAGAAATACCCATGAAGAAATAACAACTTGGCATTCTTACCCGTGATAGCAATGCATCCAGCTTGCCGCTGTTCAACAAGGATGGGAAAACATCACCATGACCAGGAGGATACCTTCACATTTTATATGGTTGAATGAGATAAACAAGGATAAAAATAAATTGTGTTTAGAATTAATCAATTACTTAAAATATATTTAGATGGTAAGAAAATGTGGTATTCAGGTTAATTAATTAATATCTACCAGGGTTATTATGTACATCCCACTGAATATGAAGATGAAAAGTGAATAAACTAGAAACCTAAATACATGAATAAGGGGGAAATATAAGTAGTAAATCCATGGTATTGCAAGAGGGATGTCAGGATACTAAAAGGAATAACATAGCATACCATCCATCCTTGCTAGTCTGTCCCTTGCATGGCAGTGGCACAAAGTCTTCGACAACCAATCGAGGGTATTGGCTCTAAAGAAAATAGATCAATTATCAGCTCCTTAGGCTCAGTTTGGAAAGAGCACAATTACACATATGTACAGTATAAATACATACAAAATACAAATATGTACTCCTAAACTGAGCCTTGGAAAGAGTATGAATACAAATATGTGCAGTGCAAATACAGGTTTAGAAATACAAAATACAAGGCTTTGTACTACACATTTGTATTTATACTCTTTCCAAATTGAGCCTTAGGCTCAGTTGAGCCTTAGGCTCAGTTGAGCCTTAGGTTCAGTTTGGAAAAGATACAAATGCAAATATGTACCATGCAAATACATAAGTTATGTTTCCACAAATATAATAAAAAATAAAAAATCAAGACGTAGGTATATATTTAAACAATTGAACATTCATTAGACTTTCAGACCTGGTTAAAAGTATGAATCTCAATGTTTGATGCTGAGTATTTCTCCACGATCTACATTAGACAAGTTTAACTTATCAGCCAAACACAGCCATAGGGAAACCACAAATCAGAAAAGCAAAAATATGACTTACCTTTAAGGTATCTTCATGTGTGTTGAATGAATTCATTAGAAGCAAGGGAACACTGCATCCGTACTTGGAGTTGAGAGACTAAAATAAATGAAAAGGATAGATTAAGCTTAAAACAACATTACTGGTTAGGTTAAGGTATAAAGCATACAATACAATATAGAGCACCAAAAGTAAAAAGTTTAAAAATAATGCAACAAATTGACCTCAATTTGTTTGACAATCAAGTCAAGAAAAGTCATTCCATTGCGAACTTCAATTACAGACCTGCATTTTACCAAGACAATAAATTTGAACTTAAGGAAAAAAAAAAAAAAAAACTCCTTCCATTTCAAAAAGGATCAAATAAAAAGGTGATCTTGTGGTCTTAGCATCTCCTTTCAAAATAAAGAAAAGGAATAATCTAAGGACATAATGTGCAATTTCCACATTAAAATTCAGTTGCATTAATTGTGAAAGTGCAGAGTATCAAAAGATTGATTACTTGGGACCAGTACATCCCATTGTAGTTCCTAAGCCTCCATTTAGCTTTAACACGACAAGTTTATCCAAAAGATTCTTAGTTTCTGAGAGATCTGCATGCGTTAATTCATATAGTCAGAACATTGTCATGAAAAAGATGTATTCTATCAATGGTATGAAACTCATATAAGTTTCACAGGAAAAAACAAATACCTTAGATCGGAAGTTACTTACCTGGGTAAGTACATTTACCCATATTGTTTTATAATGCAATACCATTTTAGCCCTAAATATCTATTATTAAAAGGGGTATTTTTTTTGTCCCATTCAAGTGTTCAACTTTCTCAAGTACCCACCTAAGAGATGGGTATCATACCCCCTGATCCCCACGTAAATCTGAAAAAAAAAAAAAAACATAGATTTCTTGGTCAGTGGGAACCAAAATCCCATTGACCAATTTTCCCCCAGAAAGTAAAAATCAAAATTCATGAATAATTAGATCATTACCTTCATTAGGAATAGCTAAGGTTTCGTATGGAACTACCACTTCATCAGTGGGAGTATTGATCTTACTCCATTCAACGTGCTGTGCTTCACCACTTCAAATGCAGAATCCCATCCAAAATGAGAGAAGTAATAGAGAACAAAAATTTAAGAAATAAATCAATCCCAAAGTATGAAAGAAAGATTATTAATTAAGAAAATGACAATTCTATACTAAATAAATAAAAATTTAGAAAACTTTATCATCTTAAGCTCTACCTGAGATAACGAGACACAAGATTTATGAACCCAGATTTCTCATTTTCACTACAACCAAGGAAACGAAGTTAATATCAAGTGTATGTAAGATCTCCTAGTCTAACACATGTACAATTAATATCTAATAAAAATAAATGATCGGAATCTCAGAAGTAAGCTTCTTCAATAATCAGAAACAGACAGAAATGAGAAAACTTACAGATCTAATTTAGTTAAGAGAAAAGGAAGGAAGAAAGCACCTGATTTGATTGAGACCTGCAACATCAGAACGAAGCTTGGAAAGCTTTTCAGTGTCTGCAGGATTCAAAGAAGCAGTTGCCATTTAGAGATACAAAATTCTTGAGATGCAGAATAGGGTGGCGGAGTACATAAACTATGATGTGAGGTTTTGGGAATTCAATTTATATCATCAAGCGTAAGCGTTAATTAAGAAGCAGGATCGAGTTTGTGATGACTCAAAATTTGGTAATAAAAGAGAAAGAAACGGGCGTAGCCAATGCATGCATGGCAGCTGGCTGAATTTTGACACATCCTCAAGACCTCAACTGTCCAAGACAAAGTAGACAAACTATCCCGCCAAAAATGACGCCCTTGACTGATAAATGCCTCTTGTAATGCTTACCAAGTGCATCTTCAAAACTACCCATGTTCGGCTAGGTTTTAAAAAACGGACCGGATACGGAACCGTTTTTGCCACCATTTTTTAGGTCAAACGGTTCGATCATTTGGTTTTAACAGATGGTCCATTCTGATTTAAAAATTAATTAAAATAAAATTGGATAAGGAGCCGTATCATTATGGTTGTAGTAACCACTCAAAAAAGAGATATTATCTAAAACTAACCTCGAGAGAACGCCATAAGTTTTATTGTCCAAAACTCAACTTTCATTAAGATTTTGATTAGTGACAATTAATAAAAGTTATGTATATAAACATTTAAATGTTTTACATAACCAAATTACCCTTGAAAAGAGTGATGATTCACTTGACAAGTTCTCTCGAAAGCAAAAATCCTACAAACATCCTGCATGCATAGGCATCCAACTGTATGTAGGAAACATCTTCACATGAATTCAAGATACATGTACATGAAATATTCTTTATGTGCCACTGGACTCCATGCTTTCAGAGTTTTTGTTTCAGGAGATTTGGACTCCTTTTGCACTTGTTTGGGCTGAACTTATAGTGCACTTGCATTCAGTCCACCAGCCCAATTTCAAACAAGTATAATAGAAACTGACTCTGTCCAAAGTTCAAACGCACCAGTTCCTGAGTGCGCCTGGTTTGGTGAAACGTAGTACCCTTAGCCTTATTTTGGAAGGAGTATAAATTTAAATATGTAAAATGCAAAATCTTATTGTATTTATAATCTTTTTAAGTTGAACCTTACTCATACAAATATAAATATTTACAAAATAATATAAAATACAAGCATTTGCACTCTGCATTTTTTGTATTTAAACTCCTTCCAAACTGAGCCTTAATTTCAAATCCAGCCCATTAAAAATACAAATTTTGCAAGCGCAGGTACATCCGTTGGACTGGGTCTCAAAGGCTTCATCCCCATTTGGTCACTCGTTACGTCACTTCTCACTCCTCAGTCCTCACATTAAAAATGGTTGTTCGGAAAAACTAATCACTCTGCTTCTTTGTGTTTGCTGCTCTCTCTCTCTCTCTCTCTCTCCCTCGGTAGTCTCTTCCCCCACTCTCTCTCTCTCTCTCTCTCTCTCTCTCTCTCACACAAACCCCTTAACACAAAGAAAGAACAGAACCCGAGACGCACGAGAAGAGAAGGAAATGTCAATTAACCTCATTCACACCATACTACTTCTATACACGGTAGTCCTAACATGGAGAGCAGCTGGTGCTGTATATGCTTCTGCTTCTCCCCCCTCCTATTCCTCAGCAACCCCAATGACCGAGTGGAGATCCGCCAGAGCCACCTACTACGCCGCATCCGACCCTAGGGACGACGCCGGAGGGGCCTGTGGCTACGGTGACCTAGCGAAGAATGGCTACGGAATGGCCACCGTCGGGCTGAGCACTGCCCTCTTCGACCGGGGCCAGATCTGCGGTGCTTGTTTCGAGCTGAGGTGCGTCGAGGACCTGAGATGGTGCATTCCAGGGACTTCCATTATCGTCACCGTCACCAATTTCTGCGCGCCGAACTATGGCTTGCCGTCCGACGGTGGCGGCCACTGCAATCCTCCCAACAAACACTTCGTCCTACCCATCGAGGCCTTCGAAAAGATCGCCGTCTGGAAAGCTGCTAGCATGCCTGTACAGTATCGCAGGTACGCTGCACCTCTCCCCCCTCTCCATTGCTGTTTGCTAACTTGCGCTTAACGAATAACGAGCCTGGTCTTTTGCTAATATACGCTCAAGGAGTGCGTAGATTCGCTATATTGCGCACATCTTTCCTTAGTGTTGGGTTCAATTATATAAAAACTATATGATATTGGACTCCCTAATCATTTAGCAACTATGATAGCCCTATGATTTCACATATTTACTAAAAACTACTCTATGGTTTTTATATATTATTAAAACACTCATTGCAATTTATGGTCCCTTGATATTAGAAAATGTAAAAAAGGGTATGGATTCAGGGTTTTTTTATTTCAAAAATATCTCTAATAATACTCATTTATCCTTCTAGAAATAGAGTTGTTGGGTAAAAATTGAATTTTCTTCATTTTCTTTATTAAGAACAATTTCAATTTGGTCAATTGAATGTTAAGGTAAAAAAATGTCATTTCCTTTCTATTTAAGAAAAAGAAGCAATAAATAAAACTGTTGCAATGCATAAGGCATAAGGGGGTGTTTTTTATGATAAATAAACTCTGTAGTAGGTTTCTAGCAAATAAGTGAAACTATGAGGGGTGTCGGAGTAAATATCCCTTTTTAAGTTTTAATCTTCACGAGATTACTAAAATGCGCCTAAATGATTGATTTAATAATAAGATTCTTCGGGTTTCAAAAGTTTTGGCGTTGCATTGCATTGCATTGCCACTGGGTCCAGTCCAAAGTCCTGACCCCTGAGATCGAGACCCAACAACCGGGACAACCTCAAATCTGATGAGGCCTTGATTTGTATGTCCTTTGTTTTATCTAAAAAACTTTTCTTGTTTGGCGACAAAGTTAACTCTATACCTAGCTGGTGTAACAGTGTCCGGCTCCGGCCAACTCCAATTCCTCATGTGACGACAACATACATAATTGTACTCCATCGCCGGTTTTGTGGCGTCTATAGCTGCTTTTGACAAGACAGACATACCCCTGATAATAGCCTAATTTAATAAGATGTATTAAACTTTTGATGGTGCTATTCTCACTCAGCTCGCAGTGAGAATAGCACCATCTAATTCAATTTTGATACGTTTTGTCATTATATGATAATATAATGATCAAGATTAGTGCAAATGATTTGTCTTTTATAGACTTTTCTATGGAATTAGTGCATGATGGGCAAAATGGATGGTGACAGGTGAAAATCACTTAAGCTGAGAAGAGAATTTCAAAACAGTCGTAACAAGGGCAACATCGTATGAAGTAGAACGTAGGGTAGTTAAGAAACAATATATGGAAAGAAAATGAATGTAACAAAATACAAATTTTGAGATGAGTGGGTGAAAAGCAAGAAAAAGACAGGTAAAACTCATTCAAAGGAACGTAAGAATATCTCCCATGGGCAATGAGGGAAAATAAACAAAACTGATTTGGTCATGTGAAAGAAAACCATATTGGTTGAGATAATAAAAGGGACTATAAGAAGTAGGGACAAGCCGAGAATTATATGGGTTGAGGTAGTAAGAAATGATTTAAGAATTAAGAACCCATATTTTAACATTGGATATGACATTTAATAGAACAAAATGGTAAAATAGGATTCATGTAGATGATGTCATATAGTCGGGACAAGACTTAAATGATGATTATGCATTTTTATCATTATCCCTTTAGACTGTGTCTGGTTTGAAAGAAAAGGTAGGGAAAGGAAGGGTGTCAAACCAAACACAGCCTTAATTAATTGGAAAAGAAGTGATGTTAGATGGGCAAATGGTGCTTGGGTCCATAGGAAGATGTTGCTGACTTTTTGTTACATGTAACTCAAGTTTTGCTTTCCAACTTGGTAGGTCCTATTGTTTATTCTCTCTTTTCCGTTATGGGACATGCTTATTCGATTGAATTCTTCCTTATCAATATTAACATTAATAAATAAAAAATGGAAAATTACAAGGAACCCTTAAATTTTGGGGCCAAGGGTGATCATGACCCAACCGTGGGCTTAGCACCTTTAATAAAGCACATAACCAGCTCACACCCAAGGCCAGTAAGGCAGTAATATAAGCTTGGGCAAGGCCCTACATTAGGCCTGAGTTAGGTTGGAATTGCAGACTTTAACTTTTGATATATTTTATTAATTGTATAATATTATAAATTAACATATTGTACGTATAATGTTAAATTTGTTTTGGCATTGGTGTAGGTCATAAAAATTAAATTTGATTATATAATGTTAAACTTATATCTTTGTCCTTTATTTACACATGTATGTAGCCTCTCATATATTCATGTAATGTTTAACCCCCTAACAAATTGTCAATGATGAATGAGAAATTACCCAATTGCGCCTATATATTAATTTTGCACTTCAAAGCAAAAAAAAATATATATATATGAGACTAAGTGATGTTTGATGTTAGTTAATGGCAAAGAAAATAATCAAATATTTTACCTTATGAAAACTCTAGCACATTACTTACATGGCTCAAATTCATTGATCTATTTATAGATGTCACTTTGATGTTGGTTTACTTTAGCGCATCGCTTAGATGGATAAGAATGATCTATTGCTTAAAGAGAGTGAGAAACCACTTTGCTAGATTGGATTTTTGGGATGATTTGTTACATTATTTGGATGGTTTAGAACTTTAGATTGGTTGAAATTTTGGTATCACTTGGATGGTTGAAATGAATCCATTATATTGGGAAACCACTCTAATGGCTCAAATCTATTAATATTGAACATCCAATTAAAGCACAAAATAAAAAAGAAAAATCTGCCAAATAAAGTGAAATACAAAATATGTGAAAGACCTAGACCATTAAAACGGCCTCCTAGGAAAAATCAATTAATATCAGCCAGCCAAATTTTGCATGGAGATGCTGGCTAATTTAGCTCTTTCAAATGAGGTACCAAATCAATAAGTCTAAAGCCATTACAATGGTTTTCTATGATCAATGGATTGAATCAAGTATTAGTGCATCATTTGGATGGTTGCAATTGACTTATCTTGGGATGCATAACCCAAATTTCTGGTGTTATTTGGTACATCGTTTTATTTGAATCTGGATCTTTTACCCACAAGACACTAGCTGTACATTGGGGACATCTTCCCATGAATGATAACTTGACCTGTTCACGGACTGGGCTTTGGGCCTAACTTTACACTGTCTTGGACTCAGGCCTATTAGAATTTTGACAAAAGCCAAGCTCAGGCCCAGTCATGAACAGGTAATGGTAACATGTAAACACAAAATATGTTCCCAATGTACAGCTGTAAAATATCCAGTGGGTAGGTGTGGATAAGATTGTTGTGGGTAGGAGATCCAAGCTCATTTTATTTGTTTTAGATTTGTTGTTTTTTTAAAGAAAGTTTGGTGCCTTTACTTGAATGCCCAAGATTATTTGAAATTTTGGTGTATTGTTTGGATGGTCAAGATTAATTCTTTTATCTTGAGAGACCATTTTGATAGCATAATTTTTTTCTTGGTACATTGGTCGGATTGTCCAGAATTTTGACACATCACTTGGATGGTTGAGACAAGTTCACTGATCTTAAGTGACCAGTTTGATGGCCTAGATCTTTGTGTTAATTGGATACACCATTTGATGGTTTCAAAACCCAGTGGTTTGAATCACTTTACACCTATGCAAGGAAAGTACTGATCAAATTTCCATAATTTGGGGGCTTAGCCGCTTAGGTATGTGGGAGGGACCCGTGACACTGGAATACCAACAGCATATCTATAGAGGAATAGATGCTGGAAGATGTATAACCATTTAACATGCAGATTTTCTTTTGTCCTTTTAATGGGATAAGTTTGTCATTCGTTCTCTGTACTTCAGAAAAATTATGTAATAGATTGAACGGCTCTCATGTTCTCGAGTGTTTCTGATTTTGTGGGATCAGGATGAAGTGCATAAAGGAAGGAGGAATTCGGTTCAGGATCGACGGGTCGGGATTCTTCTGTTCAGTGCTGATCAGTAACGTTGCGGGTGCTGGTGACGTAGTGGCCGTGAAGATCAAGGGGTCAAGAACAGGGTGGCTTCCAATGGGAAGGAACTGGGGGCAGAACTGGCATGTCACAGCTGATTTGAAAAACCAGCCCCTCTCGTTTGAAGTCACAACTAGTGATCGGGTCACAGTTGTATCTTACAATGTTGCACCCAAAGATTGGAGCTTTGGGCAGACCTTTGTAGGCAAGCAATTTGAGTAAAAGAACCAAATTGATGCTAAACAAAAGCAGAAGATGGCAGTTATTATATGTATATTTTAGTTATCCTTTTTTTTATTTTTTCTTTTATTTCCTCCACCTCGAGCATAAATATTGGGGGGGCAAAAAGGATGTAATTGATTATTTGGTCTTTTTTTAAGGCACTTAGGCAAGTTCATTCATCATAAATTCTCAGTCAACATCAGCCTTCAAAGCAGAAACTGAGGAAATTAGGAAGAGAACCAGGTCTTGAGAGTGTTACAAGAGAGCCAACCTAGCCGGAGAGTGAGCAACCCGATTACACTGATGGGAAAATATGTAACCGAGTAACTGTGTATCACCAAGGTGTGAGAGAAGGCTCTTGCAGCAAAAAATGAGAGTTTGAACTATCAACCAACAATAGATTGATTAGGTATTAAGCATCATCTTCAATAATGGCTGAAGAAATTTCAAGAGAGGAAGCAAAGAGGATTCCTTCAACAAGAGCAGTTGCTTCTGTTACCAAGACTATACTGGCTTCAATTGGAATGGTTCATGCATAAACAAAGGAGCCTTGTGCATTTTGGATTAGCAGTCCTCCAAATTTTCCAGATGATGCAAGGGTAAAGTATTGAATGACTGAATGTCAACAAAAGCATGCATCAAAATAATAATAAATAACTAAACTAAATGATACTTGGAGAGACCATCGCCATGAATGTTTATTTCTTCCTCTCTTGCTTTCGATTTCAAGCCAAGTAGAACTTTCCCAAAAGATTAGTTGATATCTATTGAGCCTATTGCCATGAATGCTTCCTTTTTTGTCTTCGTAAATTGCTATTTTTCCTTATGGACTCTTGAATATGAGCTAATAGTTTACAGTATTTTGCAAAGGTTTCTTGTATTTTTCTCAATGGAGCTTTTTACTTAGTCTAGTACTAGATTAGAGAGGCTAGAGTTAATTCTCCTTTTGTCACTATCTCCTTTCTTCCCAAAAAGAATTTGGTGGTAAGAGTAGAACGAATGGGGGGGGGGTCCTTTTTTTTAGAAGATAGATAAAAAGGAGGGACCCTATCCACCTATTTTGTATGCAAGGTTCAAAATATCAATATAGGTAATCGGTACTGTTTTTTTCTTTTTTGAAACTGGTTTAGAGGGGCTGATTTAAAGCCGGTCTACCCCCTAAACCACTCACCGACTCGAAACACCCCCTGTAGGGGCATATCGGAAAGGCTCTGATACGATACGTATCGGCCAATATGGGTCAATACTTGTCAAAATTTTGATCCTTATTTGTAGGTAATTCTCCCCATTAAGGAACTCCCTCTATAACAACCTATTAGAATCAATCACATCCCTTATTTGTTCAACCACTCCTCACTTATCCTCCTAAATTCAATTTTAAATTTAAAATTGGATAATGATAAGTGGGGTGAGAGATTTTAGGGCCTTATAGTTTCGACTGAACCAAAATGAGAATTTTAGTAAGGAACCCCTATGACCACAACGATGAGCCATGAATTCATAAGTCCCACACTCTAACATAAAGGGCTTTGGTGATAAAGATGGACTTGAAGCTGTTTGGTTTGTTGTCGGAGTCTGAATTGGAATGGTCCATTCTCCCACCTGTTTGGTTTAGACAAGAATTTAAATCAGAATCAAAATCAAATGAGATGATTCTAATTCCGATTATAGATCTCTATTCCCATGAACCAGTTATCTGTCTTGGAATAAGGTAAGATGCAAGATTATGCGATCTCCATTTTATATGAGAAAGAACTGAGATAGGTAGAAGACCGTGCAAATTCTGCATCACTTTTTCCGATGCTAAGCCTGTATTGCCGGTGAATGCAAGAGAGACAAACAGTACAAATCATAATTACAAACAAACAAAAATGAAACTGAACCCAATACAAATTTCGTAAGCCATCAATATTTGCATTGCAACCAAACACAACCTAATGTTTTATTGGTTCCTTACTTCCATTATTGCTGTTATCGATCTTGATTGGTTCCTTCAATTGCTGTTATCGATCTTGATTGGTTCCTTCGATTGCTGTTATCGATCTTGATTTTTTGAGGAGATAATTTTGAAGTTGGAATCTTGTAATGTTAGTATAGAGGTTATACTAGAAATGAGAAGGAATGTTATGACAGAAAAGAAAAAGAGATGAATGCCTCTTGTTTTTTTTTTTCTTCCTTTACAGCGTTTTTCTGGATATTCTTACTACTTATTAGGCTCTTGGGCAATTAGAGGCTCTGTTTGTTTGCAGTGCATATCTGAATCAGAAATAAATTTTACACCCAGTTCAGATTTCATGTATTTGTTTGTAATGATGATTTGCACTTCTACTCCATTTGTCAAATTTTTACTCATTGGTGGCGCAAATTATACATCCCAAAAAATGATTAAAAATTACACCACCTTCCTCTTACCTTACTCTTACCTTAACTCTATCTCTCTCTCTAAAGTAGATTACCACATCATTTTACAAACAAAAAAAACCTCCTAACTTCATTCTCAAATAAAGCAGGAACAATACCATTCCCATTTTACTCCTAAGTAAACATAACAGAGTCAAAATTGGAACAAAAATAAACCAGAATTTACATTCAACCTATTAGCACTTCCAAACATTTACACTAATACAAAATTCCTTTGTATTACAAACAAATTAAGCAGATGGCTCCTTGTAACTGGCCCAGGAAGAATGCAAATTAGGCTGCTTCCTTTAAAAACAAGAATCAGGTTCGCTCCTGTAAATGATTCATGTGGAGATTTTGTTCACTTTGTTGTAAGGAGTTTCACGAATATATAGATTCCATCGCCTTCTTTGTAAGGGGTTGTTTGCGTTGTTCTTATGTGGAGTTACATTGGGAGAGTGATATGGGAGGAAGAGGATGTTTTGAACAGTTTGAACAACTTGGGCATATATAGAGGAGGGTTGATGTGGAGAAATACATTAAATGGGATTTTCAAGTTTCTCTTTGAATAAGAAGTAGATATTCAAACTATCATGAGTAGAGATCCATCAGCGGTGGCAAAATAGATTAAAGGGCTAAAAAAAACAGAAAAACTGGAGAATTGGATTTACAATATAATCACTACCAAAAAGTCATCCTTTCGCGACGTTTAAATAAAACGTTGCGGAAGTTCTCCTTTTCGTGATATTAATAACATTTGTGGCAAAAAAAAAAAGGAGTTTTGCAACGGTTACAAAAAATAACTGTTGCTAATGTCACCAAATGTTTACTCAAACCACTTTCTCCAAAATTGCTTTATTGTATATATGATTATTATTTAACTTTAAAACTTTTGTCAATTAGTTATGAAATGAATTAAGTTATAGTTAATTTGAAAATAATTATAAAAAATACTTATATAAATGAATATTTTAAATGCTTAAATATTTAAATTGTTTTTATTAAATGAAAAGTTTAATTATATACTTCAATGAAGATTCGAACTCGTGGGTTTCCACTTGAATATGCAATTAAGAGAATTGGTGAGAAGATCGCCCATTGAGTGGGAACTGGGAAGTGGTGTTAATGATCCATTTTTGGAGGATAAGAAAGTTTGGACGAGCCTATAAAAATTTATGGTCAAGTAGTTTAATTCTTTAAATTAGTTTTGTTGGAAAAAACTTGTTAGGTTAAAGAGATTCTTATATACTAGTAAGCATGCACATGGCAATGCTCTTGCACGTGCTTTTTCTACAATAAGTCATTATGAATTTTAGGACTATTATAATTTTCATAGCTTATTTTTCAGGAATTTCATTCCACGGTTTACTGAGAAATGAAAACATTTATATGAAAGTTTATCACATTTATGTACATTCATATCCATTTTTATACTTACCAATTCAATACATGTATCAACAAACCTATGAGATATCCGATTTCAAAATTTAAGGGGCTGATTTGATGTGTGGAGACATGTGGCAGCAACCACAAATGTTTAACATTGTTTCACAATGAAGTAAATGTGTACTATACATGATAGTGCTAATTAAGTCATTTTCAACAAAGATGGGTATATAAACTCGGCCATCCTATACAAATATTTTAGGGTTATTGATCTAATAGACAATTGATACTAAGCAAGTCAAAGGTAATTGCGTCTAAACAATACAAAAGTATGATGCTAATCCTCTGCACTATACTGGGCTGAGGAAGCACAAAGTTGAAAACCAATTTTGGGTTTATATAATTTTTTTCGAAATTTGGATCACCTAAATAGTATTTTCTTAGGCTCTGTTTGGTTTGTGGGAAGATTTGGGTGGGATGGGAAAAGATGGGATGGGAAAGTGTAAAAAATTAAGTGTAAAAACATTGTTTGGTTTTATTGGGATGGGATGGGATGGGAAAATGTAAAAAGGGTCACCTTTGTCCTCCTCTCGACCGAACAGAGTGACGACTAGGAAGAGAAGCGGTGGATTTGAACCCATCTCCGGCTTCCCTCTCCCGCTCTATCTCCCTAATTTTCTTCTCTCTTCTCCTTCTTCTTCCCCTCTTCCCCCATTTTCTCTCTCACTCCGTTGTCTTGCAGCGGCGGTAGATCTGTGTGTCCCCTCTCTAATCTCTCTTTCTTCTTCTTCTTCTTCTTCTTCTTCTTCTTCTTCTTCTTCTTCTTCTTCGTTTGTCGTCTCCACTACTCTGGTTCGCTTTGCCTGCACGTCACCGCTGCTTGGTTCGCCCTAGTGTCACGGGGCTATTCGACGAGGCCCCGTGCGGTGCTCGATGGGGTCGAAAAAGCCTATGAATGCAAGCAACAACACACAAAAGGCAACAAGAAGGCACACAAATTAGTCAAAAGGCTACTTGTATTGCATTGATTGATGGTAAGCACAAGCACACAGTTCAGTGTCGAGGGGATCTCGTGCTTAACCTTTACACGCTATTGTCTCACTCGACTACCTACCTCCCCTCAAAGAGTACGTTAAGCTTTTGGGGGAGTAACAATAAGAAACATCAAAAAGGTAAAAAATCATACTACAGAATTACAATAACGCCATTGGCAATCCCCCCATACAAAATACATGCAATGTCCCACCCAAGACACACACTTGGACACTTGGATGGCATGTTGTGGGCGTGGTGATAGTACTTGATGGCGCGGAAAAATGGTCACTTGTGACACTAGTTCGTCGTAGATCTAGTGAAGACGGGAAGAAGGTGAGAGAGAAGAGAGAAGAGGGTCGCTTCGCCTGTGCGTGACCGCTACTATCTAGTTCGCTGTAGATCTGGTAAAGACGGGAAGACAATGGTTCTTTGACTTCTTTCAATTGTAACCATGTTTTTCCAAAATTTTCCACTCTTTTCTGACATCCCACTCTTTTCTCATCACATTCCTCTCTTTCCCTCAAAACAAATGAGAAAAAAGGGAATATTTTCTGAATATTCCCTTTTTCTTATCCCCATCCCACAAACCAAACGAAGCCTTAAGGAAATTTGTTTCCTTTTAATCTGGAAACTTTATTAGATCGGAACTACTTTTGATGCTTCAAGGTATAAAGCTTTTGTTGGATTGTTTCATAATCATAAGTGGTTCATGGATTCTCAAGCATCGTACTATTGAGTATCCAGATAAAAAATGATCTTACCTATATTCAACCAAGTGGGAGGCCTGGTGCCTAATAGTGGTTAGGAGAGAATTTTCTCTCTTCATATTCTTGTATAATCTAGCCTATATCACACAATATGGCGCATTTGCTCAAGTTTATCCATATTACATGTTTAGTGATAGTAGGAAAATTGTTTGTTGAAAATAAATGAACTGCAACCATTACTATTATGCTAGAATCTTTAAGTTGCCTTGTTTGGAATAAGCTTTGGAAGATCAATTGGGTGTCTCAAAATTAACCCTTCGATCATTTCTTAGTAAATTATCACCAAGATGGTAGTCAAGACATATAAAACCTATATGGGAAGGGTGAACACATAATTATCAACCTAATAAAAATATAGCAAAATAGATTTCCAACTATTGGATAAGTTCATTATATTGGTAGCGATGGCTATCAAGATATCAAATCTTGATGCAACAACATTAGATGGCTATCAAGCTATGTCATTACCAATAACTTTAGCCAAAGACATGTGATTCAAAATCTGACAGCCTCAAGACATGTCTATTGAAACATATACACATGATTACTTTTTTGTAAAATGTGCATAAATCTAGCAATTTGTGTGGTAAGCCTTTGTTTTTCAATACAAGCCATGAATATCCCAATTGGCAGGAAGCTGATTGGGGCCAAACACCCTTTTCTGATAAGAGATAAGAGGAAATTGTGCATTTAAGTGTCATCAAGAAACCATGGGTGTTGGACACTGATGCATTCCATGTAGGAGAGTCTATGCAACATTGCTTTGAAGTTTGAACATACGAAAGTGAAAGAGTTGTAGCAAATAATTTACGTACAAACCTGGAATAATGAAGTTGGACCAAAACAAATGAATATTTTATGAAGTTTCTACACTGTTTCGTTTTCTTGAACAAAAAACAAATGAATAGATGATCAATATTGAAGAATTTTACATGAGAACTGGTACTGTAAAGGGTTATGCAATGCAAATTGAAAAGAACTGACATTGTTTGAGAAAATGTAAGAAGTGGTTGCATCACAATTCATTACTCTAAAATGACAATATGACAATATCAAATTAATGATGGTATTGGTACTGTTATTACTTAATAAATTGTGAGAGGTCTAGCAGAGCAATTGTATTGTCCTCATGCAGAGCATCCAATAGTTGTGTAATTGATATATCTTGCAATTCACATTCAGGTACAATGACCTCATCATCTAAAACCCAGAAAAAAATAAAATAAAATTGCAATCTTAAATCTAAATGTTGAGACATCATGAATTATGAAGTTGGTATTCCTGCAACAACTAATAGATCATAGAACAAAAGCAAAAGGATGTGAAACACTAGCAATCATGTGACATAATGAAGTAAAAGCATGAGTTTCCGGTTCATGCTTTGGTAAAATCAGGAGATTGGTATTACCCAAAATGAACATCAAGTGGATGAGCAAATACTCTTCACTTGATCCCAGAATGTGCATCCTAAAACAAGTAATTTTGCAACAGCTTATGTGGATTTTCAGGAATCAAAACTGGAAAACTACATTTTCATGTAAAATATTTAACTTGCTTTTATGTCCTTAAGAACTATTTAACCAAAACAGGCTATATACTTCTATATTTTTGAAGTCCTAGATGTCATTTGAGTAAATTATGTTTTGTTTAATATCAACTTCTAGTTCTTACTCAGATAAAAAAAGTTACGAATTTGTTAGTTTTTTACAGATCCTTTATTGAGTTTACCTTAGGTCCAACAATACTTTCTAAGTTTTCTAGAAATGAAAAGTTAACTCAGCTGGTTTTATCTACTTGTTTTAAGGTTGTAACTTGTAAGATGTATATACTTGTTTCAACTTTTAACTTAAAAAGAAAGAAATAAAGAAGGTAATCACCCAGATTACTTAAGCTACACCTATCAAAGTTCATATTTTCTCAATGTATTTCTGATCTAGATAAAAAAAAAGTTGTCACTTATTGAACCAGAATTAGTGAGTGTTATGATCACTATTGCATTTCAAAGAGTTGGTATTGGTTGCAAAAGATCTAGTGTATATATATATATATGGTGGGGTGTAGAGGTGATGTGAATTGGCATGATAGTGACAAGGCCAATCTAAGAGAGAAGAAATGAGATGAATTCTAGGAAGCTGAGGCCACAACATTCTATGGTGACCTGTAGATTTCCATTATCCATGAAGCTCTTTTTAAGCATAAGGTTCTAGAGCTTATTGTAGCATGTAAGATGGTTGTTTAAGTTTCAATTTGGTGTATGCATTCCTAAAGGTGGAAGTTCAGGTAAAACAGAAGGTTTGCTTTGTCAGAAAGAAATGGGGCTTTTAGATGCAAAGCATGTCAAATTTATGTAGAACAAGAAGTTGCATAGGGATATTGAGGATCTAAATAAGGAAAAGGATGTGGGAAAGGTGATAATCGGAGAGCAACATAAGCTTAGTCTTGAGCTACCTACAAATAACATCATCAAAACAAGGAGATAGTGTGCCTTTGTGAGGCAAATCAGAAGCTTGAATTTGATATGGGTAAAGCTTATTGCAGCATATAAGACCCTTGAAAGTGAAAGTTCTTCAAAGAGTATGGAGATTAAACTACTGAAAGAAAGACTTAGTGTTTGAAAAAGGCAAAATGGAAGACCTTTATTCAAACATGGAAACATTCATTCCCAACACTCATGGGAAATATTTTAAATCAAGTAAATCCCATTTCAGTTCTCATGTCATGCTTGGGTTCCTGATGCTTACTGATGGTTCTCATATGCCAACAACTAAGGTTGAAGGGATTGGTTTTATGATACTGTTTAAAGACTTGTCTTCTATCTATACAAAAGGCAGAAGAATTTGTGCATCTTTTGCAACTTAGTCTAGATGAAGGGCCATCATTGAAGGTTGAATAAAAGCTAAGAGATTGGGTATGAAATCCATGGTGGATTTTTTTGCAACTCTATTAATATTACAAAAGCAATTGTGAAAGACATGAAGGTTGATTAGTCCATGAAGAATTTTAAAGATTCCACTCTGAATCTAATTAAATCTTTTGAGTATGTACATATTAGTCATATATCTAGACTGTCAAACTCGGTTGTCCATCTACTAGCTTATAATGCTTGTAAGTTTAACGATGAAGGAACTTATGTAGGTAGTTTTGATGACTCTTATAGTATTCAGACTCATCTAATATAAAGTTCACTATCTATTTGCCCCAAAAAATAGAGAATCAAAGAAAAGACTATACATTACAATGCTATTTATGCCTTGTTCATCTTTTCAAATTGGATTTTAGTTCTCTAATTATCATTCTGAAAAAGATTTACCAAAATAAGCCTATGAAACTACTTTAAAGAATGAAGAGTGAGGACACATGTCAACCATGTATGAACTATCGATTATTTTTTTATCACCATCTTAAATTTGGACTTTAATGTCTTAATTGTCAACTTAGTATAAATTTATCGAGATAAGTTATTAGAAGTATTAATTAAATTTATTGATGAGAACTTGATAACTTTCATATTTCACAATGATGACCTAATTGGCAATGACGTAATAATGTCAATTATTTTGTTCCTGCTCTTCTGTATTACCTTTATATGCACTAAATCCCAACTTGGTAACAGTTTACCAAGATTTGAGATATTGATAAAATCCCAATTTTCCAACTGAAACCAAAACTAAACTCAACCATTTGCATATTTTGAGATAATGATTCAAAATATCATTACCAACAACCAAAACTAAACTCGATCATCTCATTCCTTTCCTTGTAATAAAAGAGAATTATAATTTTTCAATGTGAACAAGCTGAAGCATCGACTCAAAATATCATTTCAACAGTGCAGTCCTCCTTTGAATAAGGAGATTTGCATCTCTATACAATAAAAATTGCATCAACCACTGCTCTTGCTGCTTCTTTTCCACTTTTTGAAGCTACACAATAGTTGACACTTCTTTGGTGATAAGCACATCCCGTACCAACATCAATCGACACATGCCTTTAGTCAAACACCAAGAACAAAAAGGGTCTCAGTCTTTCCAACTCATCACCATTGATGTTGACGAGCTGTTGTACCCCGTTCAGTGGCAAGAACATGAAATTGATTATTCATAGTCAAACGATGATGGGTGATCTCTGGGATGACAATTATGTCATGGTTCATTAGCTTGAAATCTCCGAAAGCTCGTGTCATGGTGAGGCCAAGAAAGTTCTCGTTGGGCAGCCACAACGTTGAATGTGTGGCTCGTTCTTTAGTGCAAATATTTGGCCACTGTTCTTCTTTATTCCTTCTGCTTCTTATACATTATCACATTTAACAACCCTTTTCAATGGTGACCTGAAAAGAAAACATGGCTTTTGATGGTGATTCAAAAAGAAAATTTAATGGTGATTCAAAAAGGGTTTTTAATGGCAATACAGAGAGAGAGAGAGGGAGAGGGAGAGAGAGAGAGAATAAGGCTTTGGCTTCCATTCTCTCGTTGCAGTCTTGATGAAGCTCAAGATTCTAAACAGATTCAAAGGAGTCCTAAGTTGGAACAACTCAAAGGAGCCCTAAGCTAGAAAACAATGTTGGGTTTAAGAGAGGGTATTTAGGTCTTTTTCAATTAAAGAGTATTTTGGAATTTTGCAAAAGAAAAAGAAAAAATGACATGGAAAACCATATTGTCTTCCAAAGTCATCAACATCTACAAATTGCCTTCATGGTGTGGGAATTTGTCCATCAAATATTTCTGTTAGAGTTATTTAGGTTTTTGAAATCTGGTAGGGTTGGACTGGGATTCAGAAATCTGAAATGGGCTTATCCGTACTTTAAGGGCATACCATAGGGGTAAATTTGGAAACGAGAATACAACCGTCCCCTTGTTGCAGTGGTCTAGCTCGGCGAGGGAAAGTGATGATAACTCGGTTCTTTTGTCGCCTGATCCCGTCAAAGGACTGCTTCACAGTCCGCAGGATATCAACTGGTTGCCATTTCTGTACACAAAGCCATTTTTCCATGGAAGCTGGGAAGAAAGCTGCAGTCTTGTACCATTATCCCTGTCCGGACGGCGCGTTCGCAGCTCTGGCCGCCCACCTCTTCTTCTCCGTCACTTCCACTCCCGCCGTTTTCTTCCCCAATACTGTTTATGACCCAATCAGGTCTCTTTCCCCTCTCTCTCTCTACCCTCCCTCATTCCGTATTTCTATTGTCTCTGATGTAGCTGGAGTTGTTATAGTTCAGAAATTAGTAACGTTGATTGCTTGGTCGATGCATGTTTTTGCTAAGTGCTAGTTGTTGGTAATGCTATGTGTATGTCCCTGTTATGATATATTAGGCTTTTCAGGTTCATTTATTGATTGAATGATATGAAGAGTGTACAGTTCCTATGTGGGTTTTCATTCATTACATAATTCGTACTTGTTTGTTATTAGTTGTTGATATGGCATCAATAATCTTTTTTTTTTTTTTCTTTTTATTGTTCTTTCTTCAGGGTGGAAGATCTTCCTTTGGATGAAATTAATGATGTTTACCTCCTAGATTTCGTAGGCCCTTCTGGTTTTGTTCAAGCAATCGCTTCTAAAGTTGAAAGGTTTGTTTTTTTGGTCTGTTTTCCGTTTAAGAAATATGCGGAGTTGATGGATTTTAGGACTCAGTTGTTTCTTCATGTTATCCTTCTGCAAGGAAATCAACTTAGACATAGTTATACTCTTCTGTTGTTAATAACTCATGACGTTCTCTTTTTCCCAGGATTGTGATTTTAGATCATCACAAGACTGCACTTGAGATGCTAAATGGAAACACTTCTGTTGGCAAGAATGTGATTAAAGTAATTGACATGGAGAGAAGTGGGGCTACCATTGCTTATGATTACTTTAAGAAGAATCTCTTAGGAAGTGGTAAGATATCAAATAGCAGTAGTGGGGCAGTTGGAGTTGGGAATGAACTGTTGCCCGAGAGTTCACTCAAAGGCGTTAGTCTGCTGCAGATGTTCAAGTATATTGAAGATGCAGATCTATGGAGATGGGCTCTTCCAGATAGTAAAGCTTTTAGTAGTGGGATGAAAGATATGAATATTGAATACAATGTTAAACTAAATCCTTCTTTGTTTGAGCAGGTAAATATTCAATTTGATCTATTGGTTTGGTTGTTTTGGTGATTCTGTCAATGTGTTGATTATTCCTGTACAGAGCAATGTCAAAGCCTTAGGTTTCATGTGATGGGTATGGTTGTTAAGGCTAGATTTAAGTTTATTTTTTTTATTTTTTTTATGAAGGAAATAACAAGGATACATTTAGGAAATTGGAAGAGAAAGAGTGGAAGAAGAAGAAGAATTGGGTTGCTAGGAAAATGACAGATAAGCAGATGACGGTTACAATGAAGGTAGTGATCTATTCTGATAAAAAAAATGAAGGTAGTGATCTAGGACGCTTTGTCTGGGTTGAGCTGGGAATGACTAGGGGTAGAGGTAAGAGGGAAAATGGTAAAGAAAACTCTAAGAGGATCAACATTAGTACTCTGACGGAAGTAGGGGTGATCATGGGCTGGGCCCAATTACCTGAGGTAGATGCAAATGAAGTGGATGGAGTAAGGTAAGTCCTCTTCAAATGGCAGCACCCTCCATACTTAGAAGGTTCTCCTTAGGTACAGAACATGTTGGGTGGTCCTGGGAAGTAGCTGTAGTAGTAATAACTAGCTCATGCTCCTGGGAAGCAACATTTGACCCATGCTGTCTATATGGGTCTTCAAAGGCTTGAATGATCCCCATCGTCTCCTCTATTTTCTTCTTGGATCTTCCTTTCTTCCTATTCTCCTATTCTTAGTGTGCATCAGACTACTAATAGTTTGATTTCTACTCATACATACATGTGCATGTGTGTGTTTGTGTGTAACAGCCACTACACCACAACATTAATGTGGCAGCTGGCACCCATCGTTTCTTACTATCTGAATTTCATAAATTTGAGCAGTTACTAAAGTTGGATCTTCAGTCTGTAATCAATCAAGGCATGGGAAGCTTGTCACAAAAACAAAAACTAATTGATGAAGTTCTTGAGCAGTCTTTTGAAATTGAACTGGGTGGTGGATTATTTGGCCGTTGCCTGGTATGTTCTTGCTTGCACATTCTTTTTATTTGTTGTTTCTTCGTTGAGTAGCATTATAATGATTCTTCCAGTCTTTCTTTTGTAGAATCTGTGGGTAGACTTCTTTTTGCTCAATACTGTAGCATTTGGAAAGAGAAAAAGATATTGGTTTGATTAGAAATGTGATTTTGAAATAGTGATCCATTTGATTCTTGCTCCTCCCTTCTTCTACCAAAAAGAGAAAAGAAAAGGATGGTATTGAATTTCTACATATCCATTATGAATTCCCTGAACCCAGAAAAACTAGTTCTTAATAAAGTTCCCTATGAATTTACCTTACATGCTAAACTGAGAAGTCATAGCAGTTTTGCATGAAATGAGCATAGACTATTTTCGAAACCTCTATGAATATGTGCCATTTAAATCATGTTTTCCAAGGTGCCAATGCAATGCTTGGTGACAGGAGGCCGCCTTGTTGCCTAGGCATCACCTAAGTGATTGTTTTTTTTAACTAAAAAACATGAATTCTAGGGTAGTTACCTAGGTTAGGTTCTATAACAACTAGAAACCACCATTTATTAATAATTATCCATATATTTCATAAAGAAGTATAAATTTCATATTCAAAAATAGAAAATCAACATATTCATGAGAAGGAAAAGAAAATTCAAAAAATATAGGGCCTGAGACCCTGTTTTTGTCCTAGGAAAAGAAGAAGAAGAATGTGTTTACTGGACAAGATTTTTAAGTTCTTAGTTTTGTTTGCTCAAGTTTTTAAGTCTTTGAGGGTTTAAGACAGCATACACCAACATGTGTGTTGATTGAACCCTAACAAATTAGAAACTAATAAAAAGAAATTAGTATATAATCCCACAAAATGAATATTTTAGTTATTAATGCCTATTTTTTTATTATATTTTCAAAAAATTAAGAATATAAAAGTATTTCATAGTGCCATGTACAAATTAGCTTGGTGATTAAGCGAGGCAACCCTCCATGAGCGCCTTGTCACCTAGGCATTGCCTTGACAACTATGATTAAGTTTAAGATAGAAATTTTAGTCTGGTAGGATTCCTTTTGTTCTAGTTTTCTTATACCAATTACAATATAGGAAATATGTATTATTATATTGCATTTTATCTAATTCACTAATATGCAATACATGGATTAAATATTTTTGGTATCCCCACTTGAAATCATTTTTCAATTTTCATGTCTTACCAATCTTAAAATATGAACTTTCTAATGAGTCTTTATGCAGGCTGTTCATGGTGATTCTATTTCAGATCTAAGAAGTGAGCTTGGAAACCAGTTGGCTAACAAGAGTAATAGAGTAAAGTTGAGGTTAGATATCTCCTTTTCACAACCTGCTATATTGAAGCAATATTGGAATTTAATTTGATTAATAAATAGTTCTTGTTTTCAAATTTGATTCTGTAAACAATCCTATTCAGTTCTAGGTTCGAAGTAGAGAAGAAGAAGAGAAGAGAAAGAGAAGAAGAAGGGTTCGGCTTGTAGAGGAAAAGTCACCCCTCTAGTCGACCCACTTTGTATTTATATTGAATAAATTGAGTTACAAGAAAGATAGTATTGCCCCTTAAAGTGATGGGACACATAACTTAAACTTGAATAAAACAGACCTTTCACTTCTAATTAGATAAACCAAAAGACCAAAATACCCCTATTCTGTCGACTCTAACACCCCCATCAAGCTGGAGAGTATATGCCATATAGTTCCAGCTTGTCACATATATAATCTACTCTACCCTGAGACAACCCCTTTGTAAAGAGATCTGCCCACCGGTTTCCTGAGCTCACATGAGATGTAGTTATCAATGCACTAATCATTTTTTCTCTTACAAAGTGGCCATCGACTTCAATGTGCTTTGTTCTCTCATGGAGGACTGGATTAGAAGAGATATGTACAACAACTTTTTATCATAGTATAACCTCATGGGTTTGTCAATTAAGAACCCCATCTCTTGTAACAAGTTCTTCAACCATACTAGCTCACATGTGGTATGAGCCATAGCCTTGTACTCAGCTTCTGCATTGCTCCTTGCCACCACTATTTGGTTCTTGCTCTTCCAAGTTACCAGATTGCCACCAAGGAAGGTACAATACCCTGTAGTTGATCTCCCATCTGATACAGAACCAGTCCAATCAGCATCTGTATATCCTTCTATCTCAAGAGTTCCTCCACTTTTGTATAGCAAACCATGACTTGGAGCACCCTTCAGATACCTAACAATTCTTAGAACTGCTTCCCAATGAGGAATCCGAGGATATTGCATAAATTGACTCACCATACTTATAGCCAAGGTTCAAAATATCGATACGCCCGATATGCCGGTAGGGGCGTATTGGGCGAATCGATACTGTTTTTTTTTTTTTACTTTTTTATATTTTTTTCTGAAACCGGTTTAGGGGAGCCGATTTGGGGCTCCTCCACCCCTTGAACCGGTCAGCCGATACGAGCCGATACGTGTCGATATTTTGAACCTTGCTTACAACAAATGATATATTTGGCTGTGTAATAGTCAGATAGTTCAATTTTCCCACCAACCTCCTGTACCTTCCAGGATCATCAAACTTTTCACTTGCATCAATGCTCAACTTAGCATTTGATTCCATAGGTGTCTCGGATCACCTAACAGCCCTGTTTCTTCAAGTAGGTCAATGACATATTTCCTTTGACATAAGTTAATTCCATGCCTTAACCTTGCAACTTCTATTCCTAGCAAGTACTTCAATTTACCCAAATCCTTCGTATTGTAGTGGTCCTATAGGAAGTTCTTCAACCTATCAATCCCATTACTATCACTCCCAGTTATGACAATATCATCCACATACACCACTAGCAAGACTTTCCCATCTTTTGAGTCATGGCTGAACACAAAATGATCCACCTGACATTGTTTCATCTCAAAGTTCTTCACTATTTCACTGAATCTACCAAACCACACATGTGGAGATTGTTTCAGCCCATAAATTGCCTTTTTAAGTCTACAAACCTTACCATCCTCCCCCCGAGCAACAAACCTTGGTGGTTGCTCCATATATACCTCCTCAATTAGATCATTGTGCAAGAAGGCATTCTTGATGTCAGGTTGCAAGAGAGGCCAGTCATACCTTGTTGCTAATGAAATCAATACCCGAATTGAGCCAATCTTAGCCACAGGAGAAAATGTCTCCATATAGTCCACACCATGCAACTAAGAATAGCCCTTGGCCACTAACCTAGCCAGTGATTTAAAAGGCGCGCCTAGGCGCACAGGGTATGTGCCTCGCCTAGGTCCAAGGTGCAACCCTTTCAAAAGGCACATGCCTGGTGCGCCTAGGCACGTGCCTTTTGAAAATTTGGCGCTTTTTTGCTTTTTTTTGAACATAACGGCTGGGCCGGGGGCACCCATGCCACGCCCCTCGAGGCAAGCCCAAACAAGTCCACATTAGGTCTTAAATTCTTATTTTTCACACAAAAAATAATGATTTTATAGTTTTAATTGCTTTTTAAGAAGACATTTTATTAGGATGAATGAATGAACAACATTACCAAACTGGGTCATTTAAGACCTAATGTGGAATTGTTTGGGCTTGCCTCGAGGGGCGTGGCACAAATGCGGCTCGTAGAATCAGGAATGTAATATGTTTTACATTACATTAGCTATGTGAAGTACTGTAATTGAGTGAAAAAAGAGATTAGAGGTTTTACATGCTTGAAAATGTTTGATATGTTTGATTTTATTTTTAAATTCTCATTTGAATATGCTTTACATCTTATGTTTATGTATTTTAATTTTAGACAATAGGTTTTTTAAAACATTATTTTAAAATTTAACTTTATATTTTTTTAGTAATATTATGTTTAATATTTTTTGAATTTTTTGGCTTTTTTTTTAATTTTCTGACATTTTTTTTTATTTTTAGCTTTTTTTTGTATTTTTGCACCTTGCTTCAAAAAGGCGCGTGCCTTCCCTTGTGCCTCAGGCGCAAATTGACCCCTGCGCCTTGCGCTTTTAAAACACTGAACCTAACCTTTAATCGTTCCACACTGCCATCTAGAAGATACTTCACTATGTAGACCCACTTACACCCAAGAACATGCTTACCGGGAGGGAGAGTAGTAAGTTCCCACGTGTGATTGTGTTATAAAGCAGACAATTCCTCTTCCATTGCTTGTTACCACCCTGGAGAGGTAAGGGCTTCTTGGACAATTTTGGGAGTAGAAACCGAGGATAGCAAGGATATAAAGTGGCGGTGGGAAGCAGAAAGGTGAGCAACTAAAACATAATGTGAAATAGGATGAGATGTACAACTACGTTTACCTTTCCGCAATGCAATAGGAAGATCAAGGTCCAAGGGAGGAGGTGCAACCACTGGATTTGTCGACGATGACTGAATTGGAGGGGGGGTTGGTGCTCTTCTATGAGTATACACTTGTCGGATTGGTGGCCACTCAGTAGTAACTTGCATGGGAGAGGGATCCGTAACTGGAATAGGAACCACGGGAAGGGGGTCCTCAACAGAAACATGAAGTGGAATCACGGGGGAAGGAGAAGGGAAGTCAGTACCCGAGAAAAATGGGACTGATTCAAAGAAAGTGGCATTGGAACACACAAATAACTTATGAGAGTTAGGGTTATAGCACTTATACCCTTTTTGAGTCCTAGAGTATCCAAGGAAGATGCATTTAGTAGCACGTGCATCTAACTTGTCGAAACCAAGCCTCAAATATTGAACAAAACAAACACACCCAAAGACTCTCGGAGTAAGAGGAAATGGAGACAGAGTGGGAAACAAAACTGAGAAAGGGGATTGACTTACAAGGATGGACATGGGCATCCGATTGATGAGGAAACATGATGTTAGGACAGCATCACTCTGGAAACGCTTTGGGACATTCATATTAAGCATCATAGGCTGAGCAGTTTCAAGTAGGTGCCAATTTTTCTGTTCAGCTACACCGTTTTGTTGTGAGGTGTAGGAACAAGAAGTTTGATGAATTATCCCATGGTGCTCTAAGTATTGCTGAAATGGTGTTGAGGTGTACTCTTTTACATTATCGGAGCAAATAATTTTAATATGAACTCCAAATTAGGTACGTATTTCAACATAAAATTTTTGAAAATTTGAGAACTATTCATTGTGATCTTTCATAAGATAGAGCCATGTCATCCTTGAAAAGTCATCAACAAAAATTACTAAATACTTATAACCATTGTATGACACCACTTTATTTGGACCCCAAACATCAGAATGAACTAAAGAAAAAGGACTCAAGACACGACTATCAACTCTTGGACTAAAAGAGACTCTTTGGTGTTTCCCAAGCTAATACGATTCACAATCCAACGATGAAAGATTACTTAAGGACGAAACCAGCAACTTCAGGGCCTTGAGAGATGGATGACCAACTCTGCAGTGCCATTGAAAAGGAGTAAGAGATGAATGAAATGCTACTGGCAGGGCACCACCATCAAGGTTATACAATTCCACCTGCCTCATGCCCTCTGTTGGTTCAGCTGATTTAGTGTTTATGTTAGTCATATTTGTGTCTTAAGTCCTTAGTTATTGGGCCTAAACTTGTTTAATGTTTTATTTGTCTAGGTGTCCCATCACTAATCAGGGGCATTCTACTCCATTCATGTAACATTATTTTGTAAACATCTATATAAGATTGTAAGGCCGGCTGAAGTAGATAAGCCGCCATTCTCAAATCTTCTCTTCTTCTTCTTCTTCTTCTTCTTCTTCTTCTTCTTCTTCGGCTGTTGTGTTCCAGCAAACATGGTATCAGAGCACTAATCCGTCTGTCTGGTTACAGCCACCACTTTTCTGCTCTTCTCTATTCCTTTTTTCCTCTCTCTCTCCTATCTTGGCCGCTGTGAAGAAACCCTAGGGTTGACCGTAGAACACAACAAGGTCTGTATCTAGGGTTTCCCTTGGTTGTAGGGCCCAAGGGGAGTTTGTTCCAGAAGTCGATGCCCTACTAGACACCTTGCAGTAGGTAGTAGCCATTCGACTGCTAAGAGAGATCTGTGTGGAATAGATCTAGGTGGAAGGACTGACTTCGACATTCCTAGTATAGATTGTAAGGGTGATCACAGTCTACGACAACAGAAGTCAAAGCCTAGTCTAGTCCAGAAGTGTTTAGCACAGTACAAAGGTGAATTGTTCTTGGTTTCAGACCTGTTATGAGGGGTTCTCAGGCTTGTAACAGTTTCGGTAAGTCTGAAATAGTGTTCTTTGTACTGAGTTTTTCAGTTGTGATCATTGTAAGAGGAAGGAGATGTCTTCAATATCGGGAGAAGTGTCTTCTAGGGATAATAGAACTGGTGGGAGGTCTCCTAATCTGGAAAGTCCAAATCTGCACAACTTGTAGATCACCAGTGTATTGTTGGATGAATACAACTTCAAAGAATGGTCTGTTTCAGCCATGCTCTTCATTACTTCCCGGGAACTCATGGGTTATTTAGATGGACAGAAGAAGGAACCTGAAGTGGGTAGTGTGGAGTACGCAGTATGGCGTAAGGAAAATGCTACTGTTATGTCCTGGCTGCTTGCTTCGATGACTCCAAGAGTGGCCAGG
>NW_010729074.1:7119272-7142238 GCF_000365185.1 Nelumbo nucifera
ASCCRMCATTMTCAAATCTTCTTCTCTTCTTCTTCTTCTTCTTCTTCTTCTTCTTCTTCTTCTTCTTCTTCTTCTTATTTGGCTGCTGTGTTTCAGCAAACACCCTCCACCAATCTTCATCCCTGTCTTGAGATCCTGAAACACACAAGAAGAGGGATAAAAGGTAATGGAACAATTAAGTGACTTGGTTAATTTACTAACAAACATAAGGTTAAAAGGGAACTTGGGAACATATAAAACAAATGATAAAGATAAAGAGGAAATATCAACATCACCAACGCCACAAATGGAAGATGTAGAACCATTAGCAAGGGTAATTGTTTGGGATGTGGACAACGGAGAAAGTGAGGAAAATACATTTGGAGTCCCAGATATATGATCCGAGGCTCTAGAGTCAATGATCCAGTGTGAAGGTTTGGAAGCCAAGCAAGCCATACCTGAATGGGCAAGAGTAGTTGTGTTCTGCTGAGAGGATGTCTGAAGGAATTTCACATATACCTCACGTGGTACACTCACCATCTCCTTCCCAGAAGCACTAATAGATGTGGAGGGAGTCTGATCAGTTTGCTGATTTTCACTAACTATACCATTGCCACTAATCACAGCATGGTTAGCCCAAGTGTTGGGTGGATCATGTAAATCATAGCAGAAATTAACAGTGTGCCCCTCTAATCCACAGTATGTACACTTTTTAGGTACATTACTCCTTCCTTTACCACGACCTCCCCTCGAGTCTCAACCTCCACTCTGGCCACTAGCACGATTAAACATAGGAGCACCTCGGTTTCCTGGAAATCCACGGCCACTACCTCCACCACCTCTATTTCCACGACCTCCTCCTCTAGTCACCACAAAACTAGATCTGTCCGAGAGAGAAGAAGACTCTATAGACTCAATAGATATCCTCCTAAGGCGGGCAAGCACTTCTTCAAGTGAGGGGAGAGCAGACCCCCCAGTATTTGTGCTCGAATAGGTTCATAGTCATCCTTTAGACCCACCAGAAACCATGTCACATCAAGTTGCTTTCGCTGTTGTTGCTGAACCCGAACATCCGGTGTCAGAGGATGATATACATTAAGCTCATTTCGGATATTTCTCATGCTTGCATAGTATTCCTCCAAGCTTTGGTTACTTTGCTTCAGATTAAAGTACTCTTGGTACAACTGATATACTCTAGTAGTATTATCTTGGCCGGAATAAAGTTTCTTAGCATGGTCGCAGTTTTCTTTAGCTGTATCTAGGAACATAAAATTCACATTGATTTTAGGTTCCATGCTATTCCACAACCAGGTCATGATTTGAGCATCCTCTTGTTCCCAATCACAGAACCCTATAGAATCAGAAGAGGGTTTTTTCTCTCTCACATGCTTTACCTTTTTCTTGGCCTTTAAGAACACCTCCACCGACTTGGCCCACGGCACATAGTTCCCACCATTCAACTTAATAGATGTCATTTGAACATTTAAGTAATCTGGAGAAATCATAATACTTGTTTTATTGTCACTCCCATCTCCGGTTGACGTCATCTTAACTAATTCTCGTCACTTCACAAAGGAATCACTATTATAGACAAGGTATTCTCCTTTGACTATTCAGCACCACACCACACACTACTCAACAGAATATAATTATCACCACACTACTGCTGTCATGAACTCAGCAATCGAAAGACCTACTTTCAATGCACATATCCAGGTATAAACAGAATGAAAAGAGGCTGATATGCATACCTATCAATTCACACCACCACAGAAATGTATTCTAGACCAAAAGAAAGCAGCCGCAGTCCACTACTGGGCTAAAATAAAAGATTCTGTTCATACCTGTCCACAAACAGTCCTCTTCGCATCACCGAATAGAGGATATCTAGTACACCACCTCAATGACCACCACTACAGCAACCAGAGGCATATTCACCTCCAAAACAAAAAACACCACTCCTTTTTGGCCTCCTGTCGAACTTCCAATCATTCTAGGAGAAAAATAAAGAAAACTGATATGGCTGGCGGCGAACTCAGGAAGAAGAAAGGGTGATGAGAAAAGAAGGAAAAAAGAAAAAACTGGTGACTTATTGCTCTGATACCACGTAAATAATCCTATTCAGTTCTAGGTTCGAAGTAGAGAAGAAGAAGAAGGGTTCGGCCTGTAGAGGAAAAGTCACCCCTCTAGTCGACCCACTTTGTATTTATATTGAATAAATTGAGTTACAAGAAAGACAGTATTGTCCCTTACAAGTGATGGGACACAACTTAAACTTGAAGAAAACAGACCTTTCACTTCTAATTAGATAAACCAAAAGACCAAAATACCCTGTTCTGTTGACTCTAACCGATTCGATCAATTATGGCTAAACATTTGTAGCCATCAATAAAGCTGCATATAATGCCTTAGATACAACCTTTAGGTTGCCCCTTTTGTTGATCAGTAACTGTAAAATTCATTAATATTCGAAATGAAGCTCAAGAGTACAATAAAGATACAAAAGCAGAAAGAGATAAACCCTCTTATCTCTCCCCAAAAAACTTTTCTTCTTTTTACAACTGTGCCCAAAACAACTGATCTCTATCTGCCCCTTGTTTAGCAAGAGCATTAGGAAAGGAATTTGCACTCCTTTTGACTTTTGACCCATTGGACTCATAGTTTTTATTAGCAATATGAAAATCAGAATTTCATTAAAGATTAAAAAGAACAGAATACAACAAGATGTGAGAAACTAGCAAACCCATTACAGGATTAGCCCCCCCCCCATTATATTACAGTTGTGCCCAGTACATATGTTGTCTTTGAACCCCTTGCTTGGCTAAACTATCTGCCAAATGTTAGCAGATCTTTAACCTATCTTATTTGAACATTCATATCTTTTGAAATCCATTTGAAGCATCTAAACTCATTTCTAAGCTGCCTTTGAACCACCTTCAATGATCAAACTACCAACTCCCAATTCTTTGGCTTTCTTAACCCCGAAAACTACTGCCAGGAATTCTTCTTTTGACCCATCAGACTCTTTATTCCATTTGTGTGAACCATTTGAATTTCCTCTTTTTGTTGTTTTAACTCCACAGTTTTGCCTCCTTGCTTAGTAGCCATCCCACAACCAATTTGTAATCCAGAATCCCCTTTAATAACTAATTTAACAATGTTCAAAGATCTTTCCCTCTTTACTCCTTCAATTAATGCCAAAATTTCAGCTCTTAGGAAATCTCCTTCAATTGGGCCAGAATAAAATGCAGTATTTTTCCCTCTTCATCCCTAAACACTCCTATTGTGTGTGGGTTACCCAAACTGCTTCCATCAAAGTTGATCTTAACAAATCCTCTTTTTGGCGGAGACCAAGTAGGAATACTGATATTCTTAATTGGGGCAGAATTTTCCACCCTTCCAGTTTGAAATGATGTCATTCGTTGAGACAGTAGAAAAGGAGTCCAAAAGATTGCAGCCAATGGGCCTAAGTGTAATAGTCTCTATGATAGCTTCTTTGCTTCTCTCCTCATACATGAAGATTCTTGCATTCCTTTCTTCCCAAGTAGTCCAACAAATAGCAGCCCTTGTACACCTCCACATACTCCTTTTCTTTTGCCCACCGAAGAGGAGTCAAATAAACTTCATACATCAGCTGGGGGATTCCACCTACACCCAAACAAGGAAAAGAACCATTCCCAAAAGCATAAAACAAAAGGGCAGGAGATTAGTAAGTAATAGCAAGTCTCACCATTGGCTTTGCACAATACACACCAGTGGGGAGATAGCACCAATTAGTTTTCTGTCTCTGAGCAGGTCACAGGTATTAATTCTTCCACGATAGCTTCCCGGAAAAAAAAAAAAAAACTCCAATCTTTGGTGGAGTAGGCTACCTTTAGGTTGTCCTTTCAGGCATATCATTGCATTAACACATCCCAAGTGCTTGTTAAATAAACATATTTTATTATCTTTCATTTTTTTCTCTTTTGGTACCTTGAGAACCAAAGAATTGAACCAGAATGGTAGTGAACTAAAGCAGGCACCAACCCCAACCTTTACTGATTCAATATCTTTTAAAGTCTATACCACGACTTGTTGGTAGAGAGGGCTAGTGTAAGACCCCACAGGAGACTAGTGTTTTGGTACCTTGAAATCCAAAGAATTGAACCGGAATGGTAGTGAACTAAAGCAGGTACCTACCCCACCAACCTTTTCTGATTCAATATCTTTTAAAAGTCTACACCACAACTTGTTGGTAGAGGGCTAGTGTAAGACCCCATAGGAGACTAGTGTTAGTAGAAGAATCGGAAACCCTAGTAAATCTGGACTGGTTATAGACACTTTACTGGTTACTCTACTTGTACCTATGTTTATGATTAAAAAATATATGATGCAAAAAAAATAATAATAAATATGAAGCTTGAGGGGGGGGGGAGCAGATTTGACAGCTGGCCCATTCCACATAAATTCAAATTTTAAGTTGTTCTGGTTATGGGGGGGGGATTTAAGCAACCACCCCACGTATGAAGAGTGGGGAGGTTGCTCTAACCTCCCTACCCCATAACTGTCTACCTCTATATCAGGGAGAGAGGAGAAGAAAATTGGGAGGCAGATAGAGAGAAGGGAGAAGAGAAAGAGATAAGAAAGAAAGAAAAAAAAGAGAGAAGAGAGAGGAAGAGAAGAAATAGAGGAGATTTGAAGTTCGGCTGATTGAGGTGTAAGGATAGGCTTACACAAGTATAAATCTTATCCTTTCTTTCTATCTCTTTAACATTTTATCTATTTCAATCCTTATCCTCTCTCTCTCTCCAAAGTTCTGTTAGAACTCAAAAGCTTATTTCAAATTATATATATGTATACCTGGCGGATCCCATCCACCTCAAAGATAACAAAAAATAATAATAATAATAATAATACTGGGGAGCCTCTGATATGTCGGTGGATTCTATCCACCCCAAAGAATTTCAATAGGCTAACCCAGTGCTGTCAATACACATAAAATGGGACAGGTGTGCTGACCTGTAACAACGCTTTGCCACCTGTTGCAACACTGTTGCAAACCTGAAAAGGGGGACACATGTTACTGTGGCAGCTTATATTGCCACTTGTAAATGACAGACCCCTAGGACCCACTGTTTCAGTTTGTTGCCAATTGTTACAAAGGGACCCACTGTCATATGAGGTGGATCTTATCCACTTTAAGAAGATAAATTACATTACCCACATTACCCCTTGAATTAGTTAAGGTTCAATCAGTGGATTCTATCCACCTCAGTTATAAAAAATATATATCTAAATAGATAAATAAAATATAATCTAAATTCCCACTATAAAATCAAACTAATGGGTTCCACTTGTTAGCGGGGCCCACTATCAAAATATTTAAGTTTAAAATCTTAAAGTGGGCCATGCCCAGTAACAAATAAACCTAGTGGGTCCCACCTGTTAGTAGGGCCCGCTATCAAAATATTTAAGTTTAAAACATTAAAGTAAGTCATGCCCACTATCAAATCAAACTAGTGGGAATATTTAAGTTCAAAACATTAAAGTGGGCCATGCCCACTATCAAATCAAACTAGTGGGTCCCACCTGTCAGCATGGCTCACTGTCAAAATATTAAGGTGGGTCATGCCCACCACCAAATCAGTATAGTGGGTCCCACTTTTTACCAATTAACGGGACTCACTGTTAAGATGTACAAGTTTAAATACATAAGTACCCAATGGTGTATGGGTCATGACCTATCTACCAATTGTGGGGCCCTCTCATGGGTATAACCCGCTAAGAGTCCAAGCTGATGGGACTGCTTATACCTGTTATTGGGTTTAACCCTTACAAAGTAGCTCTTTCACATAAAATCAAAATCAAAGGGTATTTCCTTAAAGGAATATAATTAAGGGGTTTTAGCAGACATAGTGCATACTTGTACACCCTGAATAGGGAAACCCTAATTCTACTCAAGTTCTTTTTTTATGAATTATGATCAAAACAACCTAGAATGACTGAAAGTAGGCCAGCGGTTGAATAGAGACCATATAGAAGAATCAGACTTTGATTATGAAGCTGAAGGAATGGCCTATAACCTAACCAAGAAAAAGAGGTGAACCCCTTTGTGCCTTTAAAGAAGAGCTTGAGTAGCCAAGAAATGGACTGTTCTCAGCTCCTCAATGCCATAGAACAAATGAGCCTACATAGATCAACAAATTAATAGTCTTGGCCTAAAATCAGGCACAAGCTGAGTTAAACTCAATTTTGGTGTATGCTGTCTTGAACCCTTGAAGAATTCAAAACCCGAACTGAGATACAAGGAAGAAAAAAATGATTGCTGTTTGCTATGGAACCTAGGGAAGTACCCTAAGATTTAGGCTAATTTATACTTGTTCATTTTCTTCCACCTTGCCCCCAGCTGTTAGGAGAATCTCAACTGAATTTTCCCATACAGTATAGTTCTATTCAACTTGAGGTCATTTGGATGTGGCTTAAAATCAGTTGGCAGCTACTAAAAAAAATCAGTTGGCAGCACAATTGAGGACTTTGGACTTCATATCCTTTCTCAACAAAAATAACAGAAACCAGAATTAAGAACACCTTCTTCACAACTACCACATGATCACAATTCACAATCATTAATTACACCATTATTGCAACATAGAATATATGTTCAACCTGGTGAGATGTCACAATGACTCCATAAGTCACAGCTCGCACAAACTGAATTGCTACCCTTCATTCATCTATGATCTGCACTTTTCACTGCAACTTGTCACTCCTTTATATGGAACAAATAGAGGGAGAAAACACAACTTCTCTGATGCTGCTTATCATGTAGAAATATTGTATTTGGTGCTCAGAAGAAAAGAACTTGCCAATTGGTAAGAAAATCTACTTTCCCAAAGTCTGGGTTACTATTTATACGAGTAACTCAAATCTGAATGTGTAAATAATGATGAATTACAATTTTAATCCTGTTTAGTGTTTGATAGTAAAACAGAATTTCCTAAAACCATCCCACTTTAATTTTATAATTTTAATCCTGTTTAGTGTTTGATAGTAAAATAGAATTTCCTAAAACCATCCCACTTTAATTTACAAGTGTAAAAGGCCAATAACATCCCCCTATCACAGGCGTGAACAGGAAAGAAATAAAACAGAAACTAAATATAAATACTACTCTCCTAACAGTTCTTAAGGCAACAGTCAGCTTCAAACTACAGAATTGTTCAAAGGGAATGTCCTTTAATGCCAAAGGCAACCTCCATCCAGAAGTTAGGTAAAAATGACCCACTTTTTCTTTTCTTTTCTTTTTTCTTTTTTTTTCTGTAAAAAGGACCCTCTATTTGGGACATGGTTTCTGCTTAGAAAATGGGCCCATAAGGCTGAAGAAGGAAAGGAAGCATGGAAAAATCAAACATCAACTTTGGAATTCCCTTTTATTTAAAAGTTTTAAGGCTCATCAGTCCTCAATTTCCTATGCAAGAACACTTGGCCTAATAAGGCTAGCCTCCATGACCTTTGTCCTTCAAATCTCTCATCCTTATCCATTCTAAAAATACTTTAAGTTGCTTTATGTGGAACTTCCCATGCCACAAATCAAGCCAACAACTCAACCTCAAAGATGACTAAGTACTGAAGGAACCTCCTTGTTATTTAGGTTGAATTACAGATTCAGAAATCCACATTAATTTCCTGCTGAAATCAGAGGTGTACACCATTTTCTTCTGCATTTTAGTACAAATATCATAACAGTGTCCTTGTTCTGGTTACAAGTTGATATGATCCCTCTCCTATGTGTCTTTCTTGGGCCCTCTAGGGGTATTGGAGCTGTTGTTTATAGAGTTCCTGAGCTACAAAATGATCAATTGCTGAAAATAAGTCTGAGGAGTTTGGGTTCAGAAGACACAACCCCCATATCACAGGTTATGTTCTTTTCCTTTCTATCTACTTTATGGAATATACTTCCTATTGGGTTTATGGAAATGCTTTCCTGACACTAACAGATGAGATAATTATAACTCTGGGATGAAATTAAAGGTGGTGATTGAAATGCAGAAATATGGAGGTGGTGGACATAGAAACGCTAGCTCATTCATGTTAAGTTCAGATGTATTTGACCAGTGGAAGGTAGGAGCATCCCATGAAGCCCAAGACTCCCAGAGTAAATCAGTTTGATCATACCAGTTGAGCAAGAAGATAAAAGCACTGAGCTGGAGCTGAAACAAAAATGGAGTTAACCTTATTAGGTGATGTAGCTGATTAGCTCATGTCAAAACAGCAGTTGCCTGTTGTTAATTAACCAGGTTGACCTCTGATCTGGTTTTTGATGCATCAGTTTTGAGTGAAGCTAACACAGGGAAGTAAAGGCCTTCTTTGAATTATTCAAATCTTCAAGAGTTCTAGTAATATTCTTATCATTCTTTTAACCATCTAGCAGCATTTAATCGGTAGGTTCTCTAGAGGGATTAGGCTTTTACGCCCCCCTCATAGGCCTTTTTTTGCTGGATTTCTTAATAAAATTTCAGTGGCCGTGCCTCCATCAGGAGTAAAGTTTGGGAATTAAAAAAAATGGTAGGATCATATATGGCCCGTTACAGAACCTCTTTTGTATTTTTTTATTTTTTGGCTTATGTTATTTGAAATACTTAAGGGTTCTTAGGAGATTACCTGAATGTATTGCTTTGTGAGCGACTTTAATCTTTGGCAGCAGGAAGCTTAATGGCAATGTTGAAAGGTGAGATGTAGGTCAGGCGAGGTTTAAATCTGTGTAAGGCAGAGGTTGGTATTGAAGAGGTGTGATCACTGTGATGTAGGACTCAAGGCATTTTGAGACAAAAGCCTCAAAAAGTTCGTATGCAATTTTCTTGTGCTTTTTTGAACTTTTCTCCTATATTTTATTTTATATTAGTTAAAACAATTAGTATACCTTCCCCATTTGATTAATATACTTTAATTTATTTTTAAAAGAAAAAATAATAAAAATTCTTTACAAATAATTTTTGTTGCAACTTTTGAATATACTTAAATAGGTGGGTATTGTTATGATACCGCATATTTAATTATTTATTTAGATGGTGTAGCTTATTGGATAATGCTTATCTTTATATCTTTGCTATTTTGTGGGTAACGCACATTAAAATTGAAGTCCAACATGTTATTTCCTTTTACATTTTGAAATATTATTTTTAGCTTCTAAAAAAAGAACTGTTATTTAGCTAAATTATAGATTTATTTTTCCTTTGCTCAACATTTTATATAATTTGATACTATATTTTCTATTAAGTGCCAAGTATTAACTTATAAGGATATGCATTATATGCTTTGGATGTGTTTGGATATGGTAAAATGATATAGATACACTCACTTGGATACATTTGACAAACTCTTACAAATCTCACAAATATATTAATAACATTAAATCTAAGGTTGAAATAACTATGAAAGTATAAATACATAAAATATGCACTTTTCGTGGTACTTCCTTAAATGTCACAAAAACAAATATGATTTAAAAACTATTCTATAACTGTTACAGAAAATTTGAAGCATGACCTAAATTTGTAAGCCCATTTCCTAAAAAGGTTTGCTTTCCTAAAATCATGAGAATATCTAATGATATTCAGGCCTTTGAATCTTAATGCAATTTTGTGATCTTTACATGCTGCCAGGCTGCCAGCATTTCCGTTACATTGATTGAACACGAGCAACGGAGCAAATGTCATTGCACACAAAAAACACAATCTCTCCATTTTCATCTCTTGTAATTAATTAAACCAATAGCACATTTTCCATCTCTTCATTTGGAGGCATCAAAATAAAACGTACATTTTAATAGTTTTTATGGGAATATACATTACAATTAACAATATTGAGAATGCTTGGTTAAGTTCTTAACAGAGTAATAACCTGTATTGTATGTTTATTACAGTCTACAGAGGGAATTGCTTGGTTAAGTTCGCCTTTCCTCTTGCCGTGTCGTTGCAACTTAACATCGCTTGCTGCTCACTTGAAAAAGCTTGATTAGGGTTTGTGTTTGGTATCATTTCAGTTTCTTCATGAATCATTTTGGGGATTGATCATTGCTGTTTAGAGTTGAAACTTGAAACATCAAATTTGATGTTTCAAATAACAACAGCAATTTGTATTTGTATTGATTAACGCAAAACATTTTTGATTGTGACATGACGACTCTAAACGTTTCAAGAAGAAACAACAATGGTATCAAACACAACCTAAAATAGCAAAGTACTTCAAAAAACCAATGAAACCACCTTTCATTTTAAGCAGTTGTGACTTGTGAATAACCTGACGAGGCCATGACAGGTTTAAGCAAGTTACCCTTGCAAAAGCTTACATTGCTGACATGATTCTTTAAGCTTAAAGATCCCGAGTGTGTACTAATTGACTAACCTGAGTGCATCACATTTTAGTGTGGGTTGGGCTCGGATTGAATAGTTCGGACTTGACCTTGATCTCAAGCTTTAGGCCCAATTCTTAGGGTTGGGCTTGAGTTGAGCTGAAACCCAGCGCAGCCTGCCCTGACTTGCACCCTACAAGATGATGTGGTTCCACTTTATACAAAAGAGAATTGATGTAAGAGGAAGGTGGTGCAAATTTTGCATTGCCAATGACATTTTACACTAGGTAAGAGTAAAAAAGATAGGATCCATTTGAGAACTCCGTTTGAGCAGAGTGTAAATACAAATATATTCAGTAGAGATACAGAAATGAACCAAATGCAAAATTAAACCATAAGCTCAGTTTGAGAATAGTGAAAATACAAATATATACAGTGCAAGTAAATAAATGCAAAAGTGAATCACATGAAAATTTTTTTATCTGGTTCATCTTTACACCGAAGAAAACAAGGCCTAAAAGAATTTGGAGACAGAATTTCGAGAAAAAAATTGTATAAATATGACATCCAGCTCTATATGGTAAATATTTTCCCATAAACTCTCTCAAAAAAATATTTCCCCATAAATTTAATATTCAAAGTACAGAAGATATTCCGAATGTGAAGGCTAGATGCCTGCTCAAAATTTTGGCTAACATGTTATGTTATGCAGGGAAAGCTCAATTGACGCCTAGGGGTTGTCTACTGTGGACAGCCACCGTAGATCCTTCATAAGATCAAACCCAATTGACACTTAGAGGAGAGCTGGATGCCGTGCTGTAAGGTGGGGCTGTCAATGGATCAGGCCTGACCGATGGATCCAAACTGATTGGGTCAGTTCTGTTTTGAGGAAGTGGAATCGATGGGCCATCTTTAGTTCCTGATATATTGTCCGGATTATTATTGGTTTATAACTGGTTCTACCCAATCCCAAACTGATTTGGACTCAACCCGAGTTATATATCAGTAGGTTTGTTATAATCGGGTCCACCAGGTCAAACCCAATTGTGATTGAGAAGCCATCAGTTTGGCTATGGGTCTAAAATTACAGACCTGATCGGTTCTGGGTCCTTGACATTTCTTAATGGATCAATTCTGTTTCTACCTGCACCCAACCCAAGCCCAACATCTTGACAACCCTATTGTAAGGGTGTTTAGTTTTAAGGTAAAAGATACCCTTGAAATTCTCAAAACTACTTGTAGCCTTAAAACTCCTCTATAGCTTAGTACTCATGTCATAAGTTTATCATCTCCTTGGCCCATGGTTTTAAAAATTGATCTGCAAATGGAACCATTTTGATCACCGGTCCCCAGGTCATTCTAACTGTGTAGTCTAACCCAAGTTAAACGGTTTTAGGGTCCAAAACTGGACTTGGAAGCCATGACCAGTTCTTAGGTCAAATGGTCTGACCTTTCGATTCCGTCCAATTTTCAAAACCATGCCTTGGCCAACTTTGACAATAGTGCTGAAGTTGGAATCAAATCTAGGTCTTCTCTCCATAAATGATGACATGTAAAGATGTCCCCAACGTACAGGTGCAGTGTCCTATGGGTACGTGCAGATAGGAGATCCAACCTCAGTTGAAATCACCTACCAGCAACATAAGTTCCAACGCCTTCCCAACATGATCCGACACCACACATCTCATACATGTTGGGTCCGGACTCCCTTCAAAACCCTTATATATTAGTATCTTTTTTTCACATTCCAGAGCTCTTCTACACCGTAAAATTGCCGGAACTTCTCCCATCACTTTATTGTCGATGTGTCCTGAAAGCTGAAACTAAAATGAAAACCAATTCCACGATTTCATATATCATCGGTACAGTTACAGTTCTTGTTAGTACCTTTTTTGTCCAAAAAAAAAAAACAGAAAAGCAATTTCCTCATGAACAGCTAATTCATCTCCATGGGCTCTGTTTGGGAAGAGTGCAAATACAGATATGTTCGGTGCAAACATAAATACGCATAGGCTACATCTGTGTGTCCTGAACATATTTGAATTTGCACTCTTTCTAAACCAGCCAATTCTATGACAGACGGAAGGAAAATGACAAGGGTGTCAAAATTATAATTAATGTAAACTAAATTCAAATCCAAAAGGGTTTATGAGTGTTTCAGATTACGATACAATTGTACAAAGGAATGTGATCATGTGAATAAACAAACAAAAGAATACAACAAACACAAAGGATGGAAAACAAAAACATAGGAAAACAGGATTTATCTGTTGGGTTTCATAATTAAAATTAAATTTCAGAGTAGAAGCTACAAGACTACCAACAATGAATGACTATATATTACCACTGGATGAAGGTAAGCTGATTATAATAGCACAAGAAGCAACATTAAAGTTTAAACTGGAAAACCACTGTAGCCATAGTAATACAGATGTATAATCTTGACAACCAGTGTAATTCTTCATAAGACCAGACCAGAAAAAAACAAGTCTGACAAAACAAAACTAATAAATAAGATACAAAAGATTAAGCACAAGTAGAACAGAGAAATCAAGCTTGCAGATGCCCATGGAAGACGATGAGAAAGACGGGGATAATTTTGTCTCAAAAAAACTTTTTTCTTCTCTAAACTCACTGGTTTGGGGTTTGGACAATATTTTCATTAAAAGTCCTTTAAGTTTATACAAGGAGGGCTAATTACAATCAGCGAAAAGTTTGGCTGTTTGTAAAAGGCAGTCTGAGCTGTGTAGGAGCTTTCGAAGAGCCAAGTTTTTCCAGAGCCCAGACTGTTTTTCCAAACAGGCAAGCTACACACGCCTTCTAAATCGCCTTACTCTGCATAGACGTGTATGCATTATATCGCAAATGCTGCTGTGAGATCTCTCCTCTCGCCCCACGACGTGTGTGCATCCCTCCTCTCGCCCCACGATGTTACTTTTCTCGCCCTACGACGTTGCTTCTCTTCGCGTGGTCCAGATTCTCTTTCTCTCTCTCTAGCAGACTAGTAGCTTCTGACTTCCACTGTTCAAGCTGAAGTTGCTTGGTTAGTCCACAATCCACAACTGGGTTCTTGTCAAGGATAAGTTACAACCCTCTCTCTCTCATTATCAATGTTTGCTTGTCAGTAAGGTTGAAGCTTGAACATTAATATCCTTCTTTTTGATTGTTCTGTTGTTTTTGTTCCACCCCTTTCTTTATTTCTTTCTTTATTTATTTTTTGTTTTTTTAATCTTCCTTGCTTTTGGGCCGTCTTTCTTTTACTTCTTAAATTTTATTCATTTTCTTCTACATTGTTCACAGATTCCTTGAGATGGAAAATAGCTGTTCTTCGTATCATTAGCTGATTCTTAGTTTCATGGAAGATGAAGATATCAAATTACGTAAGGTTCCTTGTAATTGTGCTTGGATAAGTTTATATTTACTTGACTTTTTTGTTGAAGTACACTGGATGGTGAAGAAATTTACTGGTTTAATAGTGCTTACTGCAAATTTTTATTTGATTGAGTCAAATAATGACTATTAAATGCAAAGAATTTATTTGAATTTAGTCACAATGGCGATGTGGATTAACTAAATGTTCGTTAATGTTTCCCAAAATGTCTTTCCTTTTATTCTTCTTTTTACTCTAACAATATCCCTCTTTTTTTACTGCTAAGAAGTGCAAGGTAGTTGATTGAAAAATTAAATTAAGTAAAAATCTGGATAGTTCAAAATAACGAACAAGCATTTGAAGGGCAACCACTGGCGCCTTAAATAAGCTTGTTTTAGTTTTGTTTGTTTATTTATTTTTTCATTTGCTTTCGGGATCAGCTCATTAGCCAAGAAGAGAGGAAAACGGATGGCCCTGTGTCTTGACTCTAGCTGATCCACCTTTTTTATTATGTTAAGACAGAGGGCAAACTTAAATATTTTTTTTTTCCTTTTCTTTCATAGGGTGGGTTATGGTTCTCATACACACCAGGAAACTACAGTTTATCTTGGCTCCAACCCTGTATAACTGTTTCTAAGATAACTAGGCCTGCCAATTGGGTTGGGTGGGTCGGGTTCAGGTTGGGTCAAGACACTTCAGGTTGATTTGGGTCGGGTTGAATTTCGGGTTGGGTTGTCAAATGCTAGACCCTAACCCTAAATGTTCAAGTTAGGGTTGACCAATGGGTCAATTTGGGTCATAAAAAAAAGACTGAAATTTAAAAAAATAATGAAAAAATACATGAAAAATGCCAAAATTAAAGGAATTAACCTTGAAATTCAAAATATAAAATAAGAAAACTTGAACATTTAACAATTCAAAGAGTAAAGACTAAATAGTAAAATTAAAGACTAACAATGCATAAATAATTCCAATTAGACCCGACAATCGGGTCAGCGGGTTGACCCATGACCCAACCCAGTTTTTTCTTGGTTGGATCAGGTCGGGTCATCCTCACACTCATGTAGCTAAATATGAGACCCTAACCCTGTTTTTTTTCGGGTTGGTTGGGTCGGGTTCATGGGCTGGGTCAATTTTTTGCCAGGTCTAAAGATAACTATCAGAAAAAGAGGTAGATACTTTCTTATGATATTATTTTGATAGTAAAGAATAAATTCTATTAAAAGAGAATAAATGGTAAAAGCTCAGGTGATAAGACATCAACAAGAGAAGAACAATATACGGGATAAAACAAAAATAGCCCGCCAAACCAAAAACCACCCAAACAGGAGCCTGGATCTCCTGAAAGCAAAATTCTGAGAACACGGAATCCAGCCTAACATTGGGAATATCTCCTGTACATGCATCTTAAATTCATGAGGAGATGTTTCCAATGTGCAGCTAGATGCCCATGCTTGCAGAGTATGTGCAGGGGTTTTGTTTTCAGGAGATCCTGACCCCAAACAGCCATCCCTCCACCATTATATCACCTTCATTTACTATATCAAAATATCCATGTAAAACTAAAAAAATGGAAATACCCCACCTCAACCCTTCTCTTGATCATCTTACTTGCCTTACCAACAAAAATTCCATCCACCCTCCTAAGATGGCATCATAATCCACCCCCCAAAACCTTCAGTACCATTTACTTTTCACTGAATTAAATCCCCATATCAATATCCACTCCTTTGTCTTAACTGCCATATCACCACCCTTACGTTCTCCACCTACCACCCTCAAAAACTTCTCAAAACCTCAGCCCTCACTCTCCTAGCTTCTTTTGTGTACTCTCACCGGATTTAGAAGTTTTAATTATCTCTTCTAGTTGCTTCTTCCCCTCCTAAAAGGAACAATCCCCATTTCTTGCCAAACTCAGCTTCTCTTTCAACCAAAGTGTGCTACCTTCTTAACCTTAAAACCTTATCAACTGATACAATATCTTCTTGACCGTCATTATCTATATATGCTCCTAAATGTTATTCACGTGCACCGTTCATCTTATTGGATTATTATCAATTCTGGTTCAATTTTTTTATTGGTAATTATGGTTCAACAATAAAAGTTTGAGGGCAGAAATTCCAGCACTAAGAAAAGGGTTGAGGATTGCAAAACAACTAGGCTTGTGAGAAATTTGAGGTGGAACGTGACTCTAAGCGGGTTGTAGACTGGATGAGAATGTGGGAGGTATGACACCTAGCGAAAAAAAAGGAGTCAGATTCCAATGGGTTTGAAGAACAGCAAATGGCTTGGCTGATGCACTAGCCAAGCAATAGAGAAACATATCTGAGCTGTTTTAGCCTTATTTGAAATTTAAATGTTACATTGTAGGGCTGTTTTGCATGCTTTAACATGTAACCACATTTATTTGCTATTGAATAAAATTTATAGTTTCCAATAAAAAATCCTTGATTGTTACTAATACGAAAAAAAGACCATATAAATTTTCCTATTGGTCAATGTAGATCCTAGATCAGCAGTGGATGATCTAAGGGGATGGTCTGCAGTGGCAAATTCTTCAACTAGACGGTTTGTGTTTCAGTCTTATTGGACACCTGCAGCACAACAAAGGGTAAAATTAAACTTTGATGGAAGCTCCTTGGGTAATCCAGGACCCTCTAGAGCTGGGGGAGTCTTCAGGGATGGGGAGGGCAGACTGGTGGCACTATATTCTGGTTCCATAGGTGTGGGAGACTCTCTGAGAGCTGAAATTATGGCTTTACTACAAGGCCTGAGATTGGCCAAGCAATGGGGATTTCAAAACTTTGAGGTGGAGGGAGATTCTAAGCTGTTAATAGGATGGCTGCAGACAAAAAAGGCTGAGTATATGGACTTTTAGACAACAAATAAGGGAAATACTTTTCTTAGCAAGGGATTTTGGAGTAATATTCAAATGGGTAAGGAGGTCAGCCAACTCTGTGGTTGATAGTTTAGCAAAGCAGGGGACCTTCAGGGTAAACTTCTTTGGGGCTGTATTGGAACTTTTGAAATTGATTGGGGTCAACACTCATATTCTGAGTGGTTGACTGTGTATGATGATTAATTGCTATTTTTAGTGAAAATTACTGTTTCCAATTAAAAAAAATGTAGATCCTAGATCACAAGATTCAGTGTCATCTTCAGTTCTTTGTCTTCTTGAGAAGTTCTTCAATTGTTGTCCCACTTGACTATCTCATATTGGAATTGAAGTGAGGGGAACGGGTAATCATGAATCAACATTGATCAGCTTACTGGAACGGTTATAAATGTTTTACCTAATTCATGTGGCACCTCTCATCTTGTTTTTTGGTTTTGGCCAAGCAGATCCACAGCTGAAACTTAAACCCTTTTTCCTTGCCACTGAAATATATCTATGCAAGCACTTCAGTTGGAATTTCATAGTTTCTTTTCATCTTTAAATCCAGGAATCTAAAATGGCATTTTAGTTTTGATACTCGTGGAAGCAAAATGTTATGCTTATCCACAGATGCAACCATGTTTGTTTTATTTTACCGTCTTCCTTTCTCAGGTTTCTCTACTGGTGGATCCAAAAAGTAGATCATGTCTCTGTGGAGCTGCTTTGATTTGTGTAGCCCTCTTGATTGGGAGTGCATTCACAGCCAGAAACTACAAAGATGTATACATCATTTTAAACCTGTGGTTGATTTTTTTTTTCTTTTATCATTATTATGCAGATATTCTTAATTTGATAAATAGCATAGAAGCATATCTTGCAGTTTGGAGTGTTTGTTTTTTGAGGTTAATTACAAGAACAGAACTGGGTTGAGGGTTAAGGCATGGTTGGTCACTTATTTATTCTTTAGTCTTTATAAAAGCCCCTTCCCAGGAAAGAGAAAATTTTGAATGTGTTATGTAAGCATTCCATATTAGTGTTAGGTTCCTCCAAATACAGGTTTACTAAGAAGATTCTTAGAATCCTTCTAGATAGTAAATATGAATAGCTTGTAAAGAAAAAAAATAGAGTAATTTATAAATAACAAAAGTTGATTTTTCAAAGACAACCAAATTAGGGACTAGGGTAATTTGTAATCTCCTAAACTATGATACCCAGTTACAGATGCCAAATCGAATACAGCTAGGGAAACAAGGATACGGCTTTCTATTTCCTAAACTCATGGCATCTTGGTGGGTGGAAAGTTAAGGAGGGTGCAAAGTTGAAAGAGAGACTAGTGGTACTGGAAGCATGTCTGGTTGGTCTTTTCCATATCCAACCCTGATGAAAGGCAAGTGGAGTCATGGATTGCAAAGGAATAAATACCAAAATGGCCTGTTCAACATGATAACAGGGGGAGGATTCTTTTTATCTTCTCAGGCAAAGAAAATAGCAGAGAGGATCTTAGAGTGGGAGCCACTTCAATGCAGGTATACTGAACTGGGGATTGATTGCAGATTGCTGATTGCTGATTGCTGATTGCTGGTTCAAATGGGGTCTATTGGAATCTGGGTTTTGGAAGGGGCTTCAGGGAAAATGAATGTGACTCTTTAGTTCAGTTGCTGGATCTAATAGGACAAGTTCACTTGGACCCATCCTTGGAAGATTCCAAAATATGGAAAGGCCCTTCAGATGGCTTCTTCTCGTGTTCTTCCTTTTTTAGTGTTCTTGCTTCACCTAGCATCCCATTTGGGGATTTCCCTGTGAAAGAAATTTAGAGTAAGCCTATCCCCCCAAAAATTTAAGCTTTTTGTTGGGAAATTTTCCTTGGCAAGGTAAATACTTGTGATATGCTGCAGAGAAGAAGACCTTTTGCTTGCCTTTCTCCTTACATGTGCTCCCTTTGTAAGGAAAGTGGTGAGTCCTTGGCACATCTATCATTATTTTGTTCCTTTGTGCATTACATTTGGGAATTTTTTTGTACTCTCTTTGGTTGCAGGTGGGTTTCCCCTCAAGATGTGGCAAGACTTTTCAACTGAGACTTTTTGAGCTAACCGAAGAAAAGAGGGAAGGTTATGTGGAAAGCTACAAGGCAACTATTTGTTGGGTGATTTGGGAAGAAAGGAATAACAGAATATTCTTGGAGAAGAGTAGAACAATGGAGGAGGTAATCAACACCATTAAATTTAAAGTAGTTCATTGGGTAAAATCTTTGCATATCTTTCAAGACTTCTCAATCACAAACATTCTAAGATCTTGGATGGAAGTAGCACAATCCTCAAGAGTGAAAGAGAAAGGATGGAATGGAAACCTCCAAATGGTAATAGGATTAAATTGAATTTTGATGGAAGCTCTCTTGGAAATCCGAGACTGTTAGGTATCGGAAGAGTAATAAGAAATTCTAAAAGGAGAATATTAGCTTTGTTCTTTGGACCGATTGGAATTGACAACTCTCTAAAAGATGAGTTAATGACATTGCTACAAGGACTGAAGATAGCTAAGCAGCTAGGACTGAGGCATATTGAGGTTGAAGGGGATTCCAAGCTGATCATCTCTTGGGCTAAAAACAATAGAAATACTCCGTGGACTTTCAAACAAGTGATAAGGGAAGTGGAAAAGGTTGCAAAGGTGGTAGAGGCTGAATTCAAATGGGTTAGAAGGAGTGCAAATGGGCTAGCTAATTATCTTGCTAAACAAGGGGCTTTGAGGCAACAATTGTTTTGGGCTACAATGTAAAGTGGGACAGAAATATGTACTAGTGTGGGAGCATTAATCCCATACACAAAGCTATAAAACTTTAATCTAACCCTAAATTCAAATAAAGTTCTCTTTTGCTGATAAAAAAAAGAAGTGTTGCCAAGAACAGAAGAAGGAAGATAGTTGATCAAATACACAACTGTACTAGCTGCTTCTACCCAAAATGAAGTCGGAGCGTGGGATTCTTGTAGTAATGTCCGCACAACACTGAGGATATGTCTTCTTCCGTTCAGCTACACCATTCTGTTGAGGAGTGTCTGGACAGCTACGCGGAGATTGAATTTCATAACTCCTCAAGTAGGCTTGAAAGTCTCCATCTCTATATTCTCCCCCTGAATCTGAATGGAGGATATTCATATTACACTTGAAACGAGTTTGCACCATAGTATGAAATAATTTAAATGTCGCAAAGACCTTTGATTTGTGCTGTAGAAAATAAATCCAAGTGTATCTGGTACAATCATCTATAAACAATACAAAGTATTTGTATCCCAATAGTGAAGTAATAGAAGCAGACCAAATATCACTATGTATTATTTCAAAAGGTTTAGTGGCATACTCAAAAGTGTGAAGAAAAGGTAAAACATGACTTTTACTCAAACAACAAGCAGTGTAAGAAACATCAATAGTATGAACAGGAGGAATTTTATTCTTAGTTAAACCAGAGTCAAACAAAAACTTCAATTTTTGAGAATATGGATGACCCAATTGTTTATTCCATAAATCCCAAACATTATTTCTATAACTCAACAGAGAAGCTCTTGATTGAGACTTCTCGAACTCTAGTGCAAACAAACGCCCCAGCCTACGCCCCCTCCCTTTCACCTTTCCATTGTATGTCCTATATCAAGCAATCATCATGAGAAAAGGTGAGAGCATTTCCTTCATCAACAAGTTGACTAACAGAAATTAGATTAGTAGTAAGGTTGGGTACTAAGAGGGTTTTTGAGAGAGGGAAGGACATAGTGGGTGATAGTTTAGGGGATAAATCATTACTACCAATAATGTCTAACTTTTCACCATTGGCAGTAACAATGTGTTTATGGTGAGTCTTAGAAGATGAATTTAGTTGATTGGTGGCACTTGAATCTATAATCCAAGCATGTGAAGGAGAAGAGCAATATGTAGAGAACTTACTAGACAAGCCAATAGTAGAAAAAGCCTTACACTCATAACACTGGGTTTTCACCGAAGAATCACCCTTAGTGGACACAATGTCAGTTGCCTGTCCATTTGTTACCTGATAGGCCCGAGGTTGAGTCTTTTTCTGAGAACCCTTAGCTGGTCAGATTGGACAATCTGGAATGATGTGATCATGTTGCTTGCAATAGGTGCAGACATTCTTCTTCTTACAGTGAGAGGCAATATGCCCAAAACCCTTACACTCATAACACTGGGTTTTGGAGAAGTCTTTGGAGGTTGAATTCTTACCTCCATGAGCAATAAAAGTTGTTTCAGACCCAATTTTAGTCATCTTTCCATCAAATCCGGCAATAGTGAGAAGCCTAATCTCTTCCCTTAGTAGCTCCCCTAAAATAGAATCTAGATATGGAAGTGTTCCCCTACTCAGAATATTGGACCTGATTATCTCATATTCATGTCTAAGCCTCATCAAAAATTGAGTTACCTTCCTCTTCCCAAAGAGCCCCTTTTATATTAAAAGATATGTATTGTTACAAGAATGCCCTTATAGGGCTGAAAGATAAAAAAGAACAAATAAAATAATAAGAGTACTGTACAACAAGGGTTATACTAATAATGTACATCAAGATATATCTTCACAATACTGCTCTCTTTGATTAGCTCCCTCAATTAAGGAGGGTGTAGTTTGCACAACATCAGTAGCCAACGTTTCAGCCTTCCTGCCTGTCTCGATCTCGCCCCCAACAGTTGAATCTCCCTCCAGGAAATCCCCTTTAACCTGCAACTCAACACTACCTATGTTATCTGCGTCCTCCGTGTCTGAATCTTCACTGTATTCCTCGTCTAACCAGTCCCCATCTCCTAAGAAAGTCAAATCCTTCCTTTTTGCGCACCTAGGATTTCGTCTTTCAGGTGAAATCTTGCTTTGTTTCTTCACAGGAATCCATTGTAGCAAGCTTTGTCCAGTCGATTTCGTTCCTGAGGAGCGGCAACCAGCAGAAGGTCGTGAATAGGACGATGATAAACACATCATCCCGTCTAGAAGAGGCCCCCCTGTTCAACCACGTGAGTTTTAAGTGACTCACGTGGTCCCCCTAACTCTTTTTTTCAAATGGGCTGTCATGAGCTCCTTTTGAACCTTTGAGTGTTGACCCTAACTTCTTGATGGGCTTTTGCTGATTACCTAGCCCACAATTACAACCTGTGATGCCACGTGACTTTTGAGGGGCCACATGCGTTCAATCCTTTGTCTGGTTTAGAGTCACCAAACCTGGGTTCGGTTCTCCTTGAACCAATGCCTTCTCCTTGTTTAAATCGTTAGTATTGGTGCCAGCTACAACCTGTGCAAAAGTCCGGCTGCCCTGCAACCTATTTTCTTCTTCTTTACGCATAAGACCTTCCCTCTATTTACTACCTTTTTGTCTCTCCAAAAGGTATTTTTCCATTTTAGTGTAAGTGTTATTCTTGTTTGAACCAGCCAATCACTTACTTCCACGCAGCTCTTCTTCTTCAACCTTCTCATCTCCCTCCCTGCGAGCCTCTTTCCATAGCAGAGCTTCAATGGATGAAGCCAACCAAATTGAATAGAGTATAAACCATAGCGGACTGATCAGAAATGAGATTCTTCATCATTACATCCCTCCTGCACTCCTCTCCTGATACAAAGGCATATGCTTGGGAGAGAGTCACACTGTCCCTGGAAAGAAGATGTTGTCGTGCAATGTCATACTCAGGGTTAAGGCCAGCAAGGAATTCAAACACCCTATACTTCTCTAAGTGTCTTTGATAGGTAGCTTCATCCTTGGTGGTTTCCCAAGCAAAAGTCTCTAGATGGTCGATCTCCTGYCACAGGGTCTTAAGGACTGAAAAATAGGCTGCAACAGATCTATCTCCCTGCCTTGTAGCAATAATCTGATTTCTCAGTTGATAAGCCCTAGCAACATTCTYCCTTTGTGAATAGGTTTCTRCAACCCCATCCCATATCTCCTTAGCAGTATTTGCCCATAAAAAAYWTTTACTTATRTGTGGCAACATGGAATTACACAACCATGTCATTACCATATAATTTTCCTGCACCCACCAGGAGTTGCCAGTTTCAGGTTTCACCTCTTCACCAGTAATATACCCCAATTTTCCACGAGTCCCAATGGCCATCTTTGCAGATTGGGACCATTCCAAGTAGTTTGTACCATCCAACCTAATTGTAGTAATGGTCCCAACTCCGAAGGGGTCTCCAGCATCTCCTCCCACAGGTCCCATTTCATTCCCGGGCTTATATTCAACTCTGTGTCCCTCCATGCTTCTCAAAAGTGTATAGAAAACAAATAAAAAAGCAGCAAGAACAAACAAAACACCTTCTGGAACCAACGACACTCCTTTGGTGTCCTGGACTTTCTTCCCAYGAAAGATTCMTTTTCKGTGGGATGGGAGAAGAGAGAGAAAAAGCAACCGCCCTCTCTAGAAGCCTCCAAACCAC
>NW_010729074.1:7143118-7169155 GCF_000365185.1 Nelumbo nucifera
AAAGGAAGAGGAGAAAGTTGTAGATTTCAGCAATAGAAAGAGAAAAGGGAAGGAAGGAGAAGAAGGTCAACTAGGATTGTGTATCATAACCCTAGCCGCCAGCCCCTCATTCTATTTATATTTAACTTAAATATGAGATATTACAAAGATGCCCTTAGTAGGGCGGCAACTCAAACTAAAATGGTTACAACCCTTTTAAAATAAAAACTAATGGGCCCAAGGCCCAACAACTTCTTAATTTAAAAGAAAATAAACTAAACACAAATTGGCCCACTCAACAACACAAATCGGTGGCCCCACTCAACCAATAGAACTGTCCTTTGACTCTCACCTCTATCTTCCGTGGTATCTCCTCTGGCTTTACTCCATTTAGTAGAATAGCAGCCGAGTAGAGGTCTCTCCAGAATACACCACCAAGTGATCCTCCACACATCAATGCAATGGCTTCAGCAGTTTCTTGCTTCCACAGATGAAAAGGCAGGCCTAGTATTCGAACCAACACCCCATCTTCAATAAAGACGTCTCTGGCATTTGACCCTGGACACCATCTTGAGATTGTGAAGTTCCCAAGTTTAGCTTCGATGTTTAAGGCCTCAACTTCTACTTTGTTCTCAAGTAAATCCAGCAGTGCCTTTCCTTTTTCAAAGGGAGTTAAGATGAACATTTTCTGCAACTTCAATCTTGTTGTTAACAACTCTGAAACTTTCGTCTAGTCTTCAACACAGGTTGATGTTTTAACTATCAATTTGTTTCCCCAGTCTTCTCCCTTTAGATTTGCTCCCATTCTGTGTTTTCCTGCCCCAATTGTTACTATTAGAGCCTCTTGCTTATTATCCTCAACCTGGTTATTAGTACTATTTGACTTCCCTTTTACTGTTGAATTTTCGTCTCTTTTATCACCCAACCATTGCAGCAGTTCACTTAATACCCCAAGAACTTCCTTCCAACCCTGACCTTTCCTTCCCTCTGGGAAGAAAACAGTTTGTTTCCTACCCTTTCCAAAGTATTCTGTCAAGGTTATGATAGACCCTTTAGAATTTCTCTTGCACTCTACTACATATTTTCTTCCTGCTTCTGAAAGAAACTCCTTACAGCTGATTTGTTTACCCTTGTTACTTGCACCTTCCAAAAATTCCTTGAAACCTTCAATCACCCCCATACCTTCTACCAGTACCACTCCTCTCCTTGCYTCCCTGATTTTCAGACTCAAATGCCCCTTTAGTGTCAGTTCTTCAAAAAGAAGCTCCTTAGCTTTAATCTTCAATGTTTTTCTCCAGTGCCCTATCTCCATGAATCCTCCCATGTTCATCTGTGACTTCCTAGCACAACGTTGTAGGTTACAACAAGAGACCTCTTGATAGGTAGATATAGAAATATAAAACTCAAACCTATTAAGTTGCAAGAGTTTTCTCTTAAGATGCTCAACTCAATGAGATCCACAATAGATGGGTGAGATTGTACAAGCTCAAAGGTCTTAGTTTTTTTTTTTTTTTTTCACCTCTGAAATTATTGAAGCAATAGAATCTCCTCGACACAAATGACTCTTGCTAACTTGCTTTCTCTAAAAGAAACTATACACTATTTAGAATGATAGCATTTTTTTTTCTCTTGCTTGCTTTGAATCAAGCTAGCCATCTATATTTATAGAGGATTTGAGAGCAAGTGACCATTTTCTAGTTGTTGGAGGGTTTGTACCATTCTTAATAATGACTCAAATTTGCTCCAACATGGTAGAAGGCTTACCAAAGATAGCAATGCGTGTTTAAGCCTTTAAATGGTCAAATTTATTTTAAGTAGTCGACTACCAAATTTTGGTAGCCATCTACTAGACGAAGGGAGGAATCTTTTTTCTCCTCCAGTCAACTACTTCCTATTATTAGTTGACTAATATCAACTTGAACTTGTCTGTTTCAGTTAGTTGACTATGCTTTTTTGGGTAGTCGACTACTTCTCTCACAGTCTTGGTAAATCATGCCTCGGCTACCGCAGTTGGTCCATTATACATTTCTAGTGGTTGACTATGTCTCTCACTCAAGAAAATCATGCCTCGACTGTCACAGTTAGTCAACTGTACATTTCTGAGTAGTCAACTATACTACAAAGCCTTCACAATCTTGCCTTATAGACAGCCCAACACTTAGAAACCTTGGAAATATCCATCCAAAGGTTTGGTACTTCCTTCCTTTAAGCTTTCAAAATAGACTTTTAAGATTGTAATCACTTGTTTAAGTCTAGGAAATCCTAGGAACCAAACCTATTCTAGCCAATGGTCTCTAAGGTTGCCTAAACTGAGTTTGGTCTTGTTGAGCATCATAGAGAGTGCATCTTACACAAATGATCACATTAAGATCCTAAAGACTGACATTTTTAAGTACAACTTGATGTAGTCTTCCTCCTTGTTGAGTTGATGTAGCAGTTAACCTCTTGATAAGCTTCAAATCTTTTGAGTTCTTGAAGTAGCCTTGTCGTGCTTGAATTCACTTGGAGCTTCCTCAGTGGAGATACTTGGAGATGGTAATGCGAACATGAAGCACAAGCAGCTGATCAAGTAAAACTTCCACTTCTTCATCTTTGGTAGCAAACTTGCTTTAATACAATTGAGGCTCAGAGAAGCTTATTTAAGATAGATGCATACTTAATCACACTATTAGTATTCTCAATGAGTTTGTTATCATCAAAAAACGTAGGGTCACCAAAGTTGAGCAGAAAATGGAGGTAGTTTTTCCATTTTATTGGGGGAAGTGCCCATATTACTATCTGTTTTAGATAAGTGAAGCATAAAGATCAACAAATTGTGTGAGGAACTGAGAATAGATTTTTGTTGATGGTGTGGATGGAGGATTATGTGAGAGGGAGCTTATTTAGGCAGTATTTTCTGATTAGAATGAGATGGTGGTGAGGATGGGAATTCAAATGAAAGGGCAGATTAAGGGATGGTGGAGTGGAGCCTCATCTTCTTCGTGGCTGAAAAAATAGTTCCATCGGCTATATTAAATTAAACAGACCAGTGGACTTTCATCAAGGTGAAAAACCAAGATTTTAACCACTGAAGAATGCATTGCTTTTAGGGGATAACTTCCATTTTCTATTAATTTGTCTCTATGCAGCAACAAGCCCTACATGACATGGTGGAAGGCTCATCTCTGAACCTTTTTTCTTGTAGTTTTTAACTCCAAAACTAAGTAACTAACTACCAATCAGAGTGGCAGGATTGTGACTCAGAACATGAGCCTTTATAGATCAATATACAACATGTGATCTCTTTCTATTTAGTTTTAATTTTGGTAGTTTTCATGTTTTTATCTCTATCAGTTGGGCCATGACCCAACCAGTTCTACCAATTGACAATCTAGCTCACAAAACTAAACTTTGTTTAGTTTATAGTTGCATTCTAGGAAGTGTATTTTTTTTTCACTTTGTTTATAGAACTTTCTTGTATCACAATCTTTTCCTGCAAACCAAACACAGCCTTAAAGTTTGTGTCATACTGCAGCACTTGCATCATTGTTTTCTCTGTTTATTGTATTCTTTTCATTTTTTTTTCTTTCTTTGTTTCTACATCAGAGCTGTTCTTCAAATGCATTTCGGCGTATAGTGAATGGATTTTTGGATTGAATATGCAGAAATTCTCAAGATGGGGAGCTGTTGATACCCAGAAGAATAGGCCATCTCATGCATGCAAGGTTATTACTTTTATATATTTTAGTTTATTTTCTTTTTAGCTGACCCCAAATGATTGGGATTAATGGTGAGTTGAGTTTTCTTTGTCTTTCTTATTGTCTGTTCTGTTCTACAAATTTCACATAGATGATTAAATACTTTATGATATGTATTGTTTTTATTTCTTAGAATCAATGCCAGCCTTATGGGAGTGAAGCATTGCCAAAAGGTATCCTTTCCACAACAGCCGACTTGGAAATGCGACCATTATGGGGCACACCAATGAAAATGGTATTTCAAACTATGTATTGAAATCTCAATTAGTGATAGAAGACAATATTATTTTCTTAAGGCATAAATTGTTATGTCCTACACATATTTTTTAAGTGCATATGAACTGGAAGAAAGTTCTTAGTGTTACTAAAAGATCATGATTCAGACTCTTCTTTAACCTATTTGTGAATCATGAACTAGTATCAACAAATAAGGGTATCTTATATTTTGCAAGGCACTTTTGGTATTGATCAAGATTCTTGTGCATTTTGAAATGTTATCGGACCAGTGATTTAAAAGGCACACCTAGGTGCACAAGCAAGGCACATTTTAGGGTATGCACCTTGCCTAGGTCCTAGGCGCAGCCCTTTCAAAAGGCGCACTAGCACGCCTAGTGCGCCTAGGCGTGTGCCTGGTGCACCTTGCGCCTCAGCCCAGGTGTGCTCCTTTTTAAAATTTTATGCTTTTCTGCTTTTTTTGAACCTAGCGGCTGGGCCGAGGGCTCCATCCCTGGACCTCCATACCACACCCCTCGAGGGGCATGCCAGTGTGGCACAAAGGCGGCTTGTAGAATCAGTAATGCAATATGTTTTGCCTCACATTAGCTACTTGAAGTAATGCAATTGAGGAAAAAAAAGAGGTTGTGGGTTTTACATGCTTGAAAATATTTTATATGTTTGATTTTATTTTTAAATTTTCATTTGAATATGCTTTACATGTTATGTTTATGTATTTTAATTTTAGATAGAAGGTTTTTTAAAACATTTATTTTAAAATTTAAGTTTATATTTTTTACTAATATATGTTTAATATTTTTTTGCATTTTTTTGAATTTTTTTTTTAGCATTTTTGTGCCTTGCTTCAAAAAGGCGTGCGCCTTGCCTTGCGCCTCGGGCGCAAATTGCCCCTTGTGCTTTTAAAACACTATATTGGACCCAAGTTTACTAGATTTTGAAATTTATGCAATCATTTGTGAGATGCCTAGTGCTCATTGACTTATTTTCAGTGTGGTATGTGAAGTTGCTCCTATAAATACTAATCCACTGTCAAATGTTGTGAATGACAATATTCTTAACTCCTGTATAATGTAACTGGATAAATGTGTATCCCGCAGTATCACTCTATTTTTCATCATTGACACAGGAAAGGAAGACTTATTACCTGCGGTGGATATTGAGATGGTTCAGCTAAGCCTGGCATAGCCATTAACAATGTCGATCCCAGTTATCTGAGGTCCTAGGAAGGGTGAACTGACCTAACCTTTGGCCTTTCTTTTTTCTCAAATAGCATCCATTCTCAGACTTGAACCTTCTTTCTCATGCTTCATGCCCGAGATTTTACTATTTCACCAAGCAGTGGCTCCTAGCTAAATCCAAGATGATTTTGTCCTTTTTTTAATGAATGGGAATACTTAAACCTCCGTTGTGTTTTCTGACAAGTACTTAAAAGACAAAATAGATATTACAACCTAATGTAAGATGGCCCCTAGCTAGGTCTTCTTTGCATAGGACCAAATCATCATAGTCTACATTCCCCCATTTTAAAACCTATTGGAGCTTCTCCTAGGTTTCTTTGAATGAGTTCATTTCTGACTCTCTCTTTCTAGTTTTTCCACTTATTCATCTCAACATTTGCATTTCTACTACACATTTTTTTGGACATGTTGTTTCTTGATTACCCAACATCTGCATGGGATTCTGCATGCACCCCTCCATTTTGCCCATCTTGTTCTAATTCTTTGGGTGATGTCATCCACAATCTCTCCCTTGTTGTTCTTTGGACATGTTGTTTCTTGATTACCCAACATCCGCATGGGATTCTGCATGCACCCCTCCATTTTGCCCATCTTGTTCTAATTCTTTGGGTGATGTCATCCACAATCTCTCCCTTGTTATGAACTATATCATACCAAGGTAATGAAAGAGATCACTGTGAGTTATCTCTTGATCTCCAATTGTAAATGTACCCTGATTTTTGTTTTTTGATCAATAACTTAATCAATTCATTTAGATGATAAAAACTATAAAATACAAAGAAGAAAACAAGGAGAGATAAACATAAACTCTCTTAGCTCTCCCAAAAAGAAGAAAGGTTACAACATTGCCAAAGAAAAACTGATTTCTTCCCACCCCTTGTTTAGCTAGACAATCAGAAAAGGAGTTAGCATCTCTTTTAACCCAATGTAGTATGACCTCCATGTTTTGTAACAAATTCCTAATTCTCCTATGCTCATGGATGAAACCCCACCACCCAATGTCCCCCTATTATTGCAGCCAATTAATTAATAACCAACTTGGAGTCTCCTTCAATTACCAATTTACAAATAGACAACTCCTTGGCTTTTTGCACACCTTCCAATACAGCCATTATTTCAGCCCTCAAAGAGTAAATGTACTCTAAATCGTATTCCTATTATTATTAAATTTATATATCAATTTTGTTTTTGTTTAATCAATTATTATTACTATTGTCATAAGCAAATAACAAACATCATGGGACCTCCTCCTGAATATGTTTAGTTAATTCATCCATGAGTAATGCAAATAAATAAGGATAAAGTGTTGAGCCACGTTGAAGCCCACTATAATTGTATAATTTGATGTCTCTCCAAACCAATGTTCTTACATTGGTTATTGCACCTTCACACGTATCCTTAATTAGGTTCATATTACCTATTTGGTGCTCCTTTATTTTCCAAAACCTGCAATTTTATCTCTAGGATCTCTATCATATGCTTTCTCCTAATCAATGAGTACCATATGAAGATCTCTTCTCTTCTCTCTAAACTTTTCTGTCAATCAGTTCAAAGTTTCATAGCATGGTTCATGAGTAAATCACATGATAATTATTACAACTTTTTTTTATTGGAAACGGTAACTTCATTAAAGAGTTTTCAAAATACAAACATCAACCCCTAGTGCTCTTTGTTATTACAACTTTGATATTGCCTTTGTTTTTAAGTATAGGTACCACAGTGCTCTTTCTTCATTCACCCACTATCTTCTTCGCTTTCATCATCTTATTATATAGTTTAGTTAGCCATAATATGTTTACATCTTTCATACCTTTCCACAGTTCTATTGGGATATCATCAGGTCTTAATGTCTCTCCCTTCTTCAACTTATTTAATGTCTCCTTCATTTAAGAAATTTTAATTTTATTATGGTACATGCTGTTTTTAGTACTATTATACCTACTAGTCCCTCTTGCATTAGCATACTTTATATGTCCTTCATTTAATAATTTTTCAAAATAAATTTTCCATCTTTCTTTAATTTTCTCATCTTTTATTAAGATCCTTTGATCTTCCTCTTTGATGCATATAACATGATTTACATCTTGGCTTTTACTTTCTTTAATTTTTGCTTGCCTATAAATTCTACTCTCTCTCTAGTTCCTAATTTATGATGAAGTTTATCATATGCCTTAAATTTAGTTTCACTTACTTTTTTTCAACTTTTTTTTGATGAATGAAGAAATTTATTAATTCAGAAAAAACACCACTGAAGAGGCACAAGCTGTTTCCTCTTCAGAAAAGTATTACATCAAAATAAAAGAGAATTAACCATAAATAAAATTACAAAGCAGCCCAAAATAGCTGCTCCCTTGTAGTCCCCTGCTTAGCTAACCCATCCGCTAAGGTGTTTGCTGATCTTCCCACCCATAGAGAGGTAACAGTCATATTTCTTGTAAGCCAGTTTACTCTCCTTAATAAATCTGTGTTGCCACTTGGCTGAAGTTGGGTCTTTCAACCATCCCACCACAATTTGAGAGTCTCCTTCAACTACCAAGTGCTGAACCCCTAATTGTTCTGCAATCTGAATACCTTGTACCGCCGCTAAAATCTCAGCTCTATTAGAGTCTCCTATTCCCACAGGGCCTGAGAACAAGGCTAATATGTTGCTCTCCATGTCTCTCAGCACCCCTCCTATCCCCGATGGGCCTGGGTTTCCTTGGCTACTGCCATCAAAGTTCAGCTTTACCCATCCTTCAGGCGGAGGGGTCCACACTACAGATTCCCTGTCCTTCCTTGTGAGGCTGTTAGCCACCACTACCCAGTTTCTCCAAATATCATCAAAGGAAAAGGTATGAAAGAATTCCAAAGTTCTCAACCAGTGAATGACCCTAGTCAAGATACAATCCTCAACGGCCTGAATGCTTCTTTCTTTTTCTTTGAAAATCCTTGCATTCCCTTCTTCCCAAATTGTCCACAATGCAGCTGCTCTAATACATCTCCACATCAATTTTCCTTTTTTTGTAGGCCACACAAAAAAGGAGGGATCGAACAGTTGGCTTAAGTCTGTGGACAGATTCCACCTACACCCAAAAAAAAGAGAAAATCCAACTCCAAATAGCTCTAGAAAAGGAACAAGATACAAGTAGGTGGGAGCAATCCTCACCACTAGCCCTGCAAAGTACACACCAGTTAGGGGATAAACACATGAAAGGCCTTTTCCTYTGCAAGAAATCCAAGGTATTAATCTTTCTATAAAACACCTCCCAGCAGAAAATAACAATTTTAGGTGGAACAGGTCTAGACCAAATCTCCTTAGTTGGAAAACCCCATTGACTCAAGAAAGAGCAAAGAGCCTTAAAAAAGGAAGCACAAGAAAAGTAACCTTTTGGAGGAAATTAGCTTTGTGGAAGAAGAAGATCCTCATGGAGAATCGAGAGACGGAGAAATTTATTCAGGCGGCAAAATGGAAAAGAGTATTTCAGCTGGAGAAGAAGAAGATCCTCATGGAGGAGATAACAAATAGGGGGATGAAGAGTCTGAAAATAAGGGAAGACCAACGAGCAACGATCCTAATGGACTCAGAAGTGGTCGACTGGTTTAAAGGTTTTGTAGATGGTTTACTACTTGTAGAAAGAATACAGGGATGGAGAAATGAAATGACAAACAAGGGAAAAAGATTTATAATAGAAAATAGAAGGAACATAAATGGAGGTTTTCTTGTATTAACAGAGTTCTTTGGCAAAGGGAGGAAACAATTAGTATGCCTACCGGAGGGACAAGCTAAATAGGGGTGGAAGAAGGTCGCAGGTGCTCTTGAGGAGTTCAACCAGGGAAAATGGGTGACCTTAAATACTGAAGAGCAAGCTCAGAGGGAAGAACAAAAATCGGTGGAGGCAAATGGGAGCTTAACTAGAAGAGGTAAGGTCATGTGGAGATGTGTCAGGGCAGCCACTCTGTGGACTCTTTGGGAGGAAAGGAATGCAAGAATTTTTTTAGAGAAGGAAAGAGGGTTAGATGAAATGAAGGATTGTATCCTAACAAGAGCATTCCATTGGCTGAAAACTGTGGATATCTTTGATGATTTGTTGAGAAATTGGCTAGTAATAGCCAACACTTCAACAAAGAAGGATAGAATTCTGTCAGAATGGGTTCCGCCTTTGGAAAGTGTCATTAAGCTAAACTTTGATGGAAGCAGCCAAGGCAATCTCGGGCCTTCAGGTATAGGGGGTATCCTGAGAAATAAGGACAGCAACATAATTTCCCTATTCTTAGGACCGGTGGGAGTGGGGGATTCCACAAGGGCAGAAATACTTGCTGCAGTACAAGGAATTCAGATCGCCAACCAGCTTGGGGTGGAGCATCTCCTAGTTGAAGGGGACTCTCAGGTGGTAACCAGGTGGCTCCTAAACTTGGATACCACCATTTGGGGCTACAAAGATCTCATCAAAAAAGTAAAGTGGTTAACCAGCAATATGAGAGTTGAGGTAAAATGGGTTAGTAGGTCTGCTAATTCTTTGGCTGATGCTCTAGCCAAACAGGGGGTATATAGGGAAGATCTTTTTTGTGCTTCTATGTAAGTTATTATTAATTCGGAAATTTGTACTTAACTAGCCTGGAGAGGCTGCAACTCGTACCTTTCCATGAGGACTTTGTACTATTTTATTGCTGATTTATAAAATCATTTCAATTATTAAAAAAAAAATGGGAGCTTAATTGGAAAAACAAGCTAGTTAAAACAAAATAAAGTGACTACTCCCATAACAGTACTCTCAACAAATACTTGTCCGAAAATATTGTGGGACGGAAGGAATGTGGATTGGAACAGGAGGAAGGTAGTGAAGGTAAAAAAAGAAGTTGAGAGTTGGGAAGAAGTTCAGCAAATCTTGAGGGAGAAGTTTCAGCCAAAGGAGAAACTCACCCTTGTCCCTTTTGAGAGATGTAAAGCAATACTTGACATGGCCGAACTTCAGTTTGAAAACAGAATCCCTGAAACAAAACATGGCCAGATTGCAGTTGAAAACTGGTCGCCTTCCTGTAATGAATTAAACATCTCTCAGAAGACCGTAGTCATCAAGATTCCGGGGTTACCCTTTAACCTCTGGCAGAACACTTTTTCCACAAAATAGCAGTGGCTTGTGGTGGTGTATTGGAAGGGTTCTGCGTGGAAAATCTTCAAGCGGCAAAAATCAAAGTGGCAGGAGTAAAATTTGAAAAAATCCCAAGGAGTATGGATATCTTTGCAGTTGACTGTTGGAGAACGGTGTGGTTGGCGTCGGAAGTCGAAGCAAATCTCTGGAACAATTCGGAGGAAGAAGATGTTGACATGGACTCTTGGAGGCCATGTGGTAAGAGTTGGGTGGACCGCCCGAAAGGTCAAGTTGACCAGGGAATTATGGAAACTTAAAAGTCGGGGGATAGCCTTAAGAAGCACTCCTTGCCATTTATAGGAGATTTTTCGAAAAAAATTGAATGGGATCCAACGGTCCAAGGAAAATCCTACTCTGAGGTGCTGAGATCGAGAAGCGGGCCTTCTCGCGCCCATTACACAAAGGAAATTGGGTTTTTTGGGCCAGGGTTACATAACCCGACCCAAGCTTTTAAACCGGTTGCAAAGAGTTTAGTTGGGGTCACGTAACCCTCTTATTTCTCACGCGCAAAGGTTCTGTACGCAGTTGGGGGACGATAGGTGCGATCTATCATTCGTCCCCATCTACCTCCCCTTCAACCTTTCAGGACTTGCATGCCTGTGCGCCTACGGGAATGTCAAACAGAGCTTTCTTCCCCTCTCTTTCTCAGGTTGTAGGCGCCTCTTCTGCACAAGGAAAGACTCTTCAATGGAGGACGGCTACTGAAGAGAACTCCACAACGCCTGAAAAGCCGAACCCTTGATACAATAGGGACTCGCAAGGGAACTCTGAAGATGACTCCGATTGGGAGGACTTGAGAGATGTGGGCGATGAAGAAGTGGATCAGCCGTCAAATATGGGCAGCCCCGTCTCAACAAAGGTCTGTAATTTTACAGACCTGGAGGACTATGGAACGAAACTCCTTTTTATTGAAGAAGCTAGTAGGGAAGTTCTGGAGCTACAGGATTCGGGGGTTGGTGACTCTTCCGTGGAGAGTGGGAGGCCTCTTGATGATTCTCAGAGAGAGAAGAATGTAAAAACAAAGCAAGAACAAAGGCAGGGTAACGGGCTTGAGGAGTTGGGTTCCCACTGCAAACCAAACATGGAACCACTTGAGGAACAGATCCCCCCAGCTGCACAGGTGGCTACTGAACCTGAACTTGAACCATCAGGGATTGTCTTTGGAGTGGTTGGTGGAAACTAGATTCAGGATTAGGGAGTTCCTTTCCCCCTTTCCCTTACTCCCATCCTCTCCTCCTCACCTTTTTACTCTCAAAATTCAATTGATATTATTCCTAGTAGTAATCCTCAACTTTTGGTTTTTGCAGATCCAGCCGTAGAAACTTCACTGGTGGCAAAAAATGACCCCTATGAGGAAGGAGAAGAAGTTGGGAGAGGAGATAAAGATAGGGAGGAGGGAGGAGGGAGGAATCCTGGCAGTGAATCGTGAGAAGCAATTAGAGAAGAAAGAGGGGCAAATTGGAACTGTTGTCGGTACAGAAGAAAAAGGGAAGGTACTTAGTGGGTTTGGTGGGGAAAATGATGAATGCAGAAGACCACCTAAATTAAAAGGGCATGAACAAAAGGAAGCTAGAGGAAAGTTTACCAAAGGGAAGGTCTACCTTAGAAAGGAGATAGGAGATGACAAAAAAAAGAAAAAGAAGAATGAATGGGGTGGAAAAACTAATCTGTGGAGTATCCTATGAGAAATCTGTAAATAGGAAGAGGGAGAAAAAAAGAGGAGACTGGGACTGGGCAATAGGGAATGGGTTAGACAAAAAGTGGAATGAAGATTCTTTGTTGGAATGTAAGAGGATTAGGGAGTGCAAAGAAAATGAGAATAATCAGGAATGTGATAAGAAAAGAGAGACCGGTAGTGGTCATGCTCTAAGAAACAAAACTCTCGGATTTGGATGGAGGATGGATAAGTATCTGGAGTAGCAGGGGTTTAAGTTGGTTCTTTGCCCCATCTTGGGGTGCCTTGGGTGGTATCCTCATAATCTGGAAGAATGAGGAAGTGGACTGTCAGGAGGAGTTGATAGGACAATACTCAGTATCAATAAAAGCCAAGAGGATGAGTGATGGAAGGATGTGGGTGTTGACTAATGTGTATGGCCCGAACTCATATAGAGAGAGGGATACATTCTGGGGAGAGGTAGCCACAATTAGGGGCCTATGGGTTGGTCCCTAGTGTTTGGGTGGGGATTTCAATGTGATAAGGTACACAAGTGAGACAAACAATCCCAATCAGACCATAACAACAAGTATGAGACATTTCAACTCCTCGATTGAATCCCTAGAATTGAGAGAACCTACCTTGTTGCAAGCCTCCTTCACATGGTCAAATTTTCAGGAAAGTCAAGTCTACTCAAAACTGGACAGATTTCTTTTCTCTTTTGATTGGGAGGAGTTGTGGAGAAACTTAACACTAAAAGCCCTCCCTAGAGTAACCTCGGACCATTGCCCTCTAAGCCTCTACCAAGAAAACCTTATTGGAGGCCCCACACCCTTTAGATTTGAGAATATGTGGCTCGAAGTTCCAAATTTTTTGCAAAAGGTAAAAGATTGGTGGTCAGAAAGTGGAATAGGGGCTAGAGAGAAGGTGGTGAGATTCACCAAGAAGTTGAAAAGATTGAAGGAAAAGATCAAGGAGCAGAACAAAGAGGAATTTGGAAATCTTGAGGTATTAAAGGAGGATTTAGCTAGGAAAATAGAGGAGTTGGATCAAAAGGAAGCCAATAAAGAATGTGGGCCAGAGGATAGAGCCGAAAGATGGAATTTAAAAGTGCAACTAGAGGAGATCCTAAGGAAAGAAGAAATTTCTTGGAGACAAAAATCAAGATACAAATGGCTTCTGGAGGGGGATGGAAACACTAGATTTTTCCACTCCCTAGCAAATGGGCGAAGAAGGAAAAACCAAATCTCCAGTATAGAGGTGGAGGGAAGAGAAATCAACTCAAAGGAGGAAATTGAAAGGTGCTTTGTGGATCATTTTAAGTCAATCCTGGGTTCCTCTATTGAAAGCAATTTGGAGTTGGGAGAATTACAGTGGGATAGAGTGCCAGAAACCGAAGCTGCTACCTTAGAAAGAGCCTTCAGTGTAGAGGAGGTTCATGAAGCAATCTTCTCGATGGACAGATCAAAAGCTTCGGGGCCGGATGGTTTTTCAATGGCTTTCTATCAAGATTGTTGGGAAATCCTGAAGGATGATTTAATGGATGTCTTTGTTGAGTTCTATCAAAAGGGGAAACTCTCTCCAAGAGCAAATGCAACATTTATCGCTCTAGTGCCAAAAAAGAAAGAGGCCAAAACCCCTAAGGATTACAGACCGATAAGTCTTGTGGGTAGCATGTACAATATCATTGCTAAAGTTCTGGCTGGTCGGTTGAAAACAGTTTTGCCATTTGTTATTTCACAGAACCAAGGAGCTTTTGTAGAAGGGAGACAAATAGTGGATCAAATCTTAGTGGCAAATGAATGTGTGGCAGCTAAGAAAAAACAAGGTGGCAAAGGTTTGGTTTGTAAATTGGATCTAGAAAAAGCTTATGATATGGTGGATTGGTCCTTCTTGTTGAATCTCATGAAAAAGATGGGTTTAGGTGAAAGATGGAGAATGTGGATCAAAGAATGTATTAGCTCAACACACTTCTCTATTCTCCTAAATGGGGTAGCAAAGGATTTCTTCCCAGCTAAAAGAGGGCTGAGACAGGGTGATCCCTTATCCCCATTCTTATTTACTATTGTGGTTGAGGTTCTGAGTAGACAAATCATCGAGGCTGACCAAGAAAATCAGTTTAAAGGCTAGAGGATTGGTAGTTCAGAAGTGGTGGTGTCTCACTTGCAATTTGCAAATGATACAATCATTTTCTATGAGAGTTGTGATGAATTCAGTTTGAAGAATCTGAAAATTTTGGTGGACAAGTTTCAATAGGCCTCCAAACTAAAAGTAAATTGGGGAAAAGGTTGTGTAGCTGGAATAAACATAGGGGAGGGTGACATCCAAGCCATGGAAAATTTGCTAGGTTGTGAAGTGAAAAGCTGGCCCTTAGAATACCTAGGTTTGCCATTGGGGGGAAACCCGAAAACTGAAAGTTTTTGGAAGCCAATTTTAGAGAGATTCACAAAGAAGTTGGCAGTGTGGAAGAGAAATTACATTTCCTTGGGGGGTAGAATCACCTTGATAAAATCCACCCTAGCAAACCTGCCTACCTATTTCCTTTCCACCTTTAAAATCCCGGTGAAAATAGCAAGGAAGTTGGAGAAGATAATGAGAGATTTCTTGTGGGAACCTGGTGATGAAAAGAAGGATCATTTAGTGAAGTGGGAGCAAGTCTGTAAACCTAAGGAGCAAGGTGGCCTAGGTATTGGGAATATCTTACAGAAAACAAGGCCCTTCTAGGGAAATGGCTATGGAGATTCCCTTGTGAAGAAGATAGGTTGTGGCACAGGGTCATTAAGTGCATTCATGGTGAAGCAGAAAACGGCTGGGATGCAAAATTAGCCTCCAATGCAGCTCCGAACTCCCCCTGGAAGGCAATCTTTGAGGTACTACCAACTTTTCTTCAATTTATTCGTCTTGATGTTGGGTGTGGCAATAAAGTTTAATTCTGGGAAGACCTTTGGGTTGGGGATTTGCCTTTTAAGGATAATTTTCCGGACCTCTACTCTTTATCAAACCTTAGAAACAAACCTGTTGCTAGGGTTGGCATACTTTCAGATTTGGGTATCTCTTGAGACTGGCTTCAAAAAGGGGCTAAGGGAAAATGAATGTGAATCCCTATTGCTTTTGCTTTCAACCCTTGAGAAGGTCTATTTAGACCAAACTACAACTGATAGTAGAGTATGGTCCTCAACTCCTAATGGTTTATTTTCTTGTGCCTCTTTCTTTGGTCTGCTCACTCATTCTAATCCTTTGGGGATGAACTTTCCAGTGAGAGAAATCTGGTGTAAACCAATCCCTCCTAAAGTGCAAGCCTTTTATTGGGAAGTGTTCCTAGGGAAGGTTAATACTTGTGATGTGCTACAGAAAAGAAGGTCAAATAAATGCCTCTCTCCTCATGTGTGTGTCCTTTATATGGATTGTGGTGAAACCCTACCCCACTTACTCTTATCCTGCTCTTTTGTTTCTTGTATTTGGGAAATTGTTTGTTCTCTCTTTGGATGCAGATGGGCTCCYCCACAGGATGTGGTAAGTCTATTCAATCCCTCCCTCCTGAGGCAACMGAAGAAAAGAGGAAAGTGCTTATGGAAGGCAGCAAGAGCTTCTGTGGTTTGGACTATATGGGAGGAAAGAAACCAAAGAATTTTCTTTGGAAAAAGTAAATCAAAGGAGGAAGTCATTGAAACCATAAAAATCAGAACTGCACATTGGGTGATGACCATGGATCTATTCAAAAACTTCTCTACGAATGAGATTCTAAGAAGCTGGACTGAAGTAGCACAGATAGATGTTCCCAAAGAAGTTGTGAGAGCAGAGTGGAAGCCACCTGCACTGAACAAATTAAAAATAAACTTGGATGGGAGTTCCTTTGGCATCTCAGGAAGGGCAGGTATAGGAGGTGTTATTAGAAATCATCTAGTTGAAGTTGTGGCACTCTTCTCGGGACCAATAGGTATTGGTGATGAGTTCCTTTGGCATCTCAGGAAGGGCAGGTATAGGAGGTGTTATTAGAAATCATCTAGGTGAAGTTGTGGCACTCTTCTCGGGACCAATAGGTATTGGTGATTCAATACAGGCGGAATCGTTGGCTCTACTTCAAGGMTTAAAGATGGCTGAGCAGATTGGTACAACAGACTTAGAAATAGAAGGAGACTCACTGCTGGTCATTCCTTGGGCTAAAAACATTACATCAGCACCTTGGAAGCTCAAATTTATATACAGAGAAATTAACATAATTGCAAGGAAGTTCAACACTCAGTTTGGCTGGATCAAAAGGACTGCAAATGGGTTGGCAGACACTCTAGCAAAACAGGGGGCAAATAGATCTACTTGTACTGGGCAGAACTTTAAATGCTTTGTAGTGTTTGCAGATTGGGTTAATGCTTTCTGCAACCAATATCTATTGTATTTCAATATTTCTCTGTTATTAATAAAATCCTTTTGCTGATAAAAAAAAAAAAGTAACCTTTTGGATGAGGGGACCATAATCTCACATCCACACTAAGAGGGTCCAAAAATACATTGCCAAGCAGAGACAACAGGTCTGAAACACTATTAAGTTCATCATCCCTCAACCCTCTCCGAAAGCCAAGGTCCCAACTTAAGGGCGAGGGTGAAAAAGGAGAAGGGAGAAAATGAGAGATAGCTTTTTCCTTGTAAAGGGAAATAGAATAAAGGGACGGAAATTGGTCCTTTAAAGCAACTGAACCCACCCAAGTGTCTTCCCAGAATAAAACAGAGTTACCAGAGTTGACATCATACCTGACAAGGTTGAGAAATTGAGGGAGGATACTTTGGATTGCTTTCCAAGGAGATGCCAACGTTGGTTGCCGTGATACACCCGCATCCCATCCATTTTCCAGTCTGCCATGTATACTCGCTATCACTTCATGCCACAACCTCTCCCTTTCTCTAGGCCATCTCCACAACCATTTTCCTAAGAGGGTTTTATTCTTGAGAGTTAACCTTCCTAACCCCAGTCCACCTTCCTCTTTGCTCCTACATACTATTTCCCATTTAATCAAATGATCTTTCTTTTCCTCCCCTGGCTCCCAAAGAAAATTTCTCATTAATCTCTCCAACTTGTTAGCCTCCCTATTAGGAATCCTAAAAACAGATAAGAAATAGATCGGTAGGTTCGCTAGGGTGGCTCTCAATAAAGTCGCTCTACCCCCTATAGAGATATAGTTCCTTTTCCAAGCAGCTAATATTTTCTCAAACTTTTCCAAAACTGGGTTCCAAAAACTACTCTCTTTTGGGTTAGCCCCTAGAGGGAGACCTAGGTACTGCAAGGGCCACGAAGAGACAGAACAACCTAGACAATCTGCCACAGACTGAATACTCTCCTCATCCATATTGACTCCTACCACACAACTCTTATCCATATTTATCTTCAAATTGGAAGCCTTCTCAAACTATTGTAACAATGCTCTAAGGTTCCTCACTTTTTGCCTGTCACCCCCTTCACAAAATATTATGATGTCATCAGCAAACTGTAGTGGGTTATCCGGACATTGTTCCTTCCTATCCTCCAACCACTCACCTCCTCTTCCCTATCTGCCTTAAAGATTAATCTACTGAAAGCATCTGCCACTAAGGTGAAAAGAAATGGGGAGAGTGGGTCACCTTGTCTAAGGCCTCTACAAGCTGGGAAAAAATCTGACCATCCCATTGACCAAGACTGAGTAATGGCAAGAACTAATACATCCCTTTACCCAGTTGCACCATCTATCTCCAAAGCCACAACACCCAAGGATCTCTAGTAAAAAACTCCAATCCACAAGATCATAAGCCTTCTCTAAGTCTAGCTTACACGCAAAACCTTGGTTCCCCGACTTTCTCATGTCCTCCACACACTCATTTGCTATTAGGATCTGATCTGTTATTTGCCTTCCTTGCACGAATGCACCTTGTGCTTGACTAATGATGGATGGTAGTACTATTCGGATTCTCATGGACAACACTTTGGTCAAGATTTTATAGATGCTTGTCACCATACTAATCGGCCTATAATCCTTAGGGTGCTTTGCATCTATTTTCTTTGGGATAAGGGCTAAGATGGTTGCATTAACTCCAGGGCTTACCTTCTTTTTATCTGCATATTCCTGAAATACCCCAACAAGATCTTCTTTAACCACATCCCAACAATCCTGATAAAAAGCCATTGTGAAGCCATCTGGACCAGGTGCTTTGGATCTATCCATTGAAAACACTGCATGTCTGATCTCTTCTTCACTGAAATCCCTTTCTAACCAATTTGCTTGTTCTTCTGTTATCCTAGTCCAATCCAAATCTTCCAATGTTGGCCTATCATTCAAAGGTTTCCTATAGATTGATTTGAAGTGATCCACAAACAACCTTGCTATCTCATCTTGATTTTTTCTTCTCCTCCCATTGGCCAGTGCATGGAAATATTTTGTGTTCCCATCCCCTTCCTTAATCCATTTATGTCTTGACTTTTGCCTCCATGAAATTTCCTCTCTTAAAATGACCTCTTCCAAATCCTTCTTTAGGTTTCTTCTTAACACCCTTTCTTGCTCACTCATCATCCTTTGGGCTTCTTTGGAATCTAATTCCTCAATCCTAGACAATAAACTAATTTTTTGCTCCTCTACTCTTCCAAAATGTTCCCTGTTCCACTCCTTAATTTTAGATCTCAACCTCTTCAGCTTTTTGTGGAATCTCACTCCCTTCCATTTCACCCCTCTTAACTCTTCTCTCCACCACTCCCCAATCAGATGCACAAAGTCCGAGTGAGTCAGCCACATATTCTCAAATCTAAAAGGCCATGGACCAGAGGTTATTGTTTCAGGGCTTAGCTGAATAGGGCAGTGATCAGAAGTGACTCTAGGTAATGCTCTAGCCATCAAGTTTCTCCAATGACTCTCCCAATCTTCATTAAAGAGGAATCTATCTAATTTCGAGCAAAGTGGGTTTTCTTGGAAACTAGACCAAGTAAAGTTGGCTTGTAAGAAAGGTAATTCCTTTAGGTCACAGTCACTAATAAATTCATTGAACTTTCTCATTCTGGTAGTAACTGTTCTTTGGGAGTTATTAGTTTCATTACTGAACCTAATTACATTGAAATCCCCCCCAAGGCACCAAGGACCCTCCCATAAGCCTCGTATTCCATACAACTCTTCCCACATCTCATTCCTCTCTCTATAAGTGTTTGGCCCATAGACACTGGTTAGAACCCAAGTAAATCCATCCCCCACATTCCTGACCTTTACAGACACAGAGAATCTCCCTATTAGCTCCTCCACTAATTCTACCACATCTTCCCTCCATAATGTTACTAGACCTCCAGAGGCTCCCTAGGAAGGGGCCAATGTCCAACAAACTCCTCTTGATCTCCATACACTTCTCACCCACCTTTTATCCATTTCTGCCAACTTGGTCTCCTGTATCAACACTATGTCCAGTTTCTCTCTTCTTAGTAAGTCTTTGATGGCCCTTCTTTTTCTTTCACTTCCTAGTCCTCTCACATTCCAGTTGATGATTTTCATTGAACACTTCTTTTCAAAAAACCCTTCCCAAAAAATTCCACCTTACAGCAGAATCTTTCTTCTTTCCCCTCTCCCACTAAATTCAATGTCACCCTCAATATTTGAAATCAATGTCTCCACTTTTGATCTCTTTTTCAACTTCCTTTCTTATGGTTTTATATTTTTCCAAGTCTTTTACATTTTCGGTCTTCTGCCAATATTTATGACATGCTATATTACTTTGGTTATATTTTGAACTTTTTCATTCTAGCACCAAGTTTCTTTAGCATTTTGCCATTTCCCTTTAGATTCTCCTAAAATATCTTGTGTTACATTCTGATGCAAATATGAAAGCAAAGGAAGAAATGGAAGTCAAGGTTGAATGGTAACTTGCAGATAGAGGTGTAAATTGGGCCATGCTGGGCCAGCACGGCATGGCCCGCATGCGGTCCCTACAAAGTGTGGGTTGTGCTTCCCTCCCCTGGGATATTTTGGGGGGTAGGCATGGCACGACCCACGACTCGAGCCCACACAGTAGGGGTGAGGATTCAGTTTTTTCGGTTCAAAACCAAACTGAAAAAACTGAAATTTCAAAAACCGAATCAGCTAAATGACAAACTGAACCGAAACCAAAATAATGGAAAACCGAATAAACTGAATCGGATTTTTTTTTTGGTTATTTCGGTTCTAACCGAAATATTTTTCGTATTTCGGAATGCTGGGACTTTGGACTTCTGGAGAAGAAGAAGAAGAAATACTTGTTGGCTGTTGTAAGCCTGTAAACTGGCGGTGAGGGAGTGCCTGAGTGCAAAGTGCTTGCCTGAACAGTGGCAGACGAAGAACTCTGTTTGGGAGGATTCTCGAATCTCGATCTCTACCTCTCTGGAATGGTGGAGTCTAGTCTTCTCTTGGCTCTTGCTATGGAGTCAACTGGAACAGCCGAACAGATGATGAGGAAGACGAAGTGTCGAACTGGAAACTGGAGTGGAAAGTCTGGACTTTGGAATGGAACTATGGTCTATGGAAGTCTCAACTCTCAGGTCTGTATTTTGGAACTGGTCCACTGGAAGCGCCGCAGTGAGGAAGACGAAGAGACAAAGTCTCTCTCTTTCTATTTTTGAATTGCTTGTTTTGGAATTTGCCAATTTTGACTTTACATGATAAGTAATAACGTGAACGTGTCTAATACGCTAATGTAATGTATGTGGAATTGCCTACTTTTTATGCTAATTCGATTAATGGTCGATCTTTCATTCCATATATAACTATATAAGTATATGTATTAATTAATTAATATTAATTCCATATATAATTAATTCGGTTTTTTTGGTTAACCAAATTGGAAAATATGGTAACCGAAACCGAAAACCAAAATGAACAAAAACCGAATAGAATAATCGAGCCCGACCGAAAAACCGAATAGGCCGAACCAATTAAACCGAAACTGAAATTTTGGTTCGGTTTTTCAGTTTTAACCGAATTATGCTCACCCCTACCACACAGACCTGTGCCACATTGTGTCGTGTCGTGGGCCGGGCTGGTCCGCAGGTCGAGCCTTGGGCCAAGCCGGGCCATAGACCAAGCCAAGCCATGTTTTTTTTTATTTTTGAAAAAATAAAAAATTAACATAAATTAAAAAATATATACAAAAAATTAAAAAAGAAGATTTTAAAATTTTATTTTATATGAATTTTGATGTATACAATTGTTTATGTATGCAATAATAAAATGAAATAATATAATAAATTGAAAATAAAAGTATACACACACACACACATTTCTGATTTTAATACAATATACTATACCTTACCTTTCTCATATAAATATAATAATAACACTTATTTCTTCACTTCCCCATTGTCAATCATGCCCAACTTTCCAGTGTATATTGTAGTTGTCTTGAACCCACTGTTGATCGGTCTTCACAAAAGGAATGCAAACATCATCAAGAACAGCTTTCTCTCGTGTAAAGCATCTATCCACCTCAATGTGCTTGGTTCTATCAGATTGTACAGGGTTATATGCAATATTTATTGTTGCCTTATTATCACAATATAGTAATAGTAGCATTTGAATAACTTATACCCAACTCCAACAAGGACCTCAACCAGAGGACCTTAGATAAACCATGTATCATTGCACAATACTCAGCCTTGGCATTGGAACTTGCAACCACATTTTGTTTTACCTTTCCAAAGCACCATGTCCCCCCCCCCCCCAATAAATGTGAAATATCCTGAGGTAGATTTCCTATTGTCTAGAGATCCAAGCCAATCTACATTAATATAAACCTCGAACTTTGGATGGTTATTCTTCCTGTATAAGATCCTTTTACCTGGACTCCCCTTCAAATAAGGAAGGATTCTATCAACTACAGCCATATGAGATGTATGAGGAGCATGCAATTATTGACTCACCACACTAACAGCATAAGAAATATTTGGCCCAGTCATGCATAGATAGAGTAGTCTCTCCACAAGCCTTTGATACATTGCATGGTCCTTTAAAGGCTCCCTCGCAATAGCACAGATCTTATTTCCAAGATCATCATGTTTGTCTGCAGGCGTCAGTCCTAGCTTCCCCATATCTTTAAGTCCAATACATACTTTCTTTGTGAAATATAAATACCATGCTTTGATTTGGTGATCTCAATATGATGAAAATACTTCTACTCCTCGAGGTCCTTAATCTCAAATACTAAGGCCAAAAACTATTTCAGATATGCAATACCCTTTGTGTCAATGCCTGTTACTACAATATCTTCAACATATACAATAAGAATGGTAATCAGTTGGCCATTCTTCTTCCTGAATAGAGTATGATTTGATAGGGACTGCTCAAAGCCAAATCTCTGAAAACGTCTCTTGAATCTATCAAACCAAGCACGCTGCTACTGCTTCAAGCCATACAATGCCTTCTTGAGTTTGCAAGCCATGCTTTCTTTATCCTTTGTGTAAAAACCTAGGGGTAACACCATATACACCTCCTCATTAAGATCCCCATTCAAAAACACATTCTTTACATCAAAATATCAAATTGCAAGAGTGGCCAATCAAAATGAACTTCCAAATATAACAAAATACAAAAGAGGACATCTTTGCAACTCCTAATCTACTCTGTAAGTCTAAGTCTATCCATTTGCTTCTGATCTGGCCTTCTACCTTTCAATACTCCCATCCGACCTTTAGTTAACTATAAATAACCACTTGCAACCAACTGGAGTCTTTCTCCCTTGGTAATTCAACTATCTCCCATGTCTTATTTCTTAGCAAAGCATTCATTTCATTCTCCATTGTTTCCCTCTACTCAGGTATTTGCATAGCTTCAGTCACTGACTTGCGAATGGTAACAGAAGAAATAGAAGCCAAGAAGGAAAAATATCCAGGAGAGAAATGAACATAGGAGAGGTAAGAAAACAAATTGTCAGCAGTAGAAGAAGATGATGCATGTCTATTCCCTTTCCTAAGTGCTATAGGGAGGTCAAAGCAGAAAAACGAGCAGTAACAACCTCAGGAGTAGTAATAACAACATCAGAAGCAGAAGTGGTACTAATACTTACTTATGTTGCCAGTAGTAGGACTGACTTGAGGAGGCTGTAATGATGCAGCCCTTCAATCTTTATTATATACTAATAATGTGAAAATTACAAAAGACAACTCTATGACATATTCGGCATTTTCAACATTAATGAACCAGTGGGTCTGTAATTTCTACATTCTTTTGATTTTAACTTCAATTGAAGCCAAAAGATGAACCACACAATGAAATCAAAAATATAAAATTCTTTTCTATTAATGCTGGTAGATATAGAGAAAGCAATGGTTTTATTTACTTCGCATTTTGCGTAACCTTACACATTTGCTTATATATGCTTCTTGCTTTAATTCCTTCTATGAGGTAATGTTACAATGAGTATTATTTGAAATTTGTTTGAATCAGGCAAATGTGAAGCCTTCAATGAACTTATTAGCCATTTCTGTTGGAATAAAGCAAAAGGAAGTTGTCAATCAAATGGTTAAGAAGGTGATAACCCAAACTGTTATCCTTTCCTGCTTGCAATCTTAACTGTTCATCTCTGGTTAATTCTTTCTCATGTTCAATTTTGCAGTTTCTTTCAAGTAACTTTGTTATAATGCTTTTTCATTATGATGGTGTTGTGGATGAATGGAGGGACTTAGAATGGAGTGATCGTGCTGTTCATGTTTCTGCAATTAATCAAACTAAATGGTGATGATGTCTGATACATACAAAAACATTGACCCATAATTATCAACTAAGGACATTAGTATTTGCATGATTAGTTGTATATTGGTAATTATCTGACATTTCTGCATCTTGTGATTGAAATAGGTGGTTTGCCAAGCGTTTTCTACACCCAGACATAGTTGCTGGATATGATTACATTTTTGTTTGGGATGAGGATATTGGGGTTGAAAATTTCCACCCAGGACGGTATGTATTGGGTATTGTTCTTGATTGGTAAATGAGCTTGTTTATAAATGGTAAACATTGTATAGATTTGGGAAAACGATCCGAGGAAGAAGCTACCTCAGAAGTGGGATCTGTTCACAACAAAAATTGTACCAACATGATCTGTGTCCACACATCTCACCACGAGGCTGGGACCCACCATCTCTGCGATGTGTGGACACAGATCATGTTGGAACGTGTTGGAACATTTTTCTATTATGAGCAGATCCGGATGAACCTTGAATATCCTTAGCAAGAGTCTGCCATCTTTTCTGTTCCTGTTAACTTGGCAGTGATGTAGGGGCCAAGTGGTCAGCTATTGGTCATGTCATTATTTAATTGTGCTTGAACTTCTATTGCTTTTAATAAATTAGTTTAGGAGTTAGCTTTCTTTGGTTTAAAGGAAGCTAGTTGTAAATTTATAATTTTGAGTTTCCTAGTTCTAGTCTAATCCTAAGTAGGGCTGGCTGAGCCTAGGTTTATGCGGTATGCATATATAGAATAATTCTAAGTGCCTATTAAAATGATATCAGGTTTTTTTCTTTTGTCTCATCTCTTTCATTTTCTTTTATCCAACTTTATAAACAGAAGTTACAGCTATCATTATCCATCAGATGTTGGGGGAAAAGCATTGCTATATCAATTCTTTAGGGCATACCATCCCATATTCGTTCTTTTGTTCCTCTCTTCCAATATAATCCAAAACTGCTTTCTTACTATACCACACTACATGATCTTTCATTCTTGGTAATGTGAAGGAGCTTTTGAATATAGTTTCTGCATCAATTGGAGAATTCTACTTAAACTCAAAAAGGAAAAGAACCACTTCCAAGTAGTAACAAAAAATGGATAGGGCATCCATAGCACCCTATTGCTTTCACGGTTAAGGATCTTGAAATAATTGCTTTCAGGAGTAACAAGATTCACTACAAATCACTCTCTTAACTTTTGAAAATAGACAACTTAACCCCTTACATTGAACTTATCTTTTAACATGTTCAGAAAAGTGCTTAGAAAATTTTACATGTTGTGATTGTTTTGACTGAATTTCTAAAGAATTTGAGCCCCTATCAAGCATCCAAGCTCTCAATATGGTTTTACATGGAAAATTGGCAATAGGTTTTCACCTGAAGCATGAGCCCCTATCAACTCCCCAACTAAGTGCCACATGAAACTGGGTGTATGTGTGTGAATTGGCTCATGTGCCAAGGGAAGTGTAAAGTGGTATTTTTATAAAACTAACAAGATGGTGTTTTGTATTCTGCTGTTGTTTTACCCCTCAAAGTAATTAGTTCGTGAATCTTAACTCTTAAAGGTACTAATAAGGCAATGTTCACCCTACAACATTTTTTAATATAATCACACCCTTTTTAGTAATTTTTCCTTTAAAAATGCACAAGTGGGACGATAATTTATTTGATGAAAAAATGGTTATAAATTTGAGATTCTGCAAGACAGCTATGAACCATTTCTTCTTTTTTTCTTTTTGCCTCTAAGGATTTCTTCCCTGTTTCTTCAGTCTTCTATAATAGGGCTTTATACCTTTTTCATTCTCTTCTAATCAATTGTTCAGCTATTGATAAAACAATAAAATGAAATTGTTATTTTTTCAATGTGTTCTTTAGCTATTTATCAATCATTAAAGATGAAGGACTGGAGATATCACAGCCAGCACTTGATCCCACTAAATCAGAGGTGCATCATCAAATTACTGTTCGTGGGAGGAAATCAAAAGTGCACAGGTTATTTTATTATATTTTTCAGGACAAATATCTTCTGAATCAGTAAAATCTATGATATCAGTACTATGGATAGTAATTACCATCTATGAAATATGATTATTCAATTACTTGTCTCCTGTTACAGACTGTATAATTAAAATAGGAAGATGTTACAGACTGTATAATTAAAATAGGAAGTAAATACTAGGGAGATATGATGTTATAGACTGTATAATTAAAATAGGAAGTAAATACTAGGGAGATGTGATGTTATAGACTGTATAACTAAAATAGGAAGTAAATACTAGGGAGATATGATTTACCTTGATTGTAGGACAGATTTGTAGGAATTTGATTAGTCTTCTTTCCTAATATATTCTTTCCTAACATAGAATTTGTAACT
>NW_010729074.1:7197062-7264138 GCF_000365185.1 Nelumbo nucifera
GGGGGGGGGCATACTGACATTGATCAAGATGGAACTAGTCGTATTAAAACAAAAGTAGCATTTCATTTTTTTATCACATCGATTGCCCATTGCCTACCTGCCCATTTATGAAGAATGTAAACCCACAGTTGAATGGATCTCTACTTAAACTATGATTATTAAAAAAAAATCCACCCAATAAGTTTTTAACCTTCTAATTTGGCCATTATTTGCATAGCTATTTTTCAACTTCAAGATGAACTCTTATCCACCATCAAACTAGATGCAGCAAAATCAGATGGTTATTTCTTTCATTCATCCCCATTTTTTGGCCCAGCTGATCTTCTAGGTAGATTGCACCTTACTCGGTAGAAAAATCAGGAAATTTTCTATTTGAGATACAATCCAATAGTCTTAATTTTATTGGCTACTCAACTCAAGTTTAAAACCTCAAGAAAATTTTCAATTGACTAGATGACATTCTAATAAGTTTTATCTAGTATTTCACTTGTTTCTTTCTATGATTGGGAAGTTCCATTAACATTATTTGTTTTATATTTATTCAGGTTAGAAGACAGTCCTACACTGAATTGGAAATCTTCAGAAGTAGATGGGAAAAGGCAGTAGAGGGTGACAAATGTTGGATTGATCCATATAAAAAACCAGCAAAACAGAGCAGCCGTTAGTGTATGTAAAAGCTGTTATTACCTTACAGAGACTGGCTGTTAGTAATATTCAAAAGCATGTTGTATGTTCGTTCACACCGAACTAGATGGATCCATCAGATGGCCGGAACAATTCCATTCCAGCCAATAGTTATATCTTAGATTGGTCAACAGCATATGTGGATTATTTGTATGCAAATATGGAAATGCTAATTGGGATTTGTCTTCCCTGAGTGCTGATATAGATTGTATCACTTTTTTTATGATATGATACTAATTCTAATCAGATGAACCACAAAATATGTAATTGTCATGATACTAGGACTTGATAACCTTTTCTTGGGAGGTAACTTGGAGTGTGAAAAGGCACTTTTGGATGATTATTCTTTATTCATAGTACCTCGAGGTGGATTTGAAGCAAGATATTTGTGAATCATTTGAGCTCAGCTTGCGAAAAGCTCAATTCAGTTCAGTCCAAATTGAGTTTCGAGCTAAGCTCAAGCCCAATATATAGGTTCTATGCTAATCAAGCTGAGCTCAAATGGTATGAAACTCGGCTAATGAAGTTCACCAAAATAATCAAGCTATGTCTCTTTTTAGATTGATGAGAGCTGGCAATTTGATGTATTTTTGTAGTTTTTAAATGTTAAACAAGCAGGACAAATATTGAGTTGAAGCTCTAATTTGAGCTTGAGTAGGCTTGGCTCACTATCGAGCTCAAACATATAAACTTTTGAGTCAAGTTGAATTTGAGCTACTTCTACTGATACCTTTTGAAGTAATTGCAATTTTTAGTACTGACCTCATAACCCTGTCTTGGTTAAAATAAAAGCCAAGCAAAATAAATTACCCCAGTGCAAAGTTCAAAGTATCGACACGAACCCATTATTTTATCGTATCATATCAGCATGGTGCCAATATGCCTTTTTTAATGTTAACACCCAAACCCATTATTTTATATGTTAATCTATGTTTAAACCTACCCCTCAAACCTGCTATTGAAAAAATAAATAAAAAAATAAAAAGCATGTAGTACAAATACCGATACACCCCTTTCATCATATCAGGGTGTATCGATACCTTAAACCGTGCTCTAGTGATAAAATGGAGCTTCACTTTTACAGACTAGCTTTACATGGTCTAGCCTTCAAAGCAACTCCATTTGTTCAAACTAGACAGATTTTCTTTTTCCTCAGTGATTTGGCAAGAGCACTAGGATGGATTAGCTTTTGGAGCTTTACCTAGGCTGGAAAAACGTTGGCTGTTGGAGGCCAACAGCCTATGCTGTTGAGAATATTTTTGGAAATGCCACACATTATCATGAGAGTGGGGTTAAAATAGTAATTCCCCTTATTTCCTTTTGACAAAAAACATAGACATGGGTGCGAATTGGTGAATCATGAATGTGTCCAGTCCAAAAATGCTCTCAACAGCATAGGCCAAAAAATTAACTCACCTAGGCTTACCTTATATCAATGGCCAATTTGCTCAAGTCGAGAGAGAGGAGAGAGGAGAGAGGAGGGGAAGGTTCAACTCCATTTAGATTATGTGGCTCATTTATCCAAGTTTTGTAAATAAAAGAATGGTGAGAGGAATAAGTAACTACAGTAAAATGGAAGGAGGTTAAGGTGAAGTTATGCTAAAAAAGAGAATTGGAATCTGCACCAAACAAAATCTGTCCCAACACAATTCCAACATGATCTATGTAGCACATCATGAGACTGGAACCCACCATGTTTGAGATAGTGGACACAAATCATATAGGAACGTTTAGGAATGGTTTTTGGTTGGGAGCAAATCCAGCCTCACAAAATTATGCAGGCACCGAAAGTAAAGATCAAGAAAACATTGACAAAGCATATCAAATTATTGGACATTAACCAGAAGAGCAAGAAACAAGAAAAATTCTAACCGTTCAAGAATTAACAAATTAAGGATTTCAAAACTTCTATGGGTGGATGGGGGGAGGTCTCAAACTAAGGTAAAGAGGTCTCAAACCTCTTTGGTCGTTTTCACCGACATGAAATTCTTCCCAAGGGAAGGGTTAATAGAGAACAAGAAGCAAGTATCACCAGATACTTCTTTTAGTCTTATTTATCATGTCCTGTCACCTTCAACTCAGGTTTGCTAGCCCACTTTAGATAATTTAGACCATTTAGAGGAGTGACGGTAACTGTAGGTCTTTACTGTGCACCTATGTGCACTCATAGGTGTATTGGACACGTGAACCCACCAATAAGAAGCTACTACATAGCATTTTGAATTTTGGTTTTATTTAACGAGGTTTTTACCATTAACAACGAATCCAGTTGAACCAGATACAAAAGGATAAAAAATACATTAAATTCATTCAAACTCTCTCTTCCTCCTCTCCTCCACCGAGCCCTAACCCAAAAACCATGGTTTTTAAGCCATCGTTGACTTAGACGGTTAGATCGTTCAGCCCGAGGACCATCTAAGCAATCGGTTCTGTTTTACTCTAAACCTAGTCTTTGGTCAAAAACCATTGAAAAAGTCAACAATCCATTGACTCGGACAGTCAAACTGTCAACCCGTTGACCCATTTAACGGTTTTTTGTCATTTTTATTTTTTATTTTTTTGTCAAAACGGACTGACCATTTGAACCGGAGGATCGAACCGTCGACCCAGAAACCGATGGCCATATCCCACATCCCATCGGCAATCTCACTTTACACCGGCATTCATGGACGCGAAATCCACCGGCGGCGCTCTAGCGGTAAGCAGAGAATCTACTTTCTTCTTCTTCTTCTTCCCATTACTCTTCCTCTGCTCCTTCCTCTTCTTCCTCTCCTTCCTCTTCTTCCAATCTTCTTTAAACTCCCTCTTCCTCCTCTCCTCCACCAAGCCCTAACCCAGAAACATCTCACATCCCACATCCCACCGGCAAGGGTAAAACAAGCTTTCATGTTGCCAGCATCTACACACTGTTTTAAGAATCAATTAGACGATTCAGACCATTTTGGCTTTCACGAAAAAGGTTTTTAGAGAGGCTTTTGACAATACAAGAGAATGAAGACATAAATTGTGAAATCAGAGATCAGAGTAAAAATCAAAAGGTTTATCACTAATTACTTTTAAAGCAATAAAATCAAAAGGGAAAAATCAGAGACCAGAGGAAACAAATCCCTCTTCCTGTATTTTTTTCATCCCAGTAAGGTTACTAGAAAGAGATGCAACCATTAATCAGGCCGTTAGGGAGAGAGAGATTAATAAGAGCATTGATAAAATTGAAAGGACATGCAGCAATGGAACCGAGCTTGCATAAAAGAGTTCGCATTCGGGAAGCGTGAACTCATAAAAGAGGAAGAAGAATAAGATTGGAAGAAGAGGAATAAGGAGAGGAGGAAGAATAATGCGAGGAAGAAAAAGAAGAATATTGACCACTTACCACCGGACCACCGCTAGTGGATTTTGCGTCCACGAACACCGGTGTTCGATAGTCGATAGTCCATAGTCGATACCATCTCAAGCAATCTAAAAGCTTAAGCCAGTGAGATCCTTAAACATGAATAAGGTTTTTATTCTCATCACTTGTAACAAAACATCAATTGCGAAACAGCCAAAGCTTTCCAAAAATAAAATTGCTCACGTGATCCAAAGTTTCAAACCACCATACAGGTCTGAGAAAAGATTTTGCACATGCCTAGGTTTTACAGGACAAATAATTTAAAAGAAAGAGGATGTAGATTTGATAAGACCAAATTTTTCCTATTTATTTGCCCCACGAATGAAAAAAAATCCCAAGAGGATAAGAATGGAATAAAGTCTCAAAGTGCCATGATCAAATCTAGTTCTCCATACCATTTTGTAAGTACTAATCTTGTAGAAAAGTGTGTGAGAGAAAAAGAGACAAAAGAGAAGAATATCTAGTATCCATGGTCAAAAAAGTGAGTGAACAAAAGCCCCTCTTATCATTTATACTAGGCATCATAAGCAAAGGACAAAAATGCCCCTAACATTGAGTCGTACATATATACTATACATAACTATAAGGCCCTGTTTCACTTTTCGGTAAGTTATTTACCTTGGTAAATGTACTTACATGAGTAAGTATTTCCCAGGAAAAACTTACCCAGGTAAGTGCCTTTACCCATGTTTTTTTGTTTTCCAGTTAAATAAAGTAATGATCATTTTAGCCATAATAATTCATTATTAAAAGGGGTATTTTTGTCCCATTCAAGTGTTAGTGACTTTCCCCTAAGTGGGAAAGCTATTTATCCACCTAAGAGTTGGGTACCTGGAAAATAAGCTTTCCCTGATCCCCACACAAATCTGAAAAATGAACATGGGTTTCTTGGTCAATGAGAATCAAAATCCCATCGACTTTCCCCCTTTCAAAATCCAGAAAAAGGATGCCCCTAACTATAAAACATAAACAAACAACTACCTAAAGGTTTGCCATTGGTTGAGAATAATATGTTCTTTAGGGATGCAAACGGATCGACTTAGATTCAAAACAGGGTATATTCCAATCCGATCCCAAGATTCGATTGAATCTCACAAATATTGATCCGGATTCGAATATGATAAGGATGTTTGATATCCTAATTTGATACCATCCAATTTAATTTAAAAAATAATAATAAATTATTAAAATAAAAAGAAAATATAACAGTTTAAGTAAAGAAAAACAAAAAATAAAACTATTTTTTCAACTATTTTCATCATATATATACATATTTTTATAGAAAAATTTTATAAAAAGTTTACAAAAATGTAATATAAATAGCATATATATATTAATAATGTCATTTTCTCTAAGTGATCATTAAACCAATAACTAATGATAAATATAGTACAAGGGCATTCAAAGAAACAACTACCAATGGTGCATGTGATTGTACAAAGTAATATTTTCTTATGCAACTATAAAAAGTGGGAACAACTCATTTAAGGCATCTTGACTTTTCTTGAAGGTTCAAAACTTGAAAATAAACTAAAAAACAAAAAAGTGCAAGGTTCAGAGTATTTATACGCCCCCTTCCAATACATTAGGGTATGTTGATATTTTATACCTCAACTAAAATACCATTCTTTTTGAATTTGGTTTTCTCTTTATTGTGAATGCATAAATTGTAATTTGAATACTACTTTTTATTTCATTCTATTTCTTCTTATTAATTATCATATTTAAGATAGTAACTTCATTTCTCTCTCATTGAATCTTATATTTAAGATATTTTATTTCTCATCATTACATTCCAGTAATCAAATCCATGTACAGTAATTTTAATAGTATAAAAATGTAAGTTTTTTTTTAAAAAATTCACCTAAAATAAAACCATTTTTAGGTAGTAGGTAAGTAGTTCAACCATTTGGGTAGAATAGGTGAGCCCTTGATGCCACAATTAAATAATAAAATTTTAAAAATAGGTGGGCCCTCTTATTAAATCCCATATTTAAGATGTTAACTTCATTTCTCTCTCATTGAATCTTACATTTAAGTATTTTTGTTTCTCATCATTACATTCTAGCAATCAAACCAATGTATAATAATTTTAGTAGTATAAAAAGAAATGTAATTTTTTTAAAATTAACCTAAAATTAAAAGCATTTTTTAGGTGGTAGGTAAATAGTTCAACCATTTAGGTAAAATAGGTGAACCATTTATGCCATAATTAAATAATAGAAATTTAAAAATAGATAAATACAAAAAATAAAAAATGGGCACATATATTTGTAATGTGAAACAAAAATAAGTAATGATAAATAATAAGTATTTTATGAATGATAGAAATTAGATACAAAATTTAAGACCAACCTATGTTTGGGTGGTAGGTTAGTGGTTTAACCATTCGGGGCAAATTGGTCAACCTATGATGTCATATTTAAATAATAATAAGTTTTAAAAATATATATATTCAATAAACTTTAAAATAATTTTTGTAAAAAAATATGGGCACATTTATACGTTCATCATATTAAAAGACAAATGTGATAAAAAAAATATTTTATTATTAAAGATGGAAATGGAATACAAAAGTTAGGAAAAAAAAGAGAATTAATGTCTAACACATGACCCCAACCATGTCAAATGGTTAAATGGTTCAACTAACCAAGTCACCATGTTGTTGACAGAAGAAATGGTTCGATGGTTCAACCAGTAAGCTCATTTGGTTGTTAATTAAGTCAATGTTTTTTTTTTTTTTAAACAAAGCAATTTGAATTGAAAAACACAGTTTTAGAAAAATTGGACCAGATCAACCGATTGAAGTAGATGAATTGTGACCCATGCACCTGGCCAGCTTAGTCATATCCCTAAAATAAAAAGTCACAAAAAAAAAACTACTTAAAATTGTTGACCTGATTGGTCAAACTGAAAAACCAATGAATGGGTCCCGATTTTTGTAAATTGGCCAATTTTTTGAATCTCTTTTGAAACATAAATGCAAACTTCCAAAGGCACCTTCCACCACTGTTTTTGCCAAAAAAACGTCTTTTTTGGCTTCAAAACTTAATTTTTAATTGAAACTATAATTAAAAAATATGTTATATATTTTTAATATATGTATATAATTAATATTATTATGTATTGACATTATGTCCTCATGGTTCGTTGAACCTCTAACCTGTAAACCTCTTCCTTTTTCAGGTTATGCCTAGTGCAATTATCTTAACACTAATAAAAATGGTCATTTACTAGAACACCCCTTATAGTTTCACACATTTACTTAAACATACCCTATAGTTTGTATTTTACTAAAACACCCCTTATAGTTTATAACCTATTTACTTAATCGATCTTTCATTATGAAAATAGTAACATGATCACCTAAACTAGGTGGAAAATGTTTAAGGGCATGGACCCATGATTGTTTATTTCAGAAGTCCCCCTAAACTGAGTGGAAAATATTCAAGGGTAAGGATCATGGTTGTTTATTCCAAAAAGTACCCCTAACATTTTTTTTTGTATAGAAAACAAAATTGATCAAATTGAGAAAGATATAGTGCTTGTCCATGTTTAATAGGGGCAAAAATGGAATTAATTTGAACGGATTTTAGTGTTAATATTATCATTTTCAACTTTCATCCAATGGAAGGTTGATTAATAAATTGATTGCAAACTATAAGGATGTTTTAATAAAAGACAAACTATAAGGATGTTTTAGTAAAAGACAAACTATAATATAAGTTTTAGTAAATTCTTGAAATCATAGGAGGTGCTTTAGTAAATAACCCTAAAAAAAGTGGAGTTTTATCAAGCCTCGCTGCCTCGTCCCTCGGGTCCTTGGTCTGGGAATGGTTCTGTCAGGAAATGAGCCAAACTCAATTTGGGCCCTAAAATTTAGCTCTGTTCAGCCCTGGATCGGGCTGGGCGGGCCCTACTTCGAGCAAGGCCGTGCGGGTTCTGACTTCTGAGTCGACTTGAGCCAGGTTTGAAACTGATACTCTTGTAGAAGTGAAGCCTCTCTCGAACCCTAAATAGAACCAGTCAACCAGGTACTTTCTCTCGATCTCTCTATCTTGCTTTTGGTCCCCCTATCACACGTTCTTTCTCTGCTCTTCCGATTTCTCTCCCTCTCTCACCTCTCTATTTCTGTTATAGTTTCCATTTATTCAGCATTGATTCTTTGCTTTTAAAGATCTCCGTGATGCATTTTGTATTAAAACTGGGCTTCGTATTTTTTTCGAATTGGAAGGGAGAATCTGCTGTTAGGTTCTGGATTTCTTTAATACACAATACATGATTGGATAACATTCAAACATTCAATTTGTTCCTGTATCATTTTTATGTGGATTGCTCGAATAACACAACAGAAAATGCTTTACTTTATATGATGTTACCTCAACAAAATGTATATTATCTTACCTTGTTGAATGAGACACAAACATATGCTTCTTCAATTTGTGATTGCCATATAATTTCAACAAGTGGACTTATATGAAGTTCTGTTGTGGATACGCTCAACTAAATTGAGCCTTAAGCCCAGTTATTTGAGATGGGCTACATGAATTCTGCCATTTCTTTTTTTTTTTTTTCTATCAGGATCCACATTTTCTTTAGATTTTGAGGTGGAAGGTGGCTCTAATCTAGTTGTAAATTGTATGGGAATGGAGAGTTTGGTAGTATGGAATCATAGAACAACTATGCGAGAGGTGTGGAACCTATCAAAAGAAATGGAAATTAGATTCAGATGGGCTAGAAGAATCGTAGATGTACAGGACTGAGCTGCTTTGGGCTTTATAATTTTTCTATAACATAGTAGGGTTGTTCTGCATGCAGTAATAGTGTAATTTCATTCATGTGATTTTTACTAAAACCTATAGTTTACAATAAAGAAGGAGCTACATTTTCTTACTTATCAAAAAAAAAGAACCACATTTTCTTCTAGAGATCCTTATCATATCATTGTAGAACCACTCACAAGTGGCTATGGAGATTTCCAATTGATTGTAATAAGTTGTGGCACTCAGTTATCAAAAGTATCCATTGGTGCTCACGCTAATGGGTAGGATGTGGAACTAGTAACGAGAGCTACCTTGCAATCCCTCGGAACTGATCACTCTCTTCTTGAGAATTTGTGAGGACCTTTTTAATAAATTGATTTCTGTTATTGATCAAAAAAAAAAAAATTGTGAGGACCTCTGGTGGGGGGAATCTGCTTCAATGCACTCATTTCTAAGATTGTATACCCTTTCCTCTTACAAAAACTCTCTGGGGCTATCTCTTTGCTTCTGTGTTTGGATGGTGTGTGTTTTAACCCTAATGACTCCATATGAGGATTTTTTAGTACGGACCATCTTGGTAAATTTTCTTGTGCTTCTGTCATCAAGGCTTTAACTCTTCTTGACCATCCCCTTCCATCTTTCCTATCAAAGCCAGTATTGCATGGAAACTAAGGTTTAAAATGTCGATTATCCAAATAGAGGAAACATGTCAGAAATATCGTATAGAAATAATGTGAAAATTATAGACATGGTGGAAATATTGTAAAATATGCAAAAACATAGAATGATATTTTATGAAATGAAAAAAGAAGCAATGATACACCCTTTTAAATTATTATCTTGTTCCAAATCATTAAACAAATCTAAGAAACTAAGGTTATAGGTAGAAGAAAAAAAGATGTTTTGAAATTGTTCTGTAAACCTTAAGATTCAAAACCAGATGATAGAATCCACATATCTACAATATTGTTACCAACTTATGTTATAATACTATCTCTTGTACTTTGCATAGTGCCAATAATGTTCATTGGGGAATTTGTCGATTCCAATAAAGTTTTGTGTCATTACCCATGGAAATGGAAATATGTCGTGGAAACCATCTTTTGTACTCCATATAGTACTGCTAGTGTTCACTTGGGAATATGTCAGTTCCAGTAAAATTTTGTGTCACTGCCATGGAAATGGAAATATGCCATGAAAATATTAGGAAATTTAGGGACATTTTAAACCAAGATGAAAACGGGCATTGGAATTGTAATCTGATGCATCTCCAAAAGTTTGACTAGGCAAGATGAGAAAACATGGATTTGTGAACATATTTAAGGAAAAGCATACACTATTAAAATAATTTATATTTTTAATTTGTAACATTATATATCTATAGAAAATGTTGTCTTTGTTACTAAGTCGTGTTTGATACAAAAATTCAATTGATCTTGTAGAATAGCTATTCATTTATGACAAATAAGCTTGTAGATAAAAATGATATGTTATGTAGAAGTGCCCTCAAGAATTTGTGGAGTGTTGGACTTGGATGACTTGACACAACATCCATTTAAGAGAGTCCATGCAACACTGATCAAAGCCATTTGGTCAGACCCTAGCCTTCCTAAAATTAGGTTTTGTTGTTGGAAAGTAATCCATTTGAAGACAATACTTTGGCCTTCTAGGAGAGAAGCCCAAATTTGGTATTATATAGTGTTTTAAAAGTGCAAAGAGCAGGGGTCAATTTGCACTTGAGGCGCAAGGTGAGGCGTGTGCCTTTTTAAGAAAGGTGTAAAAAATAAAAAGGAAAGCTAAAAAATCAAAATTGTCAAAAAAATGCCAAAATTTTCAAAAAATGCAAAAAAATTATTAAACATAATATTAATAAAAATATAAACTTAAGTTTTAAAATAAATATTTTAAAAAACCTATTATCTAATATTAAAATACATAAATATAACATGTAAAGAATATTCAAATGAGAATTTAAAAATAAAATCAAATATATAAAACATTTTCAAGCATATAAAACCCACAATCTCTTTTTTTTTTCTCAATTGCATTACTTCAAGTAGCTAATGTGATGTAAAACATATTACATCCCTGATTCTATGAGCCCCCTTTGTGTCACGACCCTCGAGGCAAGCCCAAACAAGTCCACATTAGGTCGTAAATTCTTAGTTCTCACATAAAAATAATGATTTTATAGTTTTTATTGCTTTTTAAGAAATTTTATTAGGATGAATGAATGAATGAACAACATTACCTAACATGGACTTGTTTAGGCTTGCCTTGAGGGGTGTGGCACGGGCCCAACCGCTAGACACAAAAAAGCAATAAAGTGTCAAGGTTTCAAAAGGCACACGCCTAGGCACACTAGGCGTGCACCTTTTGAAAGGGCTGCGCCCAGGACCTAGGCGAGGCGCCTACCCTGAAATGCGCCTCGCTTGTGTGCCTAGGCATGCCTTTTAAATCACTGGTATTATCACATAACATGTGCTTTGTCTATAAAAGCAAGCTATGCAACCACATTCTACCTACCAATGTTTAGAGAACTAGATCGAGCATAGAACCAAAAAAGGGAGAGGTTCATGGGTCAAAGGTTCAACCGGGGTCAAACCAGAGGTCGAACCGTGCGTGGCATATACGTATATATACTACGAGTCATATAAATACTATATATAAAATATTTTACAACTTTTATTATACTTAAATATGGTGGATGGATGGCAAGTTCCTTAATTTTTAAAGCAAATGGCCATGGTTCAAACCTCTTAATTCACATTTTCTTTAAAATACATGTGTAATAAAGTAATATATACAATAAAGAGTCATTAATTAACACAAATAAAGAAGTGGATTAATGATAATTAAATACTATATATAAAATATTTTACAACTTTTATTATACTTAAATATGGTGGATGGATGGCAAGTTCCTTAATTTTTAAAGCAAATGGCCATGGTTCAAACCTCTTAATTCACATTTTCTTTAAAATACGTGTGTAATAAAGTAATATATACAATAAAGAGTCATTAATTAACACAAATAAAGAAGTGGATTAATGATAATTAAACAATACTTGAAAATAAGAGGTCATGGGTTCAAGTCTTGTCACATATGTTTTGGAATTTAAATTATTTAATGACCTGAGCAGTTTCATGAAACCGGAACCGGTTCACTAGTTTTCCATCTAAACCATCTGGTCAGCCAGAGCAATGACAGCCTCATCTTAAGAGTAAGCTTGAATATGGCATGGATTCCCCTTCTACTAGATAGAATCATACTGAATTTTGATGGCCACAGCCATGGGATCCTGGAAGCTTGGGTATAGGTGGTGTTTTCAGAGATCATAACTGTGGACATCAAAGTAGCTTTTTCTGGACCATTAGATTTTGGTAACTCCAATACAAGCTATGCTTCAAGGTTTGCAATTGGCTGCTTCATTGGCTTCAGGGAGCTAATAGTTGAAAGGGATTCAAATACTATAATCCTCTGGTTAAAAGGTTAAATGGAAGAACCTTAGAGATTCAATTATCAGATCATGGAAGCAAGGCATTAGGCACTTGGTCTGGGTGCAAACTTGGTTTGGATACCAAGATCTGCCATCTCACTTGCTGGCTCAGTGGCTTGTGAAGGAGTTAGCAGATGGACCTTGGTGTGGGATGGCTATCCTTTGAATTGAGAGTCCAGCAAATAGCCTTGCAAGTTGCAAGGATGGGATTCTGAATGGACTAAGGGGGAGCAGTATGGACTGGCTCCAAGATATTCCCTGTACACTATATTAGTGTATACACCTTGTATATTCATACTGTACTTTTCTGACAACATTAGTAAGTCTTCTTCAATTATGAATTAGAAAAAGCATATTCATATTGGATTTGCTAATGATTTTTATTTGGGCTGTCAACCTGACAAAACCCACCTTTATCCAGGGTGGGGGCTCAGTGTAATACAAGACAATTGTAGTGGATTTTAACTGTGTAATAGATCGATGAAAATAAAATCCAAGACTACAATGATTCCTTAATCGTCTTTTGCATATTTCTTATACTTGCATGTATGCTATTTGGTGAATTTTGAATATATAAGAGTATAGAAATTACCCACGATTTTCATTCTACTTACCAAAAGCTATTCTGGTTGTGTTAGAATGGGGATTCTGAGAAGTTTCTGCCAAGCACACCATGTTCATTCCCCAAATGAAAATTGGCAGGAATTTACTCTAAATGCAACCTAAGGTGATTCTGTATTTACCTAACATCATTAATTGGAAGCATGTTTGACATTGTTTGTATTTTTTTCCTTTTGAATACTTGTTTTCAGATTCTTCCCTCTGCAGTGAGGATTTCTTATCTGGGGTTAATGGACCAGGTAATCAATCTTGGTCCTGTAGTTTCTCATTCATTTGTTTCTCGTTTACCTTTGAGTTGAAATGTGGCAAGTATGGCAGTATGAGAAAGTTGAGAAAATTGGAGAAGGGACTTATGGGGTGGTTTATAAGGCTCGTGACCGTTTGACAAATGAGACTATAGCTCTTAAAAAGATCCGTTTAGAACAGGAAGATGAAGGAGTTCCAAGCACTGCAATAAGAGAAATCTCCCTCTTGAAAGAGATGCAACATGGAAACATAGTCAGGTTCTTCTACAATCTCATGCCACTTTATTAAGGGGCTAATAAACATGTCATTTATTCATATTAATAAAATTGAAATTTCTTTGTCGCTGATAAAAAAATCACTGTTGGCATGTGATGCTGAAAGTCATTACTTTCTCAATTTTCATAATTTCATTTGCTGCATGTTTATTTATTGCTTTCTGTATCTCATCACTGACATAATTATATTGAAAAATAACTTAGAATTTCCTTCTTATATGAAGATGCGTGAAACAGATTTGCTAAGCCATTATGTCAAGAAGGGTTATCAAAGCCATTCTTGGAGGTTGGAGATTCATTGTTCTTGTTTTTATTTTTTATTTTTTATTTTCATGGTACTTTTTTATTATCAAGGCATAAAAGGAGATTGAAAGGATTTGTTTTGGTTTATTCTAACCTTTCTCACTTGTTGTCTTTTTCTGAGAAAACACTACAGACAAAAAAAACTACGTCTTTTCATGAGGTAGCAAATCCCTTATTGGCAAGATAATGTTGTGTCTTCAATCTTGATACAGATGGGATAGCAAATAGATATCGTTATGATGTAACTAATCCTTTTTCTCTCTTCTCCTCTCTCTTTCTCTTCTCCCAAGATTTCCAACTCAAAAGAAACATGGTATCAGGGCAAAATTTCTGATCCTATGAACTGATCTCTTCTCTCCATTGCTTTAAAAGTACAAAGTGCAACAAAAGCATAAGGGGCAATTTGCGCTCAAGGCACAAGGCAAGGCACATGCCTTTCCAAAGCAAGGTGCAAAAATGCAAAAAAAAAATTAAAATATTAAAATATTAAACATAACATTAATTAAAATTATAAACTTATGTTTTAAAAAACTTAATATCTAAAAATTTACATAAACATAACATGTAAAACATATTCAAATGAAAATTTAAAAATAAAATCAAACATATAAAACATATTCAAGCCCAAACAAGTCCATTTTAGGGTCTTAAATTCTTAATCCCTACACACACACACAAAAAGGATTTTATACATTGCCTTTTAAGAAGATACTTTATTAGAATTATAAAAAAAAAGATACTTTATTAGGATGATTGAATGAACAACATTAGAGAATAGGGGGTCCTCGGTAGGGGTGCTCATGGTTCGGTTAACTGAACAGTGGGCTAATTTTGGAAAACCGGTAACTGAAACCGAACCGAAGCCGATCGGTTAACCTGTTTGATTAGCCGCCTGTTCAATTCGTTGGATTTTTGGTTTTTTATTATTTACAATATTTATTATATAAAAATATAAAAATATAAAAATATATAATAAAATACTAGAAATATATATAATATTATATTTTATATAATATATTATATATTATAAATATATGTATACCATTCGGTTCGGTTAACTGCTTGTTTTCTATTTTGGTTAACCAAAACCAAACTGGTACCTTCGTTTTTTTAAATACTGAATGAAGCTGAACTGACTGGTTTGGTTAGCCGAATTTTCAATTCAGTTTTGGTCGGTTTTTTGGTTTTTTTGCTCACCCCTAGTCTTCGGATCTTTGGTGAGTGAGCAAAGCGGGCTAACATGCAGGGTGTTTGGTTCTGTGGGCGTTTATTCAATAAATGTTGCCACATAGGCGCCACTTCACCATTTCCCCTCTCTTTCTCTTCCGTACGCATCAGGAATGGCAAAAGTGGACTTTGGTTTTTGTGCACACCTACCGTTTGGGGAAGTTATTTTTTAAAGCTTCCACAAATTGTTAGGCGTTTTTTCACTCTTACGCTGATGTGGAGCCTAGTGGTGCCTAGTTGTCATAAACGGTTGTAATTATTACCTTTCTCGGTTTTGCAAGCAAATAAAGTACAAACGTTGAATGAAAAAACGTAAACGGAACCAAACACATACATGGACTTGTTTGGGCTTGCCTCAAGGGGCTTGGTACGAGGTCTGGTGCCCCAAACTCAGCCACTAGGTTCAAAAAAGAAACTTTCAGATTGACAAACTCATAGAGACTATGTTGTCAAGATGATGCCTAGGCGACAAGGCACCCTTTGAGGTTCACCTTGCCTAATCTTCAAGCAGTTTTTTTAATTCCTACTATAAAATACTTTTTTGTTTATTCTTTTTTGAGATTATAATTATAAAATAGACGTTATTAAACTAAACTAATCATTTTGTGGTTTTATATACTATTTTTTTTTTATTTTTTCTTATTTATTAGGGTTTAATCAACACAAACATCGCTAAATGCTGTATTGAACCCTCAAAAACTTCAAAACCTGAACTAATGAGTAAGGAAGAACTTAAAATTTTATCTAATCAGCACATTTTCTTCTTCCATATGTTCTACTACTACTACTACCAATACTTTTTCTTTTCTTATTTTCCTATAACAAAAATAAGGGTTCAGCCCCTATATATATATATATATTTTTTTTTTCTTCTTCTTTTTCTTCTCATGAATATGTTGATTTTCTATACTTTAATATGAACTTTATACTTATGAAAATTATGAATAATTATTAAGGAAATATGGTTATGGTACCTAGGGAACTACCCTAGGATCTAAATTTTCAACATAAAAAAAAATCCATCGCCTAGGCGGGCACCTAGGTGACAAGGTGCCCCCCCTGTCGCCTAGCCTCGCCTTGGCACCTCGAAAACTATAGAGAAAGTGGTCCGTTTGATTTCTGGACTGATCAAGAGTAGTTTCAGCACTCTTTCACTCCTTTTTCTTCTTCTTGGTTGTTGTACCAGGAAGATTTGTCACTGAACATAAAGTGGTGATGTGAAGAGATTTGATTGGTATCTCTATCCAGTTTTTCTTTCATATGCAGGTGTGTGTACCTGTGTGTTTAGGCTTTCCGTTAAAGTGTTGGGATGTCCTACAAGCTCAGTTGAGGAGGGTTTCTATGTGCTACAATTGTGATTAACCCTAGTGGTGTTCTCAGGTATCTAAAGGCGAAACTCTTTGCTCTTTTAACAGCCTAAGAAGTGTCTCATTATAGTGTTCTGTTACTGTGCATTGTTGGTGGCTTCAAACTAGTAGTTAATAGCACCTTTCAAGTTTCCGTTGGGGCATTTGTGGCTCAGGTGTTTGATAAAAGTTCTATGTGAACTAGTTGTGTTAATTCTTGAATCATTCGGATGGCTAGGGAGGATTCAGCTTCATCCTCAATTATAGGATCTCAATACGGAATACCAAACCAGGTTGATAACTTGTTTGTACCCATTCCCATTGCACCCCTAGATGGTTTAAACTATCTAGACTGGGCAAAGGGTGTCAAACTCTTTATTGGTGATAGGGGGAAGACTGGCTATTTGATAGGGATTATTATAGAACCAAAGGAGAAGGGTCATATCCATGATAAGTGGGACCAAAAAAACCGTATGGTATTGTCTTGGCTGCTGTCATCCACTCCTTCAATCAGGAAGAACTTTATGTGGGGTGACACTGTCAAGGTGTGGGATTAGGCTAAAGCTACTTGCTCAGAACAAAGACATTATGCTAGACTATACCAGTTGCAGGTGGAGTTGGCTGCATATTAGCAGGGTGTTAAGTGTCTCTTGGACTATTACTCCACTCTTACTTCAATGTGGAATGAGCTGGATTATCACCAACCACTGCCTGAGGGATATAAAGGGTGCTATGAATTGTAAAAAGTTATTCTCATTGGTAGAGGATGCTTGCCTTTCTAGTCAGTCTTAATCCAATCTATGAACCAATCAGAGTACAAATGTTGGGAGCAAGGAGTTGCCTAGTCTACAAGAGCTGTATGCATTGATTCAGTCAGAGGAGACTAGGAGCCAGGCCATGAACCTTACTGAGGGGGAGCAGGTGGCCTTGGATGCAAAGGGTGATCTTAAGCAGGGTGACAAATCTAAGAGGACTGAAGAGGCTGATAAGGAGAAACTATGGTGTACTCATTGTGAATCTCATGATCCGATTGTCTCTTCCTTTTTTCTCTTATTCTTCTCTCTTTGCTATTTTATCTTTTTCAACACCAGATTTTTTTATTTAATTAATTATTGCTGAACTATTTGACAAGAGATTCCTCATCAATCTTTTAGGAGAATCCCACTTAGTTGCTATTTAACAGACTACTGCAAAACCCCCCTGTTCAACTTGTGACTTCTCAAATTCAATACTAAATTCTCGTGGCAAATATGCCTGTATGGAGAGTTTCTCTAATTTAATTAATTTCTTGTATTTGCATTTTCATCTGTTTTATGGTTTTTCTTGTAAATAATTTGTCAATTGGTTCTGTCTAACAGGTTGCAGGATGTAGTGCACAGTGAGAAACGCTTATATCTTGTTTTTGAGTATCTTGACTTGGACTTGAAGAAGCACATGGATTCTTGTCCAGATCTTGCCAAGGATCCACGTTTAATAAAAGTGCGTGAGATGCTTCCACCCCATAGATATTCATGCATTCTTCTATATTAAAAGACAAATATAATGCTCTTCAGACTTGCTTCAGAGTTTAGCTGCCACACTTGAAGATTCTGTAACCATGTTTGTAACAAGGTCATATTTGTCAATAAAATTCTAGGATGTTGTACAGTATATTGGCTATTCTGGCAATAGCATGTATGTGTTGCATTTCATTATAATGTACCTATGGTGATACAAGGCTAAAGCTGCAATTAAACTACATGGGATGGGTTTCCTCCTCTCTTGCAGATGTTTCTGTATCAGATTCTTCGTGGAATTGCTTATTGTCATTCCCATAGAGTATTACATCGAGATTTAAAACCTCAGAATTTGCTTATAGATCGCCGTACCAATGCTTTGAAGCTTGCAGACTTTGGATTAGCCAGGGCATTTGGTATTCCTGTGAGGACATTTACTCATGAGGTATCAACTTGAGCTACCTATTTCACTGGTTTTTGCAATATTGCATCCAAACTTTCGATGTTTCTCTTCAGTAGTAGCTGATTTATTATTGTTCTTTATGATTGCAAATCTTCTAATTGGTTTTTTCCCCAGCTATGCAAGTTGTTCTGAGATTTATTTTGATTCAAATTTTGTTTCTTGGACTTTTACTGTGTAATCTAGAAAAAATAAAATAAAAGGGGGATTATTAGGGCCTGTTTGAGAGGGCTTAACTTTGGTTCAGCTGCTTTGAAGAAGAGATTCGTATGAAGAGCCATCTAAATGCCTGTACAATGACTAAATTTGGCTCTTGTTAAAGTCTAGTTGGCAGGGGTAATATTGCCTTTTGATCATTGTTTTTAGTCTCTCTCTATAATGTGTTACTAGTCAGGGGTATAGTTGTAATTTTGGTTATTGATTAGAAGCTAAATAAAACATGGATCGACGGTATGGGAGTTTAGTTCGACTTCCCCCTACTGAAACCCTTCTCTCTTCTTAATTTCTTCTCTTCTCTTGACCAACTTTACATCCTTAGTTTTCTTTCTTTTTCTTATTGTTCTAACAATATATTCAGGTAGATCACATGGTATCAGAATTTACAATTCACATGAAGTGCATCATATTTACATAAAAAATGCATTGTCTCATGTTCAAATGGATGTAAAGCATTTAAAGTAATCAAAGCAGTGGTGCCCACACTTCTATTTATAGTATCTTACTATAAATATTATAATAAACAAGTTTGGAGGGATTCTCTTCTTTCTATTACATTGATATGTAATGAGAAACACGACCTAATGGTTCCCCACTTCTATTTATAATACCCTATTATAAAACATTATCTTAAAACGTAAGAGCATGAGGCATATGCCTCAAGTGTGTGTGACTCTTGTATGACTCCACGAGTTTTCTTAGTACCTCACCTTAAGGCAGACCTCCAAAATCTACATGCCTGCAGTAGATCTAATAGATAAGATAAGCTCAATTATAATTTCTTTTGGCTGTGGCTCTTATTCCCTCGGTAATTTTCTTTTCAGGTTGTAACACTGTGGTATAGGGCACCAGAGATCCTCCTTGGGTCTCGCCATTACTCTACTCCTGTTGATGTGTGGTCAGTTGGTTGTATATTTGCTGAGATGGTGAACCAGCGGCCATTATTCCCCGGAGACTCTGAGATTGATGAACTATTCAAGATTTTCAGGTGTGCAATATCTTGTGTCTGAAGCTACAAACCCCAAGGCTAGGTCAGAGCCCCTATAATTTTCTATTTGTCTCACATTCAGAGGATTGGGACCCACAGCTTGTTGGGCACCACCGAAAAGAGTCATAAATCAACTTGAGGATCATCCAAACTATTTATTTATTTGTCATTTTGATTATGAAGGCTCCAAAATGATGTCTGAATCAGATAGTTGAGAATCATCTGATTGTTCTGATTTGGAGCATATACAATATCTTAGGTGGGATTAATCCAATGGTTGGTCTTTACCTTCTGAATAGTGAGAATTCTGGTGAGTTAAAGGGGCTTGAAACCTATGTTATGATCCTGTGGACCCATACTGAAGATGGTACTATTTACTCACTTTATGATATTCTGGGTTCTTATTATCTTCCTTTTTTGTATTCTTGTTTACACATGCTCTCATAATGAAGATTTTTGGGTACCCCAAATGAAGAAACTTGGGCTGGGGTTACCTCGTTACCAGACTTCAAGTCTGCCTTTCCCAAGTGGCCTCCTAAGGTGATTAGGGTTTTGATATAGTTATGTTGGACGTTTGACCTTTTTGCCGAAGTATATGCATTAGGAGATTTAAGCTTTGGCTCCTCTGCTGCAGGATATTGCAACCTTGGTCCCAAATCTTCAACCAGCTGGAGTTGACCTTCTTTCTGTAAGTATTGGATTCACACATAATTGGAAAAAAAAAAAAAAACACTAATTCAGGGCCCATTAAAATTATATCTGAAGGAGTTGCACATGCATTACTGTTGTCTTCATAACCCCACACATAGAGGGTGCATTTGGGTCACCTGTGGCTTCAACCTTCCCTTTTCTACTAGATTCACCCACAGGCTGGTGAAACACCATGGGTATTTTATTATATGACATCTAGAATTTTGGTGCTTCTGTCCTGGTCTGTTAAGCCCCCAAATCAGCGCTTTATGTGTTCATAAAGTGCCAAGGTTAGGTCCATTTCTAGTCTACCCCTCCCACCTCTCACACCCCATTGGGTAATGGAAGAAGAGAAGGGCAGCCTAGTGCATAAGACTCCCGCCATGTATGCAGCATTATCACTGCACATACAAAGAGGCTGTTTCCAAGATTTGAATCCTGATCACCTAGGTTGTAATGGGGCAACCCCATTGGGTAATGGCCTTTTTTTATTATCGTACTTTGATGTTAAAGTAAATAAATAGTAAGACGTACACATTAAGGGGCATTTTCTCATGCGTATCTGTAAAACTGTCCCACCAGAAAATGCTCTGCTTGGACCCACGTAAAAGAATTACTGCACGGAATGCACTCGAGCATGAGTACTTCAGGGATCTTGGATTTGTACCCTGACCCTTGATCTCTCTATAAATTGTCCTTGTACTTCAGCGACTCTTGGGGTTTGATTGTATGTTAGAACTTGTGCTTCCTTCGATGTATCATTTACCAGTTTCTGGTTCATGTCACATAAAACTATTGCTTGGCCATTCATGGATTTGTAGCCTCTATTGCGGCTTTCATGTCTTAAAGAAACATTGTGTGGATGGTGTTCACATGATATATGCTTGTAGATGGATCTTTATGCTTTGTACCTCTTATTGAAAATTTACCAAAAAAAAAAAAAAAGATAACCATTACCATTTACTCTTAATGTCAAACGAGGTTGGGAAAGGCAATTTTGATGTATTGGGATACACTTTCTATATGCATAGATATGGCGGAAAAGTTAAGACATGGATACATTGAGAAAACTCACGATTTCGTAAATTGATTTTTCATCTCATTAAATTGAGTAAAAAGACCCTTTTAGCCTTAACTATTCATCAAATTTTTAAAATATGCCCCTTATTGTTAATCAAAATTTCGAGCATATGTTAAACTGAAATATTCGAGTCAATGATTTGCCCAGTCAATGGGTCACTGACAATTTAACAGTTTTTAGCCAAGGACCGGGTTAAGGGTGAGACAACCAGTTGCCTAGACAGTTCCCAGGCCAAATGGTCAAACCATCTGGGTCAATGACAGTTTGAAAATATTGTTTTGGTCTCTGTTATGAGTCAGAGATCCTACTTGGAGAAAAAGTAAACGTATCATTTGGATTGGGTTACCTTTGGGTCATGCCGCTCCAACCATTTAAAAATGTAACCCTAAACCTCAAAGTCATTTAAAATCAAGTATAACCTTATTTTTTTGGTAAATATCAAGTACAACCATTTAACTCATTATAATTTCATTTAAATCAAGTATAGGGAAGTTCCTGCTTCAATTGTGTGTATTATCATGTTTTTGAAGTTCGATTCCTCTAAGGTAGCTGGAAGATATGGGGCCAACCACGATACATGTGAGACCAATGTATATGTAGAGCTGAGATTGGGCCAGTATTATGATAGAACAGTTCGAAGATTTTCTAAGAGAACCATAACAGTTTGGTCTACAACTATAGCTACATGATGAGCAAGTTTGCACAAGTTTAATCCCTTAGATAATTGATTCTTTAGGTCAATTTGATCGGATGGTACATTACACTTTCGATGATGGGATTGAACTCCGAATTCTTGAACTAATTTTTCTTCAAATTTTAGTCCCCGTTTAGTTTGCAGGAATAGGGGTCTGGAATCGGAATGGATTATTCTGATTCCAACTGTTTGGTTGGGTGGAATTGGAATCCCATTCCCATTCCTGATATAATGGCATTCCTCCATTTGAGGGAATAACCATTCTCTGCCCCTCCCTTGGGAATGAACTTTTATTCCTACTGATTCCAATTCTCATTCCCATTCCTGTATTAACTAAACAGATTATAGAAATGGACCATTTCAATTTCGATTCCAATTTCAATTTTCTACAAACCAAACAGACCCTTATTTGCTCAGATTCAAAACCATGGGGCAGAGTTGTTTCACTTGAACAGTTAAAACACAGAAATGTGGACATACATGAATCACGTTTGAAAGGGTAATAGATAATCGATACGCCATCCAAAACTCGATATTTATTGGGTTTGTTGTTTAAAACAAATGGAACGTGACAAGCAACTAACAAAGGGGTAGTAATAGTATTTGCCATATTTCCAAAAATTAAGGGTACATAAGTAACCTCAGGGGTACATTAAATAATTAACCCATATTAATTAAAATTAAGAACATAAATATAAAAAGTAATTAAAGCATGACCTTATGGTAGATTTTTTGCCTTCGAACCTAGATACTTGGCTTTCAATCTCCTTGGCCTTAAATATCTTTAGCTCTTGTTTGTAGGTTTTTGTCCCATAAATATGGGAATTAATGTATTGCCGTACTTAGGGTGTCAATCGACCGTTTTCAAATTGGATCTAATTTGATTCAAAAACTTATTAAATCGTATTTGGATGGTCCATTATAATTATTTGATTGGTCCAATCTAAAATTAATTGGTTCATATTCTTATTGGTCTGAATTGAATCTAAACCAAATTTTCAATAATCCGATCATGAAGCCAAACCCTTGTCCAATTTGAAACCAATGAAAACTAAAACCGGCATAAAATCACTTTTATAAATTACATTTACGAAAACACTTTTATAAAAGTAATTTTATGAAAGCATTTTTACAAAAATATTTTTACTAAAACACTTTTACAAAAGTACTTTTACATGAAAACACTTACAAAAGAACTTTTTCAGAAGTACTTTTATAAAAACACTTTTACGAAAGTATTTTTACAAAAGCACATTCACAAAAGCACTTTTATGAAAGTACTTTTACAAAAACTTTTATAAAAGCATTTTTACAAAAGCACTTCTACGAAAATACTTTTATTAAAGTACTTTTACAAAAACACTCTTATGAAAATGTTTTTACAAAAGTGCTTTTTTAATGCCAAAAAGGTATATTTTTATAATTTTCAGATTTTTTTTTCATTTTAATATATTTTTTATAATTTTTTATATGCTCTGTTTTTTATATAATTTTTATATTAATCCAATCCATTTACAATTTAATGGATTGCATTGGATTTGGACCAGATTGGGTCCAGTCCACTTGTAAGTGAACTCACATTGAACTGGATCAGGTTTGACTAAATCTAGTCCAATTGACACCTCTAGCTGTGCCACAAGTGATATAAAAAATTCCACGCATTGGCCTATAATTTGTGCCCTAGCCCTATAGCCCTACTCATCTTGTTTCGCGGCAAATCCAATGTCTATGAAGAACCTACCCCTTTAACCTGTCGGGTGGCATGCTATGCTACATGGTTTACGAAATAGTTGTTACAAATCACCATGGTTATGATATGTTACACAAATTAATGCCATGTGGCACTTTTTCTTTTCTTTTCTCTTCTTTTGCTTTCAATGTTTTTGCTTTATGAAACACGTTACCAAACTCTAAAGCAAATTTTTTTTACTATCCAAAGCACAAAAGTACTTCCGGAAAGCTTCTCCAAACACCACCTACTCTTCTTTATTTTATTTTTTGTATTTTTTGAAATAAAAAATAAATACACAACAATTATTTTAATAAGAAAAATTACTAGGTTCACACTTGCATGTGATTTGTGTCTTGGATTAATTAATCTTCTAACATAATTTTTCATGGATAAATGATCTAAAATGTTTTTTAAGCTGAGACTATATATTTTTTCTTTAATTATTATTAATGATTTAATTTAAAATAAGAATAACATTAAATATTTTTGGTGGATTGGAGCCAAGACACTAGTTGATGCATCATTTGTGAAGTTACCCGATAAAAGTCATATATTGTTGTATATGATTGTAATACATTTTTGCATAAATACCGTTCAAGAATGTGCTTTTCACGTAAAAATGTATTCTCTAGTCACTCAGGACAGATTTATTTATGTTTTCAGAGCATATCTGTGCATCCACGCATATCCAAAGTGTATCCCAATAATGCCTCAAAATGTTCTTTTCGAGGTCCTTGGCATTTCCAATACTTTTTTGATAAAGCATCAACCAAGAATCCAAAGACACTATAGCTTTATCGATAAAAAAAGACACTATATAGCTTTTACAAATTACTACAGGCATAAAACAATTATGTATGTTATTATTTTATTTAAATTGTTAATAAGTAATAATAGAAACATATAATTAATCTTAAAAATAAATTAGACCCATGAGAATGTAGAAGATCGAAAAGTGGTAGACACAATTATATTTTAATTATTAACAATTATTATACATCTTTTATTTTTACTTTTGTATATTATTAAAAAAAACCAATTTAGTCTTAAATTGTTAATATGATAGCTAATCCTTGTCTAACTTCTTAAAAATTATTGATGTAAGGTATGTTTTGTAATCTTAATTTAAAAATGTACCAAATCAATTAGAACTCTATTTCATAGGCAATTCATGCATTCCTTATAGGTTTAATTTATATTAGTATTTTGTGTACCTTCCACTGAATTTAGTATTTAGAAGTATTTGGCTATTTGTTTTATGTTCATCAAATATAATTTGTATCACAGTTTCCCTTAAGTTGTTTCATAGCTAGCTCATTCACATTCTTGCAGTAGGCCAATTCAAGGTATCTTAGGCTGGCTCTCTAAACATAATCTATTTGCATGTAAGAATTGATTTAAATTTTGCATTAATATGCTTTCCTATCATCAATATAGTGATAGACGTACGCCTAACTTTCTGCATAAACATCTAAGACAATGAGTTTCATTTATTTCATATAGGAATTGCCATGTTCAATAATTAACTCCATACATTACTGGGTCATACTAGCTTGGACTTTAAATCATTCATTCATAATTGCATCTCAGTGGTTGAATGTTTTAAATCATCTATTAGCAACTTCATCTTTATCACCAACTTCCGTTCATCCACTTAGTTTTCTACAAAGTTTTCTGCATCATCATTTAGTATATAGCTGCTTATTCATCTTCATTTAGGCTTCCCCCACTCATCGATTTTAGTATAGATATTTCACCTTTCATTTTTTATCACTTATTTGAGTTAGAATTTAGTGCTTTCATCATTATGTCTTCTTATTTATTTATTTATAGTTAAAGTGATATTCAATTTCATTCGTTTAGATTAATCAATTATCCATTAGTTACATCTCACTTAGCATTTGTTCCATAATCTGAAATCTTCATGCTAGTGTAGTCAAATTCTTTGCTGAATTCTCCACTTAGTTGTATTAGTTTAATTTATTTATTTAACTAGTTCTTTCATTGCCTCCTTTATTTGGTAATTATTAGTGTGCCAAAAAGTAGTTAATTCATTCTTTGAGATATTGGTGAAGTAAAGGCTGGTTTGACCAAGTGTGTGTGGGATACCTAACACCTCCCCACATTGTACTTTGGTCCCCAGACCCACACTTGAATCTTAACATCTCTCTACTTGGGTTTAACAAGTACATCTAAAACACTCCAAGGCAAATTAATAGACTAACAAAAATTCATCAAAAAAAATTAATAGACTAACAAAACCAAGAAAAGTATGGTAAGATGGGAAAAAGAGTGATAGAAGGATGTCGACTGCAAATATGCTTTCCTTCTTAAGAGCAATGGATAAGCCAATATCAAAGTAACAAATATAATTGAATGTTCTAAAATATTAGAAGATAAATTAGTAAGAGGACTAGCAGAAATAGTACATCAAAACAAAGGAGGATCTTAAGGGTAGTTGTTCCACTTATGGGCCTCTTTTTCTTCCTGGTGTATATCTAAAACTTTGTTGAATATCTCACTATCTTCATTAAAGCTAATAGGTAGCCAACCTCTCTTCCATAGTCAAATGCTTCCCCCTTGAAAAGAGATCACCTGATAAGTAAAGAAAAGGATTAACTTAACTGAGATGTCCATGAAAATAAATTTCTTACAAGAAAGAGAACAATACGTTTACTTCCCCTCTAAGTAGTAGGATATCCCAGGGAAATGCACTTAAGAGTATGATCAAATTTAGACCAAGAAAATGAACAAACATAAACAAAGCACCCAAACAAGTTTGAAGGAACATAACAAAAGATAGAATAGAGAAGTTAAACAACAAACTTAAAATCAAGAACAATTCAAGGAAGTTGACTAATGAGAAAAGAAATGATAAGAACAGCCTCAAACCAAAAAAGTTTTAGGAACACTCATACGGTCATACCATACATAAGAGCACAAGCCACCTATAAGACAAAATTTTTCCTTTCAACAACACTATTTTGTTAAGGCGTACCAACACAAGTAGTTTGGTGTTTTATTCCATGTTCAACAAAATAAGCTTGAAGTCATACAAATATGTATTCATCCCTCACTGTCACATTGAAGAACTTTAAGGAGTCTCTCAAACTGGGTATACAACATCTTACAAAATTCCTGAAAATAGCAAACACCCTAATACATCGAGAACTATTAATATCAACAAATGTAATAACGATGGTCCGAACAAATCAAAATGAACAATAACAAAAGTAACTAAACTTTTATAGTTACTTAAAGGATATAAAATTTGACAATGTTCTGAAAGTTCACAAACTTCTCACTGATATTGTAAAAGACCAGACTCAAACAAATGAGAAAACAACCTCTTTAAATAAGAAAGAAACACATGAACGTCAATGTCAGCAAACTAAATGGTCTTTAATCCTACTAATAGTACTACTAAACCCGTTGGACTACTGAAATGATGAGGATGTCCATGTAGATTTAAGGAGAAGGCCACCAGATTCACGACTAGTTGCAATCACCATCCTCAAACTTAAAGTCCTGCATGACACTATAGTTCAAAGTTTTGGTAATACTACTAATGGAACGCAAGTTAGTAGTAAGATTAAGAACATCTAGGACAGATGATAGAGAGAAGCTTTGAAGGACAATAACAGTTTTTTCAATAACAGAAGAAAGAGATCCATTAGCAACTCTTTTTCCCTACTAGAACAGATAGAATAATTAAAACGAAAAATTGAGGAATATGTCATGTGGTATGAAGCACCAAAATAAAAAATTCATGACGGTGTACTAGTGGAATAGGTATATAATCAATCACGCGTGATCAAAATAAAATTAATTGTCTTAGTACCAACACAAAAGCAGATAAAAATTAGCAAAAAAGAAAACCGAACTATTTCTGTTGTTATTGGAAAAACACAAAATAAATGTATATAATCAATCAAACCCTTTTTCAAAAAAAAATATTTAGAAACCCTAGCTCCACACAGTAGGAGAAAAAGGAGAAAAGAACGTCAAATACATACATAGTTCCTCACATCATTTACAGTATCGATCAGCTTTCTTTTTAACTCGATCATTGAGAGCCTCTTCAACAGACTTCGTCTTCGAATTAGGGTCGTACCCGAACTTCTTGGCCTCGACAGGAAATAGATCGTCATACTTCAATCGCTTCGCGGCATCAATTGTGTAAACTTCTCCGGTGGTTTCTCCCCCTTCCGCTCCGATGGTTCCCTCACCGACGGCATCTGGAGCAGCGTCTGAAGAGTTCTGCTTCGATTTCTTCTTCTTCTTCTTCTTGTCGATGGCTTTCGTAGTAGCAAGGCTTCCTCCTTTGAAGGCTAATCTGCCACCCTTCACTTTTTCGTATGGATCCGACATTGATTCGCGTACCCACAAACTCGAAGAACATACATTTCGCAGGGGGGCGGTTCCAAGCCTTATATCCGTGGCCGTGCCCGTTTGGGAGGGATTTTACACAGCGGGTCAGCGGCTTTTGCATTGAGAAGTGGGTCCCACTCGGACAGCCTGGTAGCTATATTTATTTCGACATGGCTTTCTACAAAAGCTTTTACTTATTGAGATTGGATCTGCAAAGACATGGCTTTCTACAAAAGCTTTTCTTATTGATATTGGATATGCTCCTCACATCATTTAGTTCGAAATTTACTATTTAATTATAAAAAAATTATTATCACTTATTTTGTTTGAAAATATTATTAATTTATGTTGTTTTTAATATGACTTAAGAGATTAAATAATGTCTTATTTGTAAATAGTAACCCATATTAATTGGTCTTTACCATTTATTTGGTAAATTTATTTTGAGTTTTTTTATGTATTTTTTTTTATAAAAATCCATTTCAAAGTGGATTGAATGTATTTGAATAAACCACTTCTAAGGTAGTTATTCTATTTGAGAGTGAAATTAACCACTTTTAAGATCTTTTCTAAAAAATTGGAGTGCCAAATGTCTAAATGAGAGTGGATTGAATGTATTAGAAACTTAGAATAAACCACTTCTAAAGTATTTATTCTATTTGGAAGTGAAATTAATCACTTTTGATATTCTCTTTTCTAAAAAATTGGAGTGCCACATGTCTAAATGGGAGGAACTGTTTCCTGACTACATTCCTTTAATATATATAATAGATTTACAATTATAGAGATATTCTAGTGTACAGCTGAAACATGCTATGAGGATAATGTGAAGCACGATGTGTGAGGAGCATATCCAAAATCTTTCTTACTACCCGTTGAGAGTGTTTTCGCGTGGGGGCTGTTTAGTTCCATTGTCATTTATTTAATGACTCCATATTTGCTACCCACAATTTGCTCTTACATCTCTACACCACCATCCTGTATTGGAAACATCTCTCCATGAATAATAAGGGAGGTATTTCCGATATATGTCCCATACCTATATGGGAATAACTCATGAGCAGCAAATCCAAGCAAACGTTTTGTATAAAATCTTTCTTGAAATTTGGTAAAAAAAATTTAACATTTTTTGACAAGTAAACACCATTAGAGTCCAATAGTTACCACATAAGCTAAATAATGAAAAAAAAAATGTTTAGGAGTTGGGGGAAACATCATAAATAGCTCACACAGAACTTGAGAAGAAAATGTTTATTTGATAAATGGTTTAACCAAACAATATTTAAAACTACACTGAGGGAAATGCCTGTGTGACACTGAGTTGGTGTCTGGTTTTTAGATAAACGACAAAGGAACTCCAGACCACCGTAGTGGCTTCTATCTTTGCAATGGGGGCCCTACATGGACAGCCAAAGAAGCTATGTTTGGCAAAAAAAAACCTAGAAAGCTATATGTCTTTGCAATATTCAACCAAAATATTGGTTTTCTAGTGAAGCTTGTTTTAGTAACTTCTTCAAAGTAGTTTTGTGAAAACAGCTAAATCAAAGCAAAATCCCTTCCAAATGGGCCCTTAGTGGCCTCTCCAAAGCAGCTCAATCAAAGCTTCAACCCTCCCAGTGGGCATTTAGTGTGTTTGGGGGAATTGAAGTGCAATGGCTTTTGGCTTTCTAAGGAAGCTCCACATGGACAATCTAAAGGTTAAATTTGTTGAAAAATCTGAAAAAAAGTGGGCCCGTTTGGTGCATCTTTCCGCACGGTCTTTCGGCTGTTTACAAGCTGGAAAGACGGATTTTCGGTCTATTCCCGTTTGGCTTGCGGAAGATCTAGCCACCAAAAGATGGTGCACCGAAAAGATGCAAGAAGCCCATTTCGGGCTGATTTCAAGAAGCTTCAAATCTTTCACGTTTTAATCTCACGCGGAAAAACACAGGGCAAATGCACGGAAAGACGCGCATCTGCCAAACTGTCTTCAGGCTGCCCAGATCTTATATCAAAAGCTCAATGCTTCTTTTGACTGTCAGAGCTACAAGAAGATCTTCTCCAAAAGACACGCTAAACAGGCTCTAAATTGGCTATTAAGTCAGTCATTTTAAGGGTTATCCGCTTTAACCTCTTTGAATAGCTTATCTAAAATGTTTTGTTTTTTTTTAAGTAGCTGAATTAGCTTAGGTGAATCTTTAGCTCGGCCCTCCCAATAGATGTTCACGGGCGAGGCTTTGGGTTCGAGTTTTAGACTGGGCCCATTAATATTTCACAAAAGCCAAGCCCAAGCCTAACCCATCAACAGGTCTTACCTCCCAAATGGGACCTTAGTGGCTTCTCCAAAGAAACTCAACCAAAACTTAAATCCTCTAAACAAGAGGAAAGAGACAGGCCAAGAATCCTCTCACCTTAATGCTTACACTAACCTCCCTCTCCTCTCATTTCTCTCTCGCACGTGATTTATTTATATTTTAGTTAAATTAAATTTAAAAATATAACAAATAACAATAAAATATAATCTTAGTTTGCATTTGGGTCTGTGATTAAGATGCAGATGGTGTTTGAGAGTGCCAAGCAAAATAAAAGTCATGATCTTCTAGATCCATCCAAGTATAATATAACTTTCTTCGAAAAATCATGTTATTGTAGTTCAATTATATAAAGAAAAATTATTAATTATACTATGTATTGTGATTTTTCTGCAAGTACGTTGGCTTGAAAGCATGCATCAATCGGCCTCCACGGCTGCAATCTATTTTCTGTCGGGCGTTGTGGAGATGTGATCTCGGAATCAACCGTCTTTGTTGAATTGTAGAGCAGCGCAAGTTCTTTTATCTTCCCAGTTCATTAAAAAAAAAAAAAAAAACCATTTAAGCATGGAGCATTCATTATTCTCATGGAAGTTGAGTTAACTACTAAATAAACTTCTAAAAGAGTGGATAAATACATGGTTAAGCTTGAGACTTTTAATTCAAAGTGGAGTCGATTTTTTTTTCTTTTTTTAGTGAAGAGTGGACATACTTATATTTAAAAGTGGGAGTAACGATCAATGTTTTCAAAATTGGATCGGACAGGATGGTTGGATCGGAAAAACTGGGAACTAGTCACCTGACTGGTTTCATTTTACCCTAAAACTGCTATTTAGCCAAAAACCATTGATTTGGTCAGCAAATCGCTGATCCAGGTGGTCAAACCATTCAACTCAAGAATGGTTTTTGGCCGTTTTTTAATTTTTTTATCAGAATAAGCCATCCATTCAAATCAAACAATTGGACCGTTCGACCCAGAAACCAGACCCAGAACAGTTTCCTATATGGTCCGGTTTTAAAAACATTGGCAACCACTTCTACAATGCTATTTCTTGAAATGCCAATTGTTATGGATTCAAACTCCTAAAGGCTTTCAAAACAAAACTCCTAACTAAATTTCTATCAACCCCATGAGTTGCATTGTTTAATTGCTGGTTACTTACATATAGAAGCTCTTAAAAGACTCCTATAGGCTAGAACTATAACCAGAAACACATCACACAATAAGAGAAAACCCACTAATCAGTTCGTATAGTCATTTAGTAAAGTAATTATCATAAAGTAATTCATGATAAGATGGTTTTGTTTAGCCTACTTATCTAATTAGAGTTTTATGCATAGGGTTGAGCATTTCCTTCTAGTATGATCCTCTCAATCTTTTAATGCTAATCAAATAAGGGAGAGGATTTCATCCTTGAAATCCCAATTTTAACCTGATCAACATACCTAAATGCATGTATACATGGCATATTATAATGCAAGAAAAGAATAATAAAAAAATTATCCTAAGAATAAATCTTATTCTAAATGATGCACAAGCATGTTGAAATAATCATAGTAAACCTTAACAAAGAAACTAGTATGATGCTTGATATTGCATGAGGTTGATCACTAGCATATTAAACATGCAAAGTTTAACATATGATGATGACATCTCACAAAAACAAAGGAAAAAAAAATCGATCTTAGCTTATTTGCATGAAAATGAAAATCAGTTGTATATGATGGTTCCTACAAATTAAATATGAAGAACTAGATGTAAGTTTATAACATACAATCAACTTTGATTACAAGGTTCAAAGTACCAGGTATATTGTATCGTATCTTTTGGTCTCTAGTACATCTATTTATAGATGTTTTCATGAATCCATTTTTTAAAGGGATTTTTGGACTATAATCGTTCTTAGAAATCTAATTTGCAGCCCCTCCTAGTCTATTAGTAGCCCCCCCTATAAACCGTACCCTGCCCGTGAATTTGGCATCAATCCACGGACAAGATTCAGTCCACCCCTAGTTTACTAGTAGCTCCACCTAGGGGTGGACTGAATGGTAAAATCCCCTTTTTTAAAAAGTTAAAACTTGAAATAAGTTAAGAAAAAATAAAACGAATATGGTTTAAAGTACTTATACACCTTTATTGATACATCGATACTTTGAACAATATACTCGTTCGGGTCATGGTTGAGTTAGCTTTGGATGCCACGTGGCCACCTAGTCATCTCAGCCACGTCGGCACCGCTCTGCCATCTTCGTGACATACATCGGCTCCGCGGCCATGACCGCACTACACTACTTCCGTAGCCCCCACCTTATCTTCCCAACCACGTCGACTCCACGTCATGCGAATAAGTACAACCAAAGAACATGAGAGGATGGGGACAACTCCGCTAGATATTAGGACTCTATTCGGAAGACCTTGACGGTTAACCTCATCCCGGCAGCCCTAGAAGTCTAATCCGACCAGCACACAGACCTTTGGTTATAAAAAGGTATCTCCCGCTTAAGGTAAGGGATTCTAACTTCTAGCACCCATACTGTTATTCTACTTAGACCAGCACTATTCTCTAACTGTTCGGCCCAACCATCCACCATTTTCTACTGACTTAAGCGTCGAAGTGCCTACCCGGGGCCGGCCTCATCCTCCTCAGCCCAGACAACACAGTACTAGAGCATGCCTTCAGATTCGAGTTCAAAGCCTCCAATAACGAAGCTGAGTACGAAGCCCTCATCGCTGGACTTCGGCTTGCCCTAGACCTTGGAGCCCCGCGAATCGAAGCATTTAGCGACTCTCAGCTAGTAGTCAATCAGATCCACAACCAATTCGAGACGCGGACACCCACGATGGCAAGCTACCTACAGAAGGTGCAAGAGCTCGTCCAACGGCTCGAGCAGTTCAACATTCAGCAAATTCCCTGAGCCAAAAACATCCGAGCCGATGCGCTATCGAAGTTAGCCGGTTCAGCCTGGAAAACCGGTCCATCCAAGCCAACCCATGCGCTCAACCGGAAGTAGCAACATCCTTTTTTACCAACGATCGGGGAGCCCTTCCGTTACGCAGTGCAGCCGAGCATCAAATAAGCTCGAATTCCGAAAACCAACTATAAGTTCCTCGGCATTCGACTAGAGCAATCGACCACGCCATACCTCGGCGGAGCACTCCTCTCCTCGACTTCAGAACTAGGGGAGTGGTGTTCGGATTCCGAAAGTATAATTCAAAGTTCCTCAGCCGATGATCAGAGAACTCTTCAGTTGCCTCCCACAATGCACAGATGCTGAATTTCGACAAGCACTGGAGAACACTAAGTGGACTAGACACTCAACCAGACTTCAACTTCGGTTCCTCAGCCAAAGAATAAACATCTCTCCCACGCTACACTTCGGCTGAGCACTTTATTCCTTTGACTTCAAAACTGGGGGACTGGTGTTCGGGTCATGGTTGAGATGGCTCTGGACGCCACGTGATCACCCAATCATCGCTCAGTCATCTCATCCACATCGGCACCGCTATGCCATCTACGCGGCATACACTGGCTCCGCGGCCATGACCATGCTACGCTACTTCCATAGCCCCCACCTTATCTTCCCAGCCACGTCGACTCTACGTCATGCGGATAAGTACGACCAAAGAGCAAGAGAGGATGGGGACAACTCTGCTGGGGATTAGGACTCTATCCCGAAGACCTCGGCGGTTAACCTCATCCGAGCAGCCCTAGAAGCCTAATCCGACCATGACATGGACCTTTGGTTATAAAAAGGTATCTCCCGCTCAAGGTAAGGGATTCTAACTTCTAACACCCATACTGTTATTCTGCTCGGACCAGTACTATTCTCTAACTGCTCGGCCCCACCAACCACCACTTTCTAATGACTTAAGCGTCAAAGCGTCTACCCAGGGATAACTCCTCGGGCCTCTGACTTCTTTCTTGATTACAGACTTTGGAGCACGGCTTCGCTTTTCCATCTCGACTCCACCTTGTTGGCAAAAACTATCTAACTATGACCTCGATTTATACACCACCTCGGATCGAGCAACATCAATACTTGATAAAGATAATTTAGTAATCTATTGTCCTATTCATTATATCATGCTCAACCCTTCAAACGGCCTAGGCATGAGTCAATAAACAAGCTGCCTCGAATGGCATATTAGAAATGAAAAAATAATAAACTAAAGATGAACAAGCATCGAATGGCATATTAGAATTTGAAGCCGCCTTTTTTTTTCCTATGTATTAAAACTCATTAGATGCTGATCAGTGGTTTTTTTTTTTAATGATAAACCCACCCGATTAAATGATAATTGGGTGAGACGAGTTGTGGATATCTATTGTCTAATGTGATTAAATGATGGCCAGGTGAGACATAAAAGGTTTAACAGGTTTGAGAAATTGGAAGGAAAAATCAAATGAATTTGAAACCGATTTGTAATAAGGGTACTAGACGGACTTAGAAATTAAAAGGACAATTTTCACAAATACCTTATTTATTGCCATCACTAATCACATTGCACCTCTTTTGGGTCTGCAAACCTAAGAGTTTTAATAGTGTTGCGCATGTGTTAGCCCAGAAGACTAAGGCCCCATTTGGTTCATGGCATGGTTTTTAAAAACGAACCGGTGACTAAATCAGTGTTGCGCATGTTCGAATGGTTCGATTGCTTGATTCGAACAATCGGCCTATTTTGACAAAAAATAAAAAAGAAAATAAAAAAATTGAAAACGGTCAAAACCGTTCGAACGGTTCAAACGGTTAACAGGCCGGTTCAGCGGTTTTCTGACCAAGATCAACGGTTTTGAGGAAAAAGCGGTTTTGGGGGAAATGGAACCAGTCAGGTGACCAGTTCCCAGTTTTTTCGGTCCAACCGTCCGATCCGGTCCGGTCTTAAAAACCATGGTTCATGGGAATAAGGGTCTGGAATTGGATTTAGAATGAGTTATTCTAATTCCAACTATTTGATTGAACGGAATTGGAATCTCATTCTCATTCCTGCTGGAATGGGCATTCCCCCATTTGAGGAAATGGCCATTCTCTACCCCTCCCTTGGGAATGAAGTCCAATTCCTGTTGATTCCAATTCCCATTCCTGTCTGAATCAAACAGATTATGGGAATAGACCATTTCCATTGAAAGGATATTGATTTCAATTCCAATTCTGATTAAAACTGCTAACCAAATGGACCCTAAATTTTTTAATCGTGACCACTATTTTTGGAATTGACCACCAGTATAGTTAGACCTTAAGAACCGTACGCATTTTGTTTAGTTGATAGTTAATGGATATTTATCTTTACTCATCAAAAAGAAAATTAAACATAACCAAATGTGTATGGAAAATGCTGAGCAAACCGTATGGATACTTTGAACGTTTTAAGACTTGTATCTGACTAAAAACTTAAGGTTGTGTTTGGAAACGATGCTAATAAGTGTGAATGCAAATATGTAGAGTGTAAAATGGTTCGTATAAATTGCAAAATTTGGTTAGTTTTGCACCGACAAATTTATCTTCTTACCAAACAAATTTTTAGCTGTAATGGATGCAAACATGAATTCCAATAAAGCATATTCTTTTTTTTTTATCAAAAGTCCACTTGAATGCAAATTTACTTCTTTTTTATTGATGTACTTTTACATTTTATTATAAATGTAAATATGCATTAGGTCTGTCATTTATGCATAAATATAATGTTGCCAAACACAAGCAAAAGTGAACCAGAGTGCAAATTTAAGTGAACCGGGATTTACACTCCATTTGCATCGTTTCCAAATGCAGCCTAAATGAGACCCAGAAGGGTTACTGATATCTTCTGAAGGGATACACAACGGGAATAGCCCATCCCTCAACCCATAACCCCCCAATCCAGGTGCAAGCTGGATTTGATCCCAACCAGGTTTTGGATCAAGTAATTAGCAGCAGTTCAACCATCCTGTTCTGTCCAAATCTCACAACCAAAGTTCAAAATATCAATATAGTGCATATCGGCCTGTATTGGTATTGTTTTTTAAGAATCTGGTTCAGAGGGGCCAGTCTAAAGCTGGTCTACCCCCTGAACCACTCACCAACCCGAAACACTCCCTGTAGGGGCATATTGGAAAGGCTCCAATACATCACGAAACTTTGAACCTTGCTCACAACACAGTTTTCGAAAGACCAATGCACCAGTTTTCGAGTGGTACTCTCTAAATTATGGATTAGCTTCTCGAGCTCTCCACAAATTGCACAGAAACATTTGTTGCGGTATTTTTGGATCAAACATTTTTCTATATTTTTTTCGCCAAGTTAAACACAGATGTATTTGGGTATTTGTATTCAACAGAATTACCATTGCTCTATCAAAATAAATATTCAGAACAGTCTCGAAACTTTAGTGAAATTATAAAAGAAAACAAACTACATGATCGATAAACTTCGCACATGATCACTCCACATCTCTGTTGCAATTGCGTCACGCAACTGTGAAGCTGCTTCTAGTTGTCCCTCTGCGAAGACAAACTCGGAAGATTGGGTCTCAAACGGTATCATTGCCACTGGCTCTACCTCAACTTGTGGCATTGATTCTTCTACCGGTGGCTCAATATCTTGTTCATACATTTTAAAAAGCCAATCATCCCTTTTCTCATTTCGGATAAAATTATGTATTGCACATGCTGCAACAACTAGCTTGACTTGAGTCTGTAATGGGTAGGGAGGCACTGACATCAAAATAGGGAAGCGTTCTTTCAGAACAGCAAAAATGCGATCAGTGACGTTTCGCAATATTGAATGTCGCTGATTAAACAGCTCTCTTGCATCTTGTGCATAAATGCCAGGAATTTCGTTTGTGGGGTAGCGAACACCATTGTATGGAGCAATGAAGCCTGGCATATTTGGGTACTTGGAATCAACAAGGTAGTATTTACCTACATCATCAAAGATCTTATATACCAAGTTGCCAACTAATTCAGAAAAGATTAAAAAAAAAAACAGTTCAATTTTGTCTGGGGTTTAAAATACCTTCAGGTACTTTAAGATTATTACGCCTTGTGAGTGCTGAGTTCAATACACGTGAATCAGTTGCTGAACCTTCCCAGCCAGCGAGAACATAATGAAACTTCAAATCAAATGAGCAAGCTGCCAATACATTCTGTGAAAGGAATCCATTCTTATTGCGAAATGGACCTTGTTCATCAACACCAACCATAACTGGGATATGTATTCCATCCACTGCCCCCACACAATCCTAAAGGAGAATGTAAACCAAGCGAAATTTAACTTCCAAAAAGAACATACCAGACAAAATTGATCATTATCACATTACCTTAAAATATGGATAGAATCTGGCATCCCCCAGTATCTCTGGAGGAATATCAGACACTGGAGGCTGAAAGAAATCTATAGCAATTGCCATAATTGCATTTAAAACATTGTTGAAATGCCGGCTAATGGTTTCACCAGAGTACCGAAAGCGTTCTTGAACTGCACGAGTTCTTTGGTTATGACCAATTATAAACAAGAATATTGCTAACTGCTCCTCGATCTTTATTCTACTTGTGTGGCGTAGTAGACCTTTAGCTTGAAAAAGGTCACACAACTTGTAGAAGACCTGCTTATCCATACGAAAATTCTCCCGGCAATATTCATTTTGACCAGTGAGTACTTCCTCTACAAACTTTGTACCATTGAGTGTTGAATTGTGATAGAGTTCCTTGGTTACATCATTATTTTCATCATCAGAGCTGTCCATGACAACTTTGTACTCTGTACTGCTACCCTATATAAATAGAACATAAATGCTTGGACATGGGAATTATGGCTAAAATTTTAGCATCAATAAAAAATACCCCCCATAAAAAGGTCAATAAGATTCACAAGGAAGAAACATTAAAACAAATAGTTGAAAGCTAGTTTAATGGATCATAGTGTGCTATGTGAGAGAGAATGGGAGACAAATAAAGCAGTAATGGGAGACAAAAAGATTAGGGCCTTAGGTTCATTACTGTTATTTATATTGAAAAACTAAATAGATAAAAATACCTATTTCACATGAGATGATTAACACTACCCCCCCCCCCAAAAAAAAAAATGTAAATCATACCAAACTTGCTTAAGTTATTGAACTAGTTTAGACTTGACAACACCTTTTGTGAATAAATCAGTTAATTGATTCTCATATTTGATGAAGGATAAGAGAACTCCAGCTATAACCTTCTCTTGTATAAAATGGCACTCTTTTTTTCGGTAAAAAAAATGAATGTGAATTTTATAGGAATCAATCAGCACCCCTGAGGACTAATTCTAAAAACAAGAGGCCTCATAACCAGTCCTAGTATAGCACAGTGATGGTACTTAGAATTTAGGTTGAATTTCACTCTTAGGATATTTTTGTTATTTTACAATTTTAGTGGGTCCAATAATGGGGGCTAATTTATATAGTCATAGTTGGTTTATGTTTAAAGTATTAAAGAGTCATCGGATAAATAGTAGTTTAGGAGTTATTGAGTCTTCTTTGAACTAAAATAGGATCCTAGTCTAGAAAGGAGTTTGGCAGACCCTAGAAAATTTGTACATATGTGTTGTTAAGACATAACAGGGGTTTTATGACTGATCAAAAAAACAGGGGCATCTATGTCATCATCATCATCCAAGCCTTATCCTAACTATATGGGATCGGCAATTGGCTACATGAATCCTGTTTCACCATTCCATTCTTAAAGCCATATCCATTGTTAAATTATGGGTACTTAAATCATTTCTAATTACCACACAATGTCCTTTTTGGTCTACCCCTGGCCCTTCTAGCCCCTTCAGCTCACAATAGATCGCTTCTTCTCACAGGTGCTGTTGGTGGTCTTCTATGCACATGACCAAGCCATCTTAGTCTACTCTCTCATTTTATTACCTATTGGAGCTACTCCTAGGTTCTTTCAAATGACTTCATTCCTAACCCTATCCTTTCTAATTTTCCCATAATCCCTCTCACTCAGCATACACATTTCTGCCACACTCATTTTTTGTACATGTTTCTTGGCTGTCCAACATTCTGCTCCATAAAACATGGTTGGCCTTAGAATTGTTTCATAAAATTCTCCTTTCAATCTAAGTGGTATTCATCTATCACATAAGACTCCAGATATGCCCATCCCACTCTAATTCTACGGGTGACATAGTGACATCCTCCTCAATTTACGTAGTCATTGGCATTTTGTCATATCAATTATTTAAACACAAATGATTAGAGCATGATTCTCAAGAAAGATCATCACATTCCACACATTCTCATTTCTCTCCTTCTTCTTTTCGACTTATTTCTACATCAAAATAATTAGATAAATGTGAGAAGTAGCAAGGAGTTCTGGTCAAGGGAATCTTCGTTGACTGCTGCCATCATCATCACCAGTGGCTAACATCAGCAGGCTATATGGCCAACAGTACATGAGAAGGTAAAGGTGGTTTGTGGATCTCTTTAGACACATTTTCATGTAAGTTTCAGAGCCATCAGAAGTCATTTACATATTTTTATCTATTTTATGGAAAGAAATTTGTGACAATTACAATTACAATTATCAAAAAAAAAAATGTGACAATTACATATCCAGCTTTCAAGACTGTTTGGCAAGTTTTTAGGAAATGAGAATGCCAGTGTTTGCTATAGTTTGGTATGTTTAATATTTCTAGAGAGGACAAAAGCGGTGTCATGCAATTTGAGTGAGTTTTGAGGAAGTTGTGTTATTTTTTCCCCTCCCTTTTTTTCTATTCTTTTGAAGGGCTACACAACAGGGGTAGCCCATCCCCCAACCCAGGTGCAGGCGGGATTCAATCCCAAGTCTCCCCTACGACCAGCAGGAGACCTTACCAACCAGCTGGTTGGCACCTTGCATTCTCCCCTCCCTTGTTTGCCACCAGCCCTAGTAAGTTTATTTCTAGACTATGCAAGATTGTTATAGTTCTTTTTACCTATCTCTGAGAACCTATAGGCAGACATAAAGTGGTTGGCTGTAATCAGTGTTGTTATTGTTGTTTACTGTGACTAGTATGGCTGCTTCAAAAGAAATCAGATCTAACAACAATAATTACATGAGTATGAGTGATAACAATATCAATACTAAGCAAGGGAATACAAGGGATCAATTGTATTCAGGCCAATTTGGCTAGGGTTTTCTTTGTTTTGAGGTTGGCTGAGGCTAGCTTCCCTAGTTGGGTTTTTCTGCCTTGATAAAATTCAGTTGTTAATGTCAATACTAAGATTACTACAGGGAAGTTGGATAGCAGTAACCACTTAGAATAGTCATGGCTAAGAAGATATGGGTCAGAGTACTGCAAAAATCTATTAGTTGAAAAAAAAAAAAAAACTAGTAGTATGAGAAAAGGGAACAATCGATCTCTTTGCATTATTCTTCTTTGCAGGTATCTGCAGGGAAAAAGAGTGAGACAACATCCACTGAGAAAGGAGAAGTGGTGTCTGATTATTGTAATTTGTAAGAAGCCAAAACGCACCAAGGATCATTGTTGGAAGCTTTACCCTCCACTTAAAACCATAGCATTTTAAGCAGTGTTGCATGAAGACCTCACATTTGGAAGGGATTTGCAAGTTGACACGTCTCCACGAGTTAACTCATGTACGACTTCATCAAAATTTGATATGAACTGACAGTAACCATCAAAGTTCAGCTTGACTACACCTTCTGAAGGAGGGGACTATTCAACCACACTCTGATGCACAACTTGCCACTCTCTTAACGGGTCATTTAGAGAGACGCCTTTGAAGGCTTCACACACTGCAGCCCGAGGCTGTAAAATGCATTTTCTTGGGATACATGCAAAATCAAAAAGAATACTGTTGTTATGACTCTATAACCAAGAAGAGGTATGTGTTCATGGATGTCATTTTCTTTGAGTCTGCTCCTTATTATTCCTAGGGAGTGAGAAATAGAGAGAAGCCTTAAGAACCTTGATATACCTCTTCATATTCCCATTCTTAAAGCCATTTCATAGTCCATACAAATTAGTACAGATGTATGAGAGGAAGAGGAGATATGTTTGCTCCCGTCTCATCACAGCCACTTCACATCTCCTCTAAGAATGAATGTTCTGATGGCATTCCTGTTGTATTACTGCCTCTTCAAGGCATTCCAGATGCTAATGATCCAAGTAGTAGTGCACTCCTTGTTTCTGATGTTGCTCCTTCTGGAAACACTGCTCCTGCTTCCTTTTCTAACCTTAACCATCCTATTGCTCTTAGGAATGGGAAAAGGAACGTCTCATCTTCATCTACTGCTTATGGTGTCCTCTTATCTTTCTTATGATAGATTTTCTCCAGGGTATGTTTCTTTCTTGGCTTCCATTTCCACTATTACTATTCCAAGCTCCTAGGTCTGTAACTAAGGCTATAACAATACCTGAGTGGAAAGAAGCCATGCAGGCTGAAATGGGTGCTTTGATGAAAAATATGACATGGGAGGTGGTTGAACTACTCAGGCAAAAGATTCCAGTTGACTGTAAATGGTTGTTCACGACAAAATACAAACCAGATGGTAGAATTGAAAAACACAGAGCCAGGTTAGTAAATAGTAGCAAAGATAGCATACAGACCAAATGGAATTTATTACGAAGAGACTTTCTTTCCAATTGCAAAAAATGCTGTCTATTGATGTCCTAGTGTCATTAGCCACTATTGCAGTTTGATGTGAAAAGCACATTCCTAAATGGCGATTTTAATGAGATGTATATGGTTTTACCGCCAGGGATTTACACAGACAAGTAGGATGGTATCATGGTATGGTGTGCAAACTCAGGAAGGCACTGAATAGCTTGAAACAATCACCTCATACTTGGTTTGACCAGTTCAGAAAAGCATTGCAGAGGGTTGATTTTAAGCAGTCTCAATCTGATCACACTCTATTTGTGAAGAAGACTAGGCAATTGATTACTATTCTTATCAGATGTCTCCGAGACATCCGATAAAATTGGAACGATATAGAGAAGATTAGCATGGCCCCTGTGCAAGGATGACACACAAATTGAGAGATGATATTGTGGTGACAAGAAGCGATGTAGATGGAATTACTCAACTAAAGCAATTCTTAGCTTCAGAGTTTGAAACTAAAGTCTTAGTAATTCACATTATTTTCTTGAAACTGAGGTGGCTAGATACAGACATGGAATTTACACCTCCTACAGGAAGTATGTGTTGGATTTACTTAAAGATATAGGGAAGTTAGGTGTGAAGCCAGTAGATACTCCTATTGATCCTGGACATAAGATATGTGCTACTAAGGGGAGTTGTTGGAGGATTGTGCCATGTATCAGAGATTTGTAGGGAGATTTCTCTACCTTTGTATGACTCGATTAGATCTCTCCTGTGTGGTTAGTGTTGTAAGCTAGTACATGCATGCTCATCGTACTGCACACATGGCAGCACTAGATAGGATTCTAGCTTACTTAAAGGGAATTCCTAGTACAGGAATTTTGTATAAAAAACATAACCATTTGAAGATGGAGGTATAGACTTATGTAGACTAAGGTAGGTCTCTGGGTGATAAGAGATCTACTTCAAGGTATTGTGCTTTTGTGGGTGGAAATATAGTATCCTCGAAGAGTAAGAAACAAAGTGTGGTCTGTGGTGGCAAGGTCAAGTACCAAAACAGAGTATCAAGTTATGGCACATGGTATATATGATGCTTTATGGTTGGGGTCCTTTTATTGGGAAAATTAGGTGTACCTTTTCATATGCCTTACTGCTATGTTGTGATAATAAGGCAGCAATCACTATTGCTCACAAATCACAACCCAGCCCAATATAATAAAACCAAGTATATCAAAGTTGATCAGCATTTCATACAGGAAAAGGCGATGCCTATGTTTGCATTCCTTTTGTGAAGACAAATCAGTAGTGAGCAGCTATATTCATAAAGAGAGTTCCTAAAGCTTCACTACAGCTTTTTTTTTCTTTTTGGATAATTAAAAGCTTCACTACAGTTAACACTTAGCAAGCTGGACATGATTGACATTTATGATAAGCTTGAAGGAGAATGTAGAAAAGAGTGATGTTTTATTTCTTTGGGCCATTGGGTTTATTCTTTTATTTGTTTATGGACCTGCTATTGGACTGCGCTTTTATTTCTTTTTGTCTAAATCTTGTTGCCGCCTTATGAGAAGTATTATATGTAATTGCTCATTGCTCCTTTATTTCATAAAGTATAAAAGAAGTGAGAATTCTATTGAACCCCACGATCAGTTTTCTCAAACCCTCCTCTTTTCTCTCTTCTTCTCTTAATCTTTCCCCGTTCTCTCATTGCCAAACCTAGTTTTATGCATTAAATCCATAAAATTCTCTAACCTGAAGGTGATCTTGGATCAACAACTTAATCAATGAGAACTCAATCCTATATGTGAAGAACAGCCCCAAATTATGGCTAAATATGAACCAATCTACTACTATGAGTACCAAGCACTAAGGTTATGCTTGGTAACATTGCTTTTTCTACTTGAAACGGTTTGGGTTGATCAATACAAATTGGCAAGAGATGTGTTATCACATCACATACCAGTTACGAATTTGACATTTCTACAAACATCTTCCAGCACATGCATTTTTTAAGGTATGCCTGTTTCAACTATAAACTGCCTCAAATAACAGTTGTATGCCAATTTGTATTGATCACCCCAAAACATTTCAGGTGGAAACAGCAATGGTACCAAACATAACCTAAAAGCACACCCAAAAAACCAAAAAAAAAAAAAAGCCATAAAATGAGTTGGGTAAAGGTGTCATTACAGAGATGTGGGTCTGAAACTGACATCAGTTCAATTGGCTATGCGGAATTAGGTGGTTCACTTCATTGCCAAGAATTGGAATCGCAACCCATCATGTTCCAAGAAATGGGAGTGATGGCTCTTCCGACTTTAGAATTGAAAATGGTTTTGGTTTATAGTGATGCCAAAGCCATGGAAAGGCGGTCTAGGTAGGTTGAGGGAGGGAGAGAAGGTGTTATGCACCCCTCTCCCTTGTCAGATGACATTTACCCAAAGGAGAAAAAAATCCAAAACAAAAGAACTAGATAGAGAACAAAGGGAAGACTGCCTTGCAAATTTTGGTGAATTCCTTAACATGGAAAGAGGGATTATTCCTTAGGTCATCTAATTCAGTTCCCATTTTCAGGTATGAGAACCGTTAGATGAGCAAATGAGTAACAATATTCACTCTCTCTTACGTCCCTGTCACCTGTACCAGAAGGATCTAGAACTAGATCGCTCAAGGAATCTCCAAATTGAACTCTCCCGTCGGGTCCTAACTATGGAACGAGACTACTGCCCCTACCAGGCTCCAACTGAAATCATGCACACTAAATTTAGAAGAAAAACAAGACAAAAACATGTTAACTGAAACACCAATTACTCAAACTACCTGAAACTATGATTATATATTTTGTTGGCTAGAGTGAAAATTATTAAAAAAAAAAAACGAGATGATAACCTTTTTCGAAGACATTCCTGAGATCAAAACACTCAAACAGAGAAAGCAATACCTAGGAACTAAATGATGGAAACCAGGTACCTTTCTGATGTAGCCTTCGAACTGCGTTTGATGCCGTCGTTTGTATCGGGTATAAGGGCTTCGGCGGCTAGTCACTGATTAACGGCAGATACTTTTCTTCAGACGTAGAATTTCCATCACACATTGCCTGGACGTCTGAGCTCGGGCATTGATACTAGAAGGAAGCCAGGGATAGGTTCAATTCAACTGACCTAACGATGACCATCGATAAGGGAGACAATGGAGAGTGCGACGGTCTCTGGCAAACAACGGTGAAGTCAGTGGTGGTGGACGACGGAATCGGGACTGTTTGTGACAGTCCGTGGCAGTGACACTGCTCCAGCTATCGCTTCCTATCTCTGATTTGATTGATAGTGGAGAAGGAAAGACAGTCGATCCCACTTCCTCACGGTTTTTTCTCTCTCTATTCCATTCCTCCAAGAACACCCCCCACCCACCCCTTTTCTCTTTTTTCTCGCTCTCTTTCTTTTCTGTCCGAAACTTCTCTGTTATTTGTACCTCATAGAACACCCCCCACCCCTTTTCTCTTTTCTCGCTCTCTTTCTTTTCTGTCCGAAGCTTCTCTGTTATTTGCACCTCATAGAACACCCTCTCTCTCTCTCTCTTTCTTTTTGTGTTTCTCCGCTCTGAGTTGGTCGGCAATGGAGAAGAAGAAGAGAGGACAAAGCCGTGGGTCGGGTCTGGATCGGGATAGGGTGTCCTAGTAGGCTAGTAGGGATGTCAACAATTTACGTTTTGAAGACCTAAAACCCAATAATTTAAGTTGGGAAATTGGTATATAGATTTTAAAGTGTCACTTTTTCTATTTAAAATAAAAAAAGGAAAATTAAAATCAACATGTAAATAAATTTTAAACTTTAAAACTATAAAGAAGTCAAAAACCCTAATCCAATTCTAAAATTAAATATGTCTGATTGGTTGAGTCCAGTTAGATTTACCATTAAACCTGACCTATTGACATTCCTAACCCTAATCTCATCCTGATTATTAATCGGGATAGTCGGGTCTGACCCAATAGAAATTATACTGATTATTGACAGTAAAATTATTTATAAATTATTGTATAATCGGGATAATCTTAATAAAAATGATAGTAAATTAATAAATAATTTATACATTAATAAATCAAAGTGTTTTTAACTAAAATTGTCTTATACATTATCTGCCAAAGTTATCATTTTGGACATAAAATAAAATGAAAGTTATAAAAAAGGGAAAATCTTTATATATTATTAACGGGTATGTATTTAGTATCGATGTTTGTTTGTCCAAAGTGGTACTAGGCATTTTGTTTTTGCCCCAACTTTTTTTATTTCACTCTTCTTTATCCATTTAAGTAGCGCAAGTGTTTGAGGTTGGAGAGTCACTTTTAAATAAAACATCATTTTGACATTTTTTCAATCAGTAAGTATGCATTAGTTTATACATGGCAATTTATGATGATAGTAATAATATGTTTTTAAATTTTTTATATTTTCATGTTTATAAAAAATAGAGAATATTTTCGATCAATACCCTATATTTTGGCTCGAGTGACAATTTGGTACCCAAACTTTAAAATACAACAATGTAGTACCCGAACTTTCGAAATGTAACAATCTAGTACCTGTCATTTAACCAAGTGGCATGTGAAAATATACAAATGCCCTTCAAGTGTCATTTAATTTTCTTTATCAACCATCCGCTAAAATCAAAACCAACCATCAAATTTTTCATTCCTACAACAACACTTTTGTCTTTCTTCTCTGAATATTTCATCATCTTCGGACCAAAACCAAAGCAATTTTTGAGAGAAAAGTTTCCCTTTAATTATTGTAATTATCTTATCTGAAAAACGAAAAAAGAGAAAAGTCTCTAGCCACCATCACTAATATATATATATATCCAAGTATCAAGACAAAGCTTTCAGTTCTTCTCCTATATTTTACCTATAGGAATAAAATATTATTGTGTTAAGTTAAAAAAAATAAAAAAATAAGTTGTATAAAACCTGGAATTTTCTGTTATTGGAAAATACTTGCAACAACTTTGCCACAAAGTTGTTGCAAGTGTTTGTGACAAAGAACTTGGGCTCTGTTTCAGAGAGCTTGGCTCTATTGCAAGGGTTTTGGTGTTTATGATAGAGAGCTTGGGCTCTATTGAAGAATATGATGAATAGTATATTTTATTTCCAATGGTGATTTTGACATTTTCAAAAGTATTAAGTCGCACATGAGGTCATGTGATATACATAACTGACGGTCCACTAACGGCATGTATTAGATTGCCACGTTTCGAATGTTTGGGTACTGGATTGTCGCATTTTAAAGTTCAGGGACCAAATTGTCACTCGAGCCAAAGTACAAGGTGTTGATCGAGAATTTTCCCTAAAATTTATTCCTATTTGTCACACTTATTTTTGTTTGGTATGATGAATAAAAAATATTAGAGATGTAGCCAAATGTTTTCTCTAATTTTCTTGTATATTTTATACTTCTGTGTGTTTTTACCTTATTTTCAAATGTCATTATTATTTAAATATGGGAGCAAGGGTTGGCACATTTTGACCTAAAAGGTTGAATTGTTGACTTGACACCAAATAGGAAAAGAATTTCATTTTTTGTTTTAAATTTGTATTTTACTTTTATCATAAATAAAACAATTATTATTTGTCACATGCTTTTAATATGGTTACTTACAATAGGATTCAATGAAATAATATGGATTAATACCCTAAATCTATACTACTTTTAAAAGTATGAATAACCACTAAGAATTTCTTGAATTTTACATTTGTATTAATGCTTTCAGATTTGAAAGCATTAATTCAAATCTGAAAGCATTAATACCCTAAATCTATTTTGCCCATTTGTATTAATGCTTTCAGATTTGAATTTGAGGACAAATTTGATATTATGTTGATTGTTTTAAATAAATTACTTAAATGAAATGTATATGAAATTTCATCATCGAGTGTTTAGTTGTATGTATTTATCTCTTTTTTTAATTAATAATGAATTATAACTAAAATTTCATGAAGTGTTTAGCTAGATGTAGCTCTCGCTTGCTATTAATTAATATTGAACAAAATCATTGTTATTTGGTCATCTTTAAAAGTATGCTCAATTGTCACTATTTGATGATTTTAAAATGTGAATTTTGAGGGTGGTTCCACAATTTTGATTATGGTTTTTGAGTTAGCTTTTCCATTGGTTTATAAGTAGTTTTTACTCAATCTCAAGATGTTTAAGTGGGCCTCATCCGAAATATTCATTTCAAAAAGTCAGTTTGTTTTTCTAAAAAGAAAATCAGATAGGGTTTAAAAATTGATTTCTAAGATTATGAGCATCTCAATATCAACAAACAAAGAAAAATACATGGGTGCCCCAATTATTCAAGGATTAGTTGATAAGAAGGCTTTGAACATCATAATTAAAATTAAGAAGAAAATTTATGGTTGGAAATTGAAAATTGTTTTTAAAGATGATAGAATGATCAATGTCAAATAAATTTTGAATGGAGTTATTCTATTTACAAGGCGCCAACTAGCTAGTTAGTAAGGTCTCTTGGATCAAATCCCACGTGCACCTAAGTTAGGGGTTATAGGTTTGGGGAATGGGTCGGCCACCTCAATGAGTAGCCCCATAGAGCAAAAAATAAAAAATAAAATGTAATTCATCTATTTCAAATGATGTTCAAATGAACATACCCCCAAAAAGATTGATAAAATTCAAAGTCAATTATTTCAAGGCTCAAGAGAAGGCAAGGGAGCAATTGTAAGACAAGTTAGAAAAAACTTTACAAATTAATGACTTATTTTTTGGAAAATCACTAAAAAGCCCTAGAGTTTTTGGAAAATATATAAGAAGTATTTTTTCCTTTTGTGTTAATGCTTTTGTATTTGAATTTGAGGGCAAAACAAGTATTTTGTTGATTATTTAAAATGAGATCAAAATAAAACAAATTGAGTCCTCCATTGTTAATTTCTTGTTGACTTATATAAGAGGATAAAAAAGGAATTATTTTATGCTTCTTAAATAACTACACAACATGTCTTTTTTTTTTTTTGATAATGCACAATGTGTCTAAGTAGACATCTATAAATTACAAAACTTAATGAGTTGTAATTGAAATTGCACGGAGTATTTAGCTTGACAAATTTAATTACTCTAGACACTTGGAGCCACATGTTGATTTGTAGATGAATTACAAATTACTTAGGATCTATAAAAAGTGATAATAGATCTTTAAGGCTTTTTGACTTTTTCTTGACTTAAAATAGTCCCTCTCTCTATCTCTATTATGAAGATATAAATTATAAATAGAATACTAATTTTCATTTCATTTTATTCTCTCTCATTAAGTTTCATATTTAAGGTTAACTTCCATTTTCTCATAGAATCATACGTTTTATATATTTTTTGTTTCTCATCATAAAATTTCACTAATTAAATTTGCAAATAACAATTTTAATAGTATAAAAACTTATGTATTCAAAATCAACTTGGAAACAAAACCGGTTTTTTAGGTACAATAAATAAGAAGAATTTTTATGAATAATAGAAATGAAATACAAAATTTAAAACTTCCTTAGCAATGAAACCACTATCTTGTTTGTTAAATGATGGAAATGGAATACAAAAATTATTAAAAAAGAAAATTAATGTCTATTCCATCACCCTACTAAACAAATCGAATGATTAGCTAGGTCACCATGTTGTTGGTCAAGTCAATGCTTATTTACAAATAAGCGATTTGGTAGAAAATGAACCTAAAATCCTGGTCAAGTATTCAATTAGTATGACCGGGCTCTAGGCAAGTAATGGTTCAATCAAGGTTAAAAAAATCAACACGTATCGCCTGATACGTATCATATTGGGAGCACCCCGATACGCCCCTATAGAGGGTGTATCAAGGTTATGACTGGTTCAGGGGGTGGAGGAATCTTAAACCGGCCCCTGAACCGGTTTTGAAAAAAAAAAGTATCGATACTGCCTGATACGCCCCTACTGACGTATCGATATTTAGAACCTTGAGTTCAATTATCACAATAAATTGAAAATATATATAAGCTATATAGTAAAAAGATTTGGTACAAGTCTTTAAGCCGAAATGCAATAAATCACCAATACAATTATTGTTGTTGTTGTTGTTATCATTTGAAATTGTCACGTGCAAAGCAGTGCACATTTACTAGCATTTTAATGAGAGGAAATTGAATTAGGAGAAATGTAGTAGTTCAAATTACATGTTGTGCCATCATAATTAGAGATGGGCCAAAATCCAAAATAGGGATATACTAGTCAAAAATAGGATTCAATGAATATTAATGGGAATTAATACCTTAAATATAAGGCTTGATGAGGGATATTTGAATGAATAGAAAAGTAATTGTTCAAATTGCATTTATATCCTTACAATTAAAAAGGGACCAAATCCAAAAATTGGGGTACTTTAGAGAGAGAAATAGGGAGGGACAATGTTTTCTCCTTCTTTCATATGTGGCGCCTAATGGTGCATAGGTGATTCTAGATATCAATTTAAGTGATGGTCATTGCAAGAGAAAAATGGTACTAGTACCAAACATAGCTGTCCTAATTACTAATCGAGACAAAACCATATAACTAATGCTAATTACAATTCAATTAGTTGTGTAAAACTGACCCATTGACAATCCTATGGAGGAGAGTGTTGGCCCTGGAAGTATAGGGTAGTCCTTGTATTTTATCTTTTCTTTAGTTTTGCTTTCTTATTGTTTTCTTTCTCCCTCGTATGAAGAGGGTGCAATCAATCTGAATTAAGTTTAACTTTGTATGCCTTGGCATATACTCGAATTTGATTATAACTTTATGTTCATGTTCAAGTTTGATGCAGCGCGATCCGGACACTCCTAGCTGGCGGATGTCGGGCTCCTAGCTAGCGACAAATGGTACCTGAGAAGAGGAAGGTGAAGGATTCTCGGGGAGCTCTCCCGATGGGAATACTCCGATGCTTAAGTTAGAACACTTGAGAAAGCTATAAAGGATGCAAAGAAAGCTAAGAGTGCAGGTAGCGCTAGATCAATTTAATTTCAATTACCTCCGCCCCTTGGAAACCGGGGCCTTTAAATACAGATGTTCTTGTCAAATCGGTCGTAACCACCACTGGCCCTCTGTCGCAACCGTTATTTGACGGGTTGGCCTCAATGCCACGCCGGTTGATGATGTACCCTAGGAATTTACCCGATGTGACACCGAAAACACACTTATTCGGGTTCAATTTCATGTTAAATTTACGCAAAATTTCAAAAACCGAACGCAAGTCTTGTATTAAATCATGTGAAAATTGGGTTTTGACGATCATGTTGTCTACATAACATTCTATTTTTCTGCCAATCAATGGCTCAAACAATTTATTTACAAGTCTCTGAAAGGTTGCCCCGGCATTTTTTAGCCCAAAGGGCATGACCTTGTAACAGTACAGGCCAAGCTCAGTTATGAAGGTTGTCTTTTATTCATTAGCTGGGTCCATCCTGATCTGGTTGTAGCCCGAATAGGCGTCTAGGAAACTCAACAACTCATTCCCTGAGGTCGCATCCACCAAACGGTCGATCCTAGGGAGTGGAAGTAGTCCTTTGGGCAAGCTCGGTTCAGGTCGGTGTAGTCGATACACATGCACCATTTACCGTTAGCCTTTTTTACCAGAATGGGGTTGGCCACCCAGCTCAAGTAATGGACTTCCCTGATAAAGTCGGTTGCGAGGAGCTTCCCGACCTCCTTGTCGACTGCCCTCCATCGCTCTGGGGCTAAGTTGCGTTTATTCTGTCTAACGGGCCTAACTACAAGATCAGTATTAAGCTTGTGAGTTATGATGCTAGGGTCTATGCCGGGCATCTCTATCGCGGACCATGCAAAAACATCTCAATTTTCAAGTAAGAAGCATACTAGTTGAGATCACAGAGGCTCCTCAATGGAAGCGTCGATCTGAAGTGTCCGAGCTGGGTCCTCCGTCGATGCTGGAATGGAGACAGCCTCTTCTGTGGGTGCAGTTCGCTCCTCACACTACTCCGTAGGTTGCTCTAGCTCGAGGTCGTCGGCCACCTTGGCTTTCCCTTTGAGGGCGGTGACGTAGCACTTGCGAGACTCAAGCTGGTCACCTCGCGCTGTCCCAATTCCAAAGTCCAGGTGGAACTTCATTGCCAAATAATAAGTGGAGACCACTGCACGTAGGGCATGGGTGATCAGCCGACCTACTATGGCATTGTACGAGGAGGGGGTTGCGACCACTAAGAAGTCATGGTTGAACCTCACTATGCTAGGCCAGGTGCTGACTTCCACAGGTACTGTAATCCTTCCTAGGGACCTAACTTCCTCTCCGCTGAAGCCTACCACGGGAGTATTCATGGGCTTCAGGTCGCTTTCTTGGAGCTAGAGCTGGTTGAATGCTGCTTTGAAAAGGATATCTACCGAGCTACCAGAGTCGACGAGGGCACGCTTGACTTCAAAGTCATTAATCTTTATCTTTATGACGAGCGCGTCATCATGGGGGTAGTGGACTCCGCGTGCTTCGTCCTCTGTGAAGAAGGTCGGGTCTTCCGTCCTTGGCCGCTTCGGGGGATTCTACTCTTCCCTAGTGGCCTCGCAAGTTGATGTTCGAGCTACAGCCGAAGTACAGCCCGCGACAATCAAACCTCCGATCATCACGCGAATAGTGCCCCGAACTGGTCTCTCTTCAGGGGGCTGCCTCTGCGGTTGCTCTGCCTGCCTGCTGGATTCAGGAGCATCTCTATTCTGCTCCCTTTGCCGACCTACTTTATTATTATTATTATTTTGTACAAAATTTCTCAAGTATCTGCGATGGATGAGCTCCTCTATCTCGCCGTGGAGATTTTTACAATTTTCGGTGCTATGACCGTGGTCTTTATGGAAATTCAATACAAATTTTTTATTTCTTACACTAGGATATGCCTTCAGCTGAGGTGGCCACTTCACATACGGGGTGTCCTTGATCGCCATAAGGATCTTGGCCCACTTCGCGTTCAAGGGCGTGTAGTATGTTCTTTCGGCTGCTAGGGCTTGGAAAGGCTAACTTGGCATTGCCCCCCGAGCTGGGTCCTTTTTCTTCTTACCATCCCCTTGAATCAAGGACTCGCCTTCCCTTTTTCTCTTTTCGGGCGCACTTACATTCTTCTGGTTGATCTCCCCCTCCATCCCTATAAATTGATTCGCGAGCTTGAGGAACTCGGTCACAGTCTTGGGTTGATTAACAAACACATGCCACTTGAATTCTTTATGGGTAATGCCTCGCTTGGCCGCAGTGAGCCAAATTTTGGGGTCTAGGTCGGGTATTTGCAAACAAGCATCACTAAACCGCTTGATATAACTCCGAATGGACTCCCCTTCCTCCTGAATTATGCCAAGGAGGCTCTCCTGAGCTCTTGGGCACCTCTTGCTGGTGACAAAATGGGTGGTGAAGACTTGCACGAACTGCGCCCAGCTTCTTTTCGATCTGGACACGAGATTCCGATACCATGTGCGGGTTACTCTTTTGAAGGTGGTGGAGAAAGCCACGCACATACATGATTCACTGGCCCTTTCTAGGTGCATTTGGGATTGGAAGGCATCAACATGGTCATTCGGATCGAAGGATCCGTCATACTTATCCAGGGGAGGAAGCTTGAAGTCCTTTGGCATAGGAACAACAAGAAGTTATGGCGACAGAGGGGAAGGAACTGAAAGGAGAGGAGTAGCTTTTACTTCACTTGAGCTTACCTCCTCCTTACCCCTAAGCTCGGGCAGGACGCGAGTGGCAGTTCGGCGAGCTCATCAGCGCCTCCGCTGCTGCTTCGCCAACTCGGCGTTGGTGCTACTTGCTTCAGTATTACCGAGCTTGATGGGCTCGGACTACTGGTGATAACTGTGAACCGAAGGGCCCTTCCTGTAGTCCGCGACTAGGACCTCAAACTGGTTTTTGGCGAGCGGGAGCTCGAACTGAGAGTGTTGAGGCAATGTGGGCTTGACCGGCTGGAAGGCCCCCTACCTGCCTACAGGCTGGGAGGCGGGGTGACAGGTCTATCCTTCCTGCCGTGGGACGAGGCTTGGCTCTTGGAAGGATTCTAGGTTTGGGAGGCCTCTCCCCGACGAGGACGTTCGCTCCGGCGGGAGGGTTTGGCTTGCTTCGTGGTCGGATGCCGAGGGGGAAGTGGCTGTTGAGCCTGAGGTAGTGAAGGGAACTGCTATTGGTACTGGTACTGAGAAACTTGATGCAACAGTTGTTGCTGGTAGAGTTGAATTTGCTGGAACTGTTGCATTTGAGCTTGCATAGCTCGCATGCACAACACCAGGTCTTCAAGCTGGTTTTGGTTTATCACTGGGGGAACAACAAAAGGTTCAGTGAAGGTTGTCCCAACAATGGAAGGGAGTGGAGCATTCACAAGTGCCACTGTCGGAGGCACATTCAGGTTGGGAACTTCGTCCATAGAGAGGGGGACGGTGAACTGTCCAATGCAGACAGTGGGGAGATGAGGTTGCTCTCTAGAAGCGTTTTGGTCGGCACCGCGTCCGACATTGCTAGAGGAAGCCATGAATGTTGAGTTCTTAGATAAAGTTGCAGAGATTAGAGGAAGGCTTTTTGAAGCATTCCCACAGGGCGCCAAATGATACAGCGCGATCCGGACACTCCTACCTAGCGAATGTCGAGCTCCTACCTGGCGATGGACGGTACCTGAGAAGAGGAAGGTGAAGGATTCCCGAGGAGCTCGCCCGGTGGGAATACTCCAATGCTTAAGTTAGAACACTTGAGAGAGCTGTAAAGGATGCAAAGAAAGCTAAGAGTGCAAGTAGCGCTATATCAGTTTAATTCCAATTACCTCCACCCCTGCGAAATCGGAGCCTTTAAATACAGATGTTCTTGTCAAATTGGGCGTAACTGCCACTAGCCCTTTGTCGCAACTGTTATTTGCCAGGGCTGTGCAAGTAACCATCATAGGGAATTGCCCAATCAAATGAGAGACATGACCAGGAAAGGACAGGCATGCTGCCACCTGTCGAGAGACATGGGTGCAGTCCGCAGGGCTGGCAGGGGCTGCGCCGTCAGTCAGGAGACGTGGTGCAGTCTGACGGGTACGGTCTTGTCAGATAAGAAGCTTCCTGAAAACGCTGCATCGCTCAATAGCGAGCTGCCTTGTAACGAGCTCCTGGATATACCCCGAGGTGATTCCGCCTGAGGTTGCCTTGGGGCAGTCTTCTTGCCTAAGTATTGGAGCGAGCCGATCCTCTCAGCCCACGAGCTGGGGTAGAATTATCTTGGAGTATTCCCTTTCAGCATATTGGGGTCCTTGAGCTCGCGTTGTAGCGAGCTCGTTCCGTGGCGAGCTGTAATTTAGCGAGCTGACCTACGAGGACTTTAACGAGCTCGTTACTCAGTTGTAGCCAGGCTGTCATGCTGAGTTGTTACTTATGTCGAGTCATGTCCACGTGTCACCTTCTTAGGAGGTCAAGTTAAATCACCCTCCATCAAAGTTCAATGTAACTAAATATTCAATAGGTTTGAGTTGTCTAGAACATTTGAAAAGTAATATGCTTTTATATTGATAAATATTTATATAATATTTTATAATATTAATATATTTTATATTTCTTGATATATTATATAAAAAACTAATATATAACATTAATTGAGCCAAGCTCATGAGCTTTTTGAGTTAAATATTTTATTTATTGAATATGAATTAAAAAAAAAAACTGATCAAACTTACCTTGAGATTCAAGCATGATTATAATTGAACTCAAATGGAACATGATCAAATTCAAGACTAAAATGTTCAATTAAAGCTTGATTCAATTGCAACCCTACCATCGCTATAGGCTTTCAAATGGATCAACACAAATCAGATATAGGCATATCCAAATTTGATTTGTTTACATTCAAATTCAAATCAATACAACGTCAATACTTGCCATGGTTTTACCGTTTTAGTGTAGGTTATAAAACAATTAAAGTATTGTAAAAGGTTTTTTTTTTTTATTATATAAGGTTGATAGTTGATATTTAAATCTCTACCCTTTTTTCTATCTTCACTTGCTCATATGTGTAGTAAATGCCCTTACACTAGATATGAGAGAGAGAGTCTCATTGTATATTGTAACGTCCTTTTTTATGAAAAAAAAAGAAATTCATTGACAACTAAGCCCCAGAGCAAGCAACACACCCAAAACACTTGAGAACCAAGGCTCGGCCAAAACACTTGACTCTCCAGATGACTTTGCCTTACTAGCAAGACAATAGGCCACCCATTTAACCTACCGAGGATGAACCTAAAGGAGACAAGTTGGAAAATAAAAGGCAAGACTTTTATATCTTCCAAGAGGAAAAAACTCAAGAGATCACAAGGGCAAAGAAGGGGAGTTGAGAGTATCTACCAACACCTTGGAATCGAACTTGAGCAAAATGCTATGGTCCGAGAAACTGAGAAGAGAAGCTAAACCCTTCAATGAGGGCAAGGGCTTCTACCAGCAAAGGAGATGACAATATTATGAAACAAAGCCAACATCCATGTTTGTTTATAAGCAAAGTACCCAAGCCCAATAGACCCATTAGATACACTAAAGCCAACATCCACCTTAACAGTTAGTTTGGTTCGTGCGACCTGGATGGGCAAATATTCTTATTTTCTCATGTTTGTTTTGGGAGAAATGTTGCGATGCGATGAGAATAGCATTCTCACAAATATGGGATGTGGGCCCACTAAGAAACGAAAATTGTGTGGCGATAGTGAGAAAATTTTATCGAGGGATGGACTGTTCTCATCTCCCACCTCTGCAATGGTCCGAACTCCGATCACTTGTATCCTTCATCTCCGGCGAAGGTAACGTTTCCAGCGGTTATTGTCTTCGTCTTCTTCGGTGAAGACAACAAAGACAGGTTATTGTCTTCGTTTCTGACGGTTATTGTCTTCAGATCTCAAACACAATGACATGTTATTGTCTTCGTCTTCTCAGGCTAAGGATATGGAGTTTTTCCCATGGATTTGTTCCAATTTTGCGGTATTTCTTCATTCCTTCATCTCATCAACCAAACGCTAGAAGCATATTCTATAGGATAATAGGTCTCAGCAAACAAACACATGGACTAAAAAATGAGAAAATAAATTCTTCCTTTCTCATATCATCCTGCTGTTTCTCGAAAACCAAACGGACCATAAGGTTAATCCAACGATCCTACAATGGGGCCACAAGAACACCCAATTCACCCCTCTAGTTCTCTAGTCCCTAATCACAAGTACAATGGGAATAATTTGTCGCTATGATTGCCAAATGACCCTTAGTTCTAGCCAAAATTGACTCAAGAGAAGTTTTTTTTTTTTTTTCTTTTTTTTTAACATAACACCCTCACATTTATTGCTAACCACAACTGCCAGCAAATAAAGGCCATAATCACCTTCGAACTCATCACCTCAGAAACCATAGTAAAAACGACGTCTTTAACTAATGACCTCCTTAGTTGCTATAGCATTATAATAACACAAATAGAGAAATCATTTAACACCCACCTTAGATACTTAGGCCCTGTTTGGCAATGATCCCACCTGTCTGTTCTTTTAAAAATTTCTGTTCCATAACAAGAATTTTATTTCTTGCTCTTCAGGAGTAACAAATGCATTTGGCAAATTGTTCTTCGAAAACGAATTTTTGTTCTACAAGAATAGAAATAATGTTTGGATAGTAAAACTATTTCTTAACATCAGTTTTGAAAATCCACCCACATTAAGCCTAAAATATATACTACTTTAAAAAGCACGAATGACCTCAATAATATTTTTGGAAAATTTTGAGGACAGAATTTATCCCTCCATATTTAAATTTATTAATAAAAATAAGGGAAAATAAGGTAATCGTTATTGATATTAGATGAGTTAAAAAGAGGTAGTTTTAAGATATTAAACGCATCCAATTCCCTCTCATTAAATTTAATATTTAAGATATTAACTTGCATTCACCTTCATTAAATCATATATTTAGGACATTTTTGTTTCTTCTCATCATTAAATTATATTAATTAAATCCATGCATAATAAATTAATAATTCCAATAACATCAAAACTTACACTTTCAAATCAACCTAGAAAAAATAGTGTTTTCATCTAGGTGGTGGTATGAAATTAAACCATTTTGGGTCAAATGGGCCAATCCATATTGTTAGAATTAAATAATAAAATTCAAAATAGATAAAATGAAAAAACAATATAGAAATTAAAAAAAAAAACTGAAAACATTTTTAGCATCGTATATATGACACATTAAACAATAATAAATATGATAAATTAGAAATGTTTTTATTAATGATGAAAATTGAATTTAAAATTTAAAACCAACTGGAAATAAAACTACATTTCTGTTCTCTCTCATTAAATCTTATATCTAAGGTATATTTTCTCATTAAATCCAGTCTTTAAGATATATTCTTATCATCATTAAATTATACTAATTAAATCTATAACTTTAATTTTAATAGCATAAAAATAAATATTTTGAAAAATAATTTAAAAATAATACCATTTTCTTCCCTTCCAATGGTGGGTAAGCAATTTAACCATTTGGGGTCAAATGAGTAAATAAATAATGACATAATTAAATAATAAAAAATTAAAATAAATAAATAATATAATGCAAATAAAAAATAAAAAATAATTGAGATGTCTCTAATATTGTATATTCATTATACAAAATGACAAGTATGTAATGTAAGAAGTATTTTTTATTAACAAAGAAAATGGAATTCCAAATTTAAAATCAACCTAGAAATAAAATGATGCCATAGTCAAATAATAAAATTTTAAAAATAGAAAATATAAAGAATCAGAAAAAAAATAGAGATAAATTTAGGCATGGATTTAATGTTATATATTTATAAAAATAAAATATTGAGTACATTTCTAATATTATAAATTCATTATATTGAACAAAAAATAAGTATTATACAAAAGAAATAATTTTATCAATGATATGTAATGCAAAATTTAATGTCAACCTAGAAATCAAAATAGTTTCCTTTTCAGGTGGTGGGTTAGTGGTTTGGGTCAAGTAGATTAATCAATTATATGATAGTTAAATAATAAATTTTTAAAAAATAAAAAGTACAAATAATCAAAAGAATATATAAAAATTATATATTAATTATGTCAAACAAAAATTAAGTGTGATAAGTAAAAATTATTTATATAATGTAGATTGAATATACAATTTAAAATTGATTTAAGAGCAAAGCTATATTTTTATCTAGATGACGGGTTAATGGTCCAACTTTTTAAAAAACTCATGACCTCGTAATTGAATAATAAATATTTTAAAAAAATATAAAACACAAAAAAATGAAAAAAATACAAAATTTTGTCAAAAATATTTGGGAACATTTTTAACATTATATATTCATCATATTAAAAAAAAAATTGTTTTTATTTATGACAAAAATGGAATAGAAAATTTAATAATAATAATAATAATGATAATTGTTATTTTTAACTACGATATATACAAAATTCAAGTAATTAATATGAAGACAAATTTCTCACCTGCAATGCACATGCATAAACTAGTTAACCATAAAAAAAACGTGTCATTGTCATAGCGATGTCTTCGTGTTGTCACTACCTAATCCTTGATCACTTGAGGATTAAAACAAAACATACAAGCAATAAAACAAAAGCTCAACATGTCATGATGCAACAACACCCTCAAGCATTAATGGCTACAAATTGATCCCTATTTTGTGTAATTGGTTATTTGCACACTTCAACATGTCTGCCACCATCACAGGGTATGAATTGGTCTACCCAAATAAAATCATTTTTGTGTGCCTGCTTATAGAAAACTATTTTTATTTTTTTTTCAAATTTAAAATGTTCATCTTACATCAAATCGGTAACAGAATACATAACAAAAGACATAACAATCCAACACACGGACAAAAGGTTTATAACATATAACAAAGGGCAATCTTCATGATATTCAATATATAATAAAAGACATGACAAAACACAATGATGGGATTAGAGAAAAAAACCCCACCCATTTGGCATAACATATAACCATCGATGGGATCAGAAAAGAAACTATACCCATTTGGCATATCATATAACAAATGCAAATAAAATAATATAATTTAAACGATTGCAAATCGCATTGGCTAGAAATTGTTTAAAACTCATCTTTGTTGTGAAAGCAAAAACGATTTTAGATAAATATGGCCAGAGAAAAGATGAATTTAAAATAGGACACATGAAACAAAATTAGGTACAAGACAAGACTACATACCTATTGTTCCTGACCGAAAATGCCATCGATGCTTTCTACTATTTGCTCGCTGTCCGTTGAAGACAAGGGAGTCCCTCCTTTCTCTGAAAACATTGGAAACACATGAAACATTGCCAAACAAGGCCTTATGGCTCATCCCTTTCCTTCTCTACTATTGTAATTGAATTGCAATTGATTTTTTTTTAATATTCTAAAAGGAAGATTCCCCATCATTACTCCCTACCCAAATGATAGTCTCGAGTCTCTCCCAAGGAATTAGAGTTGCTAAAATGGTTGTAGCTTCTTCTTTGGTAAACAATTACCTCATCTTCGTGAAGCCCCACTCCTTACAGCCCCACTCCTTCGTGAAGCCCCACTCCTTCGTGAAGCCCCACTCCATCCAAATGCAAATGCCCTTCCCATCCCCTAAATGCCAAATACATCCCTTCGTAAAGGAGATCTCTACCTAGGGCTGTTCATGGGTCGAGTTGGGTCGGTTTATTGTGGTTTTTCCAACTGACCCGACCTGGTCCGGTTACCTGACATAGAAACCGAAACCGACCCAGTGTTAAGCAAAACCGACCTGGTCGGTTTGAATCGGGTTGGGTCAGTTTGGGTCGGTTTCGGTTCTAAGTTCATCCCTGTAATAAAATCTTGCTAATTTTAAAAACAGTCATAAATTGAACATCATTTTCAGCCATCTCCTATGGTAAAATTTAAATGAAAAGTTAATCACAAAAGTTGTTCATTAATCACTATTCACTAATCCAAAGTTTCTTGCAACCATTCAAAAACTAGGTGGCCTAATGGGCTTTGGAACTTCATGTTTGAACTGGGAACTAAGTCGGTTCGGTTCGGGTCGGTTTCGGTTTTCTCACCGGTTTAGGAATTTGCACAACCCGAAACCGACCCGTGCTGATGAAAGCCCGGCCGACTTGGGTTGGGTCGGTTTGGTCGGATTGGGCCTTCTTATGAACAACCCTATCTCTACCCCACAATTAACTTCACTAGCCCCAATGAGGGGCTCGACCCCAATTCTGCCAAATAAAACAAAAAGTCCTTGTTTGGAAAATATTTCCCTTGTAACACCCTCGACACCAAATATTCAGAATCTCGATGACTAACCTAGTTGATATTGCTTATAAAGTCGGGCCCGTTTGGTAAGTCTTTTTAGGAAGTGGTAGTAGATTTGACAATCAAAAGACGCGTTGAGCTTTTACATGAATATCTAAGCAGCCTGAAGCTAATTTGGCAGATATACATATTTTTGTGTCTTTCCACATGACAATAATGCGAAAGACACAAAAAAACTTCATTTGGAGCTTCCCGAAATCAGCCCAAAATGGAATTCTCGCATCTTTTCGGTGCTCCGTCTTTTGGTAGTTAGATCTTTTGTGAACCAAAGGGGAGTAGACCAAAAATCGGTCTGTCCGGCTTATAAATAACCGAAAGACTGCGTGGAAAGGCATTCCAAACGGGCCCTTAAACAAGCAAATCTATTGGAAGCCTAAGCCACCCATAACTAAGCTTAGTTCAGCTAATGGAGACAATGTTTGTTACAAGGTTTTTAAACCGGACCAGACAAGGGGTCGTTCTAGGGTCTGGTTCCTATGTCAACTGGTTCGACCATCCATTCCAAACGGATGGCCTACTTTAACAAAATAAAAAATAGAAAAATAACAAAAAAACATTGTCCAGGTTAGTGATTCATTGACCAAATTACTGGTTTTTAGCCAAAAAATAGTTTTGGAGTGAAACAGAGACCTATTCCCAATTTTTCTGATGCCATTTGGGTACTTGCACAAAGATTACTACCCCAAGGCCTACTTTTTTTTTTTTTTTTTTGTTTTTGTCTCCCCCTTTTTTAGTATTACATACTATACATTATGGGGGGGGGGGGTTGTGGATGCAAATTACTTAATGACCAATTGATCATGCTCTCATGACGTTTCTATCATGATTATACCTGTTTATGAGCCAGGCTTGAGTTTAGCTTTTGCCAAAGTTTGAATGGGGCCTGGCCCGAAGTTCGAGCCTAACATAGTGTAAGGGCCTGTTTGTTTCCTCTTAACTCTCATCTCTTAAGATAGATCTTTTAACTTTAAGAGAAAAATGGTTGTTCGTTTCCTCTTATCTTTTAAAGTGTAATCACACAACCTTTTGTTTTTCAATGATACTCCTGAAAAGACAAACAAAAACTCTCATATATGGGGCCAAAATAGATATTTGATAATTTTCAGAATTCAAAACAACATTATCTGCATTTAAAATTCATAGGAAAGAAAAGTTCACCAATACCAATATACCTTTTAATATAATTATTACACTTTCAAATGTCATACTTAGAGCAAACGAATAGGCCATGAGCCTTGGCCACAAACATGTCTAATCATGATAGGATATAATCACAATATGATTCCTAGAAAAATTAACCTAATATGGATTAACACTTTTTAGTTGTGTGGCCAATGACGATGTATATGAAACCCACGATGAGGGGTTGAATGTTTGTGAGTATTTTATGACTGTTGTGGAGTATCATTATAGTGGATATTCCACAGCATGTTCAAACAGTTATTGGGTTCGGCTAAACCTATCTCCATATAATCATCCTCAAAAACAATAGATTACATATAACCACCATACTTAAGAGGGAGTAACAGTTAGCCCCCAAAGTTTTGTTTTGCGACAAATAGATTCTAGCACTTTGCCCCCAACCTACAGGTTAATAGTGAAATTAAAACTAAAGTAAATTATTAAATTATTCATTGACTGCCACTAACAAATATCAAAATTATGAAAATAATCAATTTAAAGCTTAAAGCGTTTTCAAAGAATTGATGAATGATGAATCAGAAAAATGTGAGAATTAGGATATCGAAATGATATAATAAAATAATATAGAGATAGTTTGGCTTTGGGTTTTAAAAATGATTTCGACAGCGACTCCAAACAAGATTTAAAAAGTAATTTTGCAGGATATCGAAAAAAAAAGTTGCAAGAACCGTCCATCTCCCAAACGGCAAATCTATGACAAGGGTCTTTCTAGATTTTGAAAAGTAAAGGGTAGTTTTTAGGTAATAATAGTCAAGAACCAGAGCCAGATTGCTAAATCGTCGCTCCGAAGTGATCGCTCGCAGGCAGTCAACATCTTGCTAACAGTAACGGAAAATGTATGAAGGTCGTGTGGATCGCTTGTCCTCTATCATCAAGGACAAAAAATACCCTTCAGAGTACTGTACAGTAGAGGTTCAATAGCGGTACGTCCTACTTCCCTCATAAACGGCTAAACCGCGCCTTTTCATTGCTTACCTCTCCGAGAACAAAAACGCGTTTGGTTCTTGCTCAAAGAACATTCTTTGATTCCTAAATATCATTTTTTCCCATCTTTAAATGGTACCCAATTCGCAAAATTTACGGATTATTGTTCTTCCTACTTTGATCTGCTCTACAATCTATTCCTTTATCAAAAAATTATACTTCCGACCATCTGGGCATTGTTAATTCTACCTTAATGTTTACTCTCTTTCTGGGTTTTCTTCTGGGGGCGTTGACGGTTATCGTCGTCGAAGTTCTGGGTTTCCTTCACATCCTGGATCGATTGGCCCGGAAAAAAGAAGTCGGGCGGAGGAAATCCCTATCAGATGGTGACCTCGATTCTGAACAGTCTATTGCCTTCGCTTACAACAAGCAGGTTAGCTTCCAAGACATTCGGTTAGGTTTCTGTCCATCTTGTGCAATCTTTTTTTGGATTACTTTCTGTCTTTGTTTGTGGGTATCAAGAGACTTCTTGATGGCTTTAATTGAGTTTTGATGCTAATTCTTGGCTTGCTTTGAATTAATTAACTGTTTACATTTCTTGGCATCTTGTATACATAGTTTGGTCCAGAGAAAAGATGCGTAGAAACACTATAAACAAGTAAACGATTATGAATCCACGGTATCCGTAAAATCCCAGGCCTTATGAAAATAATAAATTTGGACTAATCTTTGAAGCAGGAGAGAGTGATCAACATGATATTGGGGAAACTAAAAGCTTCTTATGGTGTTTAATCTGTTGCTCTTTCTCGGTAAAAGGTTGCTCTGTATTAAAACCTTTAGTTTAGTGGTCCAAACTTAGCCTATTGAGCTATTATCCAAGCAAATAAAACTTCCCACTATTAAATTTACTATTAACAATTTTATTCTTGTTTATCACACTTATTTTTGTTTAATATGATAAATATACAATATTAGAGATGTATCCAAATGTCTTCTACATCTTTTTTTGTATTTTTTTTATACTTTTGTTTGTTTTCATCCTTTTTAATTTTTATTATCATTTAATTATAACAAGGATTTACACATTTAACCTAAAAGGTTGAATTGTTGACTTGCTACCAAATAGGAAAACAACTCGTTTTGGGTTGATTTTAAATTTGTATTTTATTTCTATCATCAATAAAAATAATTATTCTTTGACACACTTATTTTTCTTATATGGTAAATCAGTATAAGAGTCGATGAAAAATGGGAGTTAATACCCTAAATATGAGACTTAATGAGAGGGAGTTGAATGAGGAGAAATGTAGTAATTAAAATTACATTTTATGCCCTCACAATTGGAGAGACCAAATTCAAAAATAGGGGTATTCTAGTCAAGAGTGAGATTCAATGAATGTTACTGGGAGTTGATACCTTGAATACAAGACTTGATGAGAATGATTTGAATGAGGAGAAAAGTGGTTGTTCAAATTGCATTTCTGTCTTTACAATGAGGGACCAAATTAAAAAATGGGGTATTTTAGTCAAACAAAAAATTCCTCACTCTCATTTAAACTTTTAATAGCAGTATAGATGGGGTCTAAATTTTCTATTCATAAATGTTGTTCATTTGGTTTAATGTCTCAACTAAATATTTTTTATTAAAATACAAATTAGCCCCCATGATAGCTCAAGATCAAGGGGTAAATTCTGTCCAATGAAAATTCCAGAAAATAAGACCCATTCACACTTTTATAAGTAGTACAGATATAGATGTAAGATCCAAAATCAAGTGCACTATTTCTTTGGTGTCAATACGAAACTTAGCCATGAAATAAATGGAAATGTGACAAAATGTGATATGTTCTGGTGGGATTTTAAATTCTTGCATGTTGGATTCAAGTCTGGTTGCCATCAGAAGTGACAAATTGTGGAACCCCAAAGAAGAAAGATGATTCAAGTTCGGTTTCCACCAGAAATGGGCAGGTTAAACTAAGGGTCCTTTTGGAATCGGAATCCGATTCCCATTCCTGGTGGAATGGTGTTCTCCCATTTGAGAGAATGGCCGTTTCATTCCCCTTCCTTGGGAACGAGAATCCCATTCTAGTCGATTCTGATTTTGATTCCCTTTTGAACCAAACAGGCAGGAGGAATAGACCATTTCTGATTCTGATTTCAAGGATTTCGAGTCCAATTCCAATTCTGACTGTGAACGGTGAACCAAACAGACCCTAAATCTTGACCAATGTTCAATGGGAAATCTAGGTCCATCTTGGGGGGGGGGGTTGTTATTAGGGATGCCAAGGAGAATATAGTCAATTTGGATCCCACTGGAGAAGGAAATTCTCTGCATCCAGAAATCCTGTCTATCTGCAAGTTTAAAGATTGATGTTGCTGCAGGTTGGAATGATCTTATTGTTCAAGGGGACAATGGTGTGGTTATTGGTTGGTTGATGACAACTAATGCAGGTGCATGGACTTTAATCTGCCAGATTCAAGAAGCAATCTCTTATGGAGAAGGGTTAGGCAAGGCCTCTCTTGATTAGGAAACATCAGTCAAGTGGCTGAATTGTACGTTTTTCCCCTCTTGTTTTTGCTGTTATCAGTCAGCTTATGCTGAATATTTGTTCCCTCTCTTAAAACACCATCAGGAGTGAGGGTCTGCATTTACATTTTTCGGTAGTAAGGCTCTTTGGTGCAAAATCAGGTACAATGCAAAATCAGGTCACAGGGTGAAATTTTGGGAAGACACTTGGTGGGGAGACACTCCCTCATCCCAAACCTACCCTAGAATTTATAATGCCTTCAACTTCAAAAACAAATTAATTGCTGAAATTGTGACTGTTGGCCTCGTTCACGTCTCAATAAGTCATTTATTTACCTAGGTAAATGCACTTATTCGGGCAAGTGTTTCTTGGAAACCACTTACCTGGATAAGTGCACTTATCAGTGTTCTTTCCCCAGGTAAAGTTGTACAATAACCGTTTTATCCAAAACAATGACATTATTGAAGGGACAATATTGTCTCTTCACATATTAGCAATTTTTTGTGCGGAGGGGTAAGTGATTTACCCAAGTCTCAAGAGGGTATTACTTGCCCTGGTAAATGAGCCACTCAGGAATCATTCTTTTCCATGGGACCCACTAATACTGAAATACGATTGCGAGTTTATTTCTTTTTTGTGGGAGTGGGACCCACCAACTTACCTGCCCCCACTTCCTGGAAAACGAACAAGGACTTAATGAGTTGGGGCTGGGTTGGAACTTGGGCTTAAGGAGATCCTTGAAAGACCATGAATTGAGTGAGTGAGTTCCTTTTTGTGAGATTATTACTTTTGGGTTCTGATTGAGAGACTTTGGGTACCCAATGTTAATGGTCTCTTCTTCTACATCTCATTCTTCCAAACCTTTCAGCCTCTACCTGAAACAACCCTGTTGAGCGCAAGAGAAGAGAGGAGAGGAGGAAGAGAGGAAGAGAGGAGAGGAGAGGCGAGAGGACTGAAGGCCCCAAAAGAATCTGCAGGCGTGTGCAGTAGATATTATTTATACTAGTCTAGTCGTACAACATAAATATGGGGAAATTACAACAGTACCCTTGCGGTACTAAACCTGTGTACAATAACACCTGTCAACACTCCCCCTCAAGTTGGAGCATAGATATCAATCATGCCCAACTTGTCACA
>NW_010729074.1:7295869-7320479 GCF_000365185.1 Nelumbo nucifera
TGTGCAGGTTGGGTGACAGCAGAAGTAGTCACTTGCGAAACCCGTGAGTTAAAGTGGGTTCTAGAGAGGGACGTTGCGGGCCCACGAGGAAATGAACTTGATTGATAGGCCCATAAGGCCTGATTCTTTTCCTCAATTTTCTGGGCTGCAACCATTTTTCTAATCAGCCCAACGGGTTCCATCTGTCGGAGTTCGGCTTGGATATCTGGGCGCAACCCATTCACAAAGGCTGCTTCAAGGACTGATTCTGGTAGGTCACGTAAGGGGGCAGAAAGCACCTCGAAATGGTGACGATATTCCTTGACAGTAGTGGATTACGTAATGATAGAAGCTGCTCCTGCAAGTTTCCCTCCTGAGTTTTGATCGGAAACGTTCAAGGAGGAGTTCCTTGAATTCTGCCCAACTACCATCCTCCCAATAATACTAAGCCAGTGCATCACCCTCTAAACAGACCACTGCCGCCCGCAGACGTTCCGCCGAAAGCAAGCCATTAATCTCAAAATAGCGCTCTGCGCGAAAAAGCCAGCCGTCCGGATTTTCCCCATAAAAAATGGGCAACTCCAACTTCCGAGGAAGTGGATCAGAAGTATGTTCCAGCACTGACATTGAAGAAGACGTCGGGAAAGCTGCACTCTTCCCTTTGTCAGCCGCACGACTCGATGTGACTAAAGGAGGAGCAATGTCAGTTGCAGACAAAGGAGCTGAATAGGCCCCTCGTTGCTGAAGCAACAAATCAAATCGTCTCACCAGATCTTGAACACCTCCTTCCAGAGATTGTACCGAGTTCTCTAGGGACGAGATCTTCAAAAGTCCAGCAACTACCTTATCTGGATCGAGTCGCTGAAACTCATTGCGTAAGCCATCCATCTCCAAACGAAATCCAGCATGCAGAGAAGACAGGTGTTCTTCAAAACCCTCCACCTGCGATGCCACTTCCTTAGCTGTCACCATGGCCGAGGAAAGACGTGCTCTGATACCACTGTTATGTCCCAGAAAGTCACACAGTTCTCAGGCTCACAGCAGAATTCACACACTTGAACATCAACAAAAGAAACTAGCATTCATTCAGCAGAAAAGAAGATCACTTACAGTAGGTCGGTTCTTCGAGAGACCACCGGCTCTCCCAAGCACTCTCAGAATTCTGTACCCAACAAAAGTCTGCCTCCTCCATCCCCCAAAGCCCCTTCTTATACACATCTTACAGCATAACTGCCTTCCATAATAAATGCCCAGCTGGCCAACTTATAAATGCCCCACACTCTTCTTATTCCCAACTGACAAGCTATAAATGCTACTCTTCTTATTCCCAACTGACAAGCTATAAATGCTACAAAACTCTCCTTATTCCCTCCAGCCATAAGTTCCCCCATGTTCAATTATTTCCCCCCTTGGCCGCTGACCTTTCCCTTTCCTGCATACGTAAAATTAATTGGGGGCCTATCAGTATGCAGTTTTTCCCAAGTGTTTCTAAAGTAGAGGGCTGATGATTCTTGGTGTTTTTTCTAAAGAAAAAGGTGTGTTACAGTAGTTGCATACCAGCTGTTTGATAGTTTGCCTAGGTGACAAATCAATGATCTCCTCTCACTCATGACTTCATTAAATGGTAGCACTAAACCTAAAGTAGTTGTGCAATCAGATTTCATGACTTCTCAATTAACTACGGCGAAACTCAATGGTACTAATTATGTCCCATGGGCCAAGTCGGTTGAGGTATCTCTCATTGCAAGAGGCAAGTGAAGTACATCAAGGAGGGTTCATTGAAGAGTGAATCAGAAGGGTACAAGAGAATGCCCAAATTATGACATCACTTTGGAATAGTATGGAGAATCACATTAGTGTAAACCTTATGTTTCTAGACACAACCAAGGAGATTTGGGACCATGCCAAGCAATTGTACTCTGAAAGTTGCTTGAAGCCTATTATTTCAATTTTGTGTTCCCACTCGCTTTTGGGGAGATGTAGTGTAGACAACTGTGTAACCTCATCAATATACTTCTTTTCACGAATCTTTCATCTTCAGTCCCCTCATCAACTCTTGTTTCCTAATGAGTCATCGTTTAATCTTCCTCTTCAACTACAGTCCCCTCATCAACTGTAGTTGTCTTGACCCCCTAATTGGTACAATGTATGTATCCAAGGATATCACCTTCATTGAGTGGACCCCCTTCTTTCAGTGATCTCGTCTTGATCTTTAGGGGGAGGGTGTCAGTGAAGATCAAACTTTTTTTTTTTTCCCCTTCCTATTATGCCTTTATCTCTGTTATTTCTTCTATGTCTGTTCTCCACAGTGTTACAGAGGTAGTGCAGTTACCACATTGGAAAGATGTCATGGATGGAAGCACTCATGAACTAGACTTGGGTGCTTGTTCATCTACCTTAAGGGAAGGTCCTTGTTGGCTGTGCGTGTACACCATTAAACATAAGGCTGATGGGTCAATGGAAGCACGCAAATGCATGGAATTGATTACCAAGAAGCTTTTACTCCAATAACCAAAATGAATTCCATTCATGTGATCATGTCTCTTGCTGTCCATTACTCTTGGCCTTTGTATCAAATGGATGTGAATAATGCATCCTTAATGGGGATCTTCAAGAAGTGTATATGGAGTTGCCTCCAGAGAGTTAATGTAAGGTGTGTCGGTTGAAAAATCTCTTTATGGACTAAAAAAATCACCAAGGACTTGGTTTGATAGATATAGAAAGGCTGTCCTGAAGGTTGGGATTCGGTAATATCTGACTGACTATACTTTTGTTCATAAGACGAGTTGATGGTCTTACAACTATATTGATGGTATTGTTATCACTGGGGATGAATGGATGATGCATTAGGAATTGCAAATTTGAAAGCATTTCTTGCTTTTGAGTTTGAGATAACGATCTCGTCAATCTTAGATACTTTCTTGGGATTGAGATGGTGGGGTGGGGAATTTACATTTCTCAAAGGAAGGCCGTAAGTGTTGTAAGTCAGTATATGCACAAGCCTAAAACCTCACCTATGCAAGCTATGAATAGGATCCTTTCTTATATAAAGGAATGCTGTATTCTAACCACAGGCAACTAAATGTTGAGGCGTATACAGATGCAAATTGGGCTGTTTCTGTTGATAATAGGTGCTCCTCTTCTGGGTATTGTACTCTTGTTGCTGGTAATGTGGTGTCATGGAGAAGCAAGAAGCAATCCATTGTGGCTTGCTCTAGGCAGAGGCTGAATATAGAGCAATGAATCATGGAGGATTAGAAGTATTGTGGTTAAAGAACATGTTGACAGAAATGGGGATACAAATGGATTTTCCAATGAGGTTGTATTTGTGATAATCAACTAATCAAGTGGCCATAAATCTTGCTAACAATCTAGTCCAACATGATCGTACAAAGCATATTGAGGTTGACAGACACTTTATTACAGAAATGATTGTCGGTGGAGAGATTTTCTTACCATTTGTGATGTTGGAGAAGCAACTTGCTGATTGTCTTACTAAATGTGTTCCCAGATTGAAGCTAAAAGATAATCTTTGCAAGCTGGGCATGATTGACATCCTCCACCTACATTTTTCCTTCCACAACTCCCAACCAACTAGAGTAGATAAGATTGAAACTATAAAACCCCAATGGTTCTTCCGGCCTCTCGCAATGTTGAGCCATCTGCAGATGCGTTGAATGATGGGCTCACCCCTTTGAGAACTAAGTCCAAGAAGGTTACTGAAGTGACCCCACACTTTTTGAGCGAGGGTAGTGTCCACCAAAAGATGATTTCTATCTTCAGTTGTCCCCTCTTTACAACAATGTTTTGAAATTACTATACTTCACACTGTGACATCTACTGGGATTTTATTATGAAGAGTTTCCAAATGAAGGACAGCTTTGAGGGTAAAGCAGCATTCCAACCTCTTTGAACCCCTCCCAGATAGGTCCTCTGTTTCTAATTAATTCCCAAGCACTTTTAAGTGTGAAAAAGGCCATTGTTATTATGCCTTCAAATTTCAAACCACCTTATCATATCTATGACAAATAAAAAACCAAAGTTTTGAATTTGTTCAGCAATCACCAGAGACAAATGATCTGCAAAGAGAGAGATATTCCAGTCCCCATTTCCATTCAAGACACTTTTAGCTTTCAAATTTCTGTCCACGGTGAGTGGGTCCTGAGCATGATTTAATAGAGGTTCATTACCAAATCAATTATCCAGCCAGAATAAGATCCAATCTTTGCCAATGAGCCATTTAGAGTGTAAAATAATGTCATTCATTGGGGACATTCTTCTGCCACCTGAAAGATCCACCTTTCGAATTCAATATCAAACTGTAATGAGAGTTGCAAGGGAAATGGACCTTGAAATAGTTGGCCCACATTGAATTCCCAAATACCGCACTCCACAGAGCTTTCAAATGGAAACTTCTATCAACAACCAATAATCTGCGAGGAAGAAGAAAAAGAAAAGAAATAAGATCAACCCCAGGTGTTTAATGGTGCTCTGGTACCATGTAAATTGACCTTAGATTAATCTTAAAGTAAATAAAATAGAGATGGATGAAAGAAGAGGAGCGTTGAGGGGAAGAAAGAAAAGAGAGACAAGAAGAATAGAATTTCATTGGGAGTCTAATTAACTTCTTCCATCTGCCACCCACTTTTATTTATAATAATAAAATCAGGTACAATTATTACACTGCCCTTCCTTTAGTAAATTATAAATAGACTGACCAAACTGCCCTGCTACCTATACATAAATAATGCTTCTAACAGTTATTACATGTCAACATTGCTACAAGAAACAAGAAGGATGGTTTCTTTTATATCCTATTGTCCTGCCTGGCATTGTTGGAATTTCTTTTTTTGTATTTTATATCTTACCCTTTAATGACAACCCTTTGATTTTGTTACTGATAAAAAAATTCGTTGTCATAGGAAATTTATGTGCATGATTCCACTTTGGTTTTGTGGGATGTTAATGATGGAGATCTTGCATTCTTTCTTATGCTCAAACTATTTTGACAGTGACCAGTAAAGCAAGGAGTTATATTGCTTTTCCAATTTTGTTTTAAAGATCTAATTTCTTTTTTCTTTTAATGGGCATTATAGGGCCAAAAGGTACCCGATTAAAGTGGAAAGCAGGGACTCGGTAATTTACAATGGAAGTAAAACTTTTTATGTGTATCTTGAGACTTCTTGGGAGAAGGAAGCATGGTGTAAAGCACTCCGTTTGGCTGCTACCTCTGACAAAGAAAGAGTATACTGGTACGCCAAGTTGAATGCTGAGTTCCATGATTATTTGGCATCCTTAGTCGCAGGATACCCTTCATTGATAAAACCATCAATAGGCTTTTTCGGTGAGCCAACAGATAGAGCAAATGGGCTTGATAGCTCTTCTTCAAAGGTTCGTCTCTTTCTGAAAAAGCTTGCAAAGAAGGCTTCTAGAAGTGCTATTGAGAATAAGTCAAGTTGGACTTCATTATCAGTCCGAGAAGAGAGAAGGATTGGTGAGAAATCTCATTCAGTCCAAGATTTATCCTTGGTCAGTGGGTTGAATGCTCCTTCAATAGATAAATCTGTAAATACTAGCTTGGAGGAAGATATCACACTTCCATTACCATCAGCATTTACTCACTCAGGAAGCCAAAATCAAACTTCTATTTCCGAAGCAGATTCTGACAAAAAATTTGGTGTTGATGAGGGAACACTTTGTTGGAATTTGTTAATGTTTCGTCTTTTCTTTGATGCAAAAAGAAATGCAGACTTGAAAAGTTTCATACAAGCACGAATTCAGGTTTCAATCCTTGTTATTAATTTTTTTAGTATTATTATTATTTTTTATAGTGTGTGTGCTTGTGTGTGAGAGTGGGAAATATGTTTAATGCTCTCAAGTACTGTCAGTTTGCACATTAAGGGTCAGTGCAGACTTCAAATGGTGGTTCTAGGAGATTAATGTATTGAAAAAATATATCCATTACAGATAGCTTCTCTATGGTGTTATCCTTTTCTTTTACTTGCTCTTTTTCAGATAAATGCATGTTCAGAATTTCAGATGGCCTGAGTTGTTTGATGTATGCTGATTATCTGATGTTTGCATCACATAGGTGGCCCAAGTTGACCCATATTTTGATCATACACTGAAAATGGGGAACCCTATGAAGAGAAATATTAGGAGAAGAATGGAATAGTTCCCAAGGGGGGTGAAGGAGAGTGGTTAAATTGAACAATATGGCAGACTAATAAATTATTCTTTACACAAGTTCTCTATCCGTCTGTCACACACACTCTCTCTATACATGTTTACATGTATGGATACATTTACATGTATTCATTTTTTTTTAACAAAAGAAAAGTAGTTGTATTGTAATTATCAAAAGAGAAGTAATGATACACTTACACATATTCATATACCATCCTGATGTTTCATTTTACCTGTATGAACAGAGAACATTGTCCAGTATGCGGACTCCTACTTACATTGGTGGAGTCACATGTACTGGATTAGATCTTGGGAATCTTCCTCCTTATATCCATAACATGAGGGTTCTTCCCATGGACATCCATGAGGTCTGGACCATGGAAATTGACATTGAATATTCGGGTGGTGCAACATTGGATATTGAAACAAGACTTGAAGTTCGTGAACCAGACTTCCAAAAAGGCATACTGAATACGAGTTTGGAATCGGATTCTGTTGGAGAGGCAAGTTCAGACCTTCTTGAGGGTTTTGAAAATTTTGGGAACCAATTGAAGCTCTCTGAGGAGGCGGATGACAAAATAGAGAGGAGGGATGATGTGGATGATAAGTTTGGTAAGTATGAAAAAAACTGTATGCCTCCTTTTTAGAATAATTGCAGAGCTTATTGTCAATGCTAGACTGGATAACGTCTTTATGCATTTAACAAACTGATTGGGATTTAATTGTATTATTGGTCAATTTTCCATTAAATCAAGAAAAGATGAAAAAATAGCCAATCAATTCTTCAAAAAGGGGAAAAACATCTCTTGCACTCTTGCTCAGGGCATTATACAAAAATAGTATACTAGCTCATGATATCATAAGCAATTTAGAAAAAAAACTGAAATATTGTCCAATCAATTCTGAAATAACTCATGTTGAAATCAAATCCTTCGTAATGATTATACAAATTAAAACATTATCTGATACATTGATTAGGGAAGAAATACAGATAAATTCCAGATTAAAGGGTATTATTAACATTGCTGAACTATTTTTTATGTATTGTTAAGTGGGGATTTTGAGAATTATTGTAACTAAGGTGTAGTTATTAATACTTTTCTTTTTAAGTACAGGTCATTAATTACAGGGTTACTATGTGTAGAACATCAATAATTCGGCTTTCAAGGTTTTCATATTAGTAGGAGTCATTTATGATTTTCATAATAGCTTACCTAGTGATCCATAAACCTCTTAATAATTCTTAGCCCCTTTATTTCCCAAAAGTTGCATATTCTCCCCTGGGCTTCTGAAATTACATTGGTGTTTGATGCCATTCCTTAATAATGTATTCCCCCTCGTTGGATAACGACACAAATGGTTGCAAGAAAAATACTTATTATGTTAAGGCAACACCGACAAACATAACAACAGAAGAGAAACACCAATTCAGAACAGATCATCGAAGTTACATAATTGTATCCCCGAGATTATCCCCAAAAACTATCCCCTAAGTCCTCCTTTTTTACTTAATTAAAGTTTAGCAGTAATCCCAAGACTTCCCCAAAAATTATCCCCTAGGTCCTCCTTATTTACTTAAGTGTCTATTGACTTTGATATGTTTAGTCTGATCATGCTGAACTGAGTTGTGAGCAATATTTATGGTTGCCTTGTTGTCACACTAGAGTCTCATTTGACTATCAACTGTGGCTCTTAGTTTATTGAACAATAATTTCAACCATAACAACTCAAAAATGCCATGAGCCAACATTCTATATTCATCAGGTTATGTGGGTTAATCTTGTCTTTTTCATTATTATTTTGTTATGTGGGAGCACAGTTGTATCATAGATCTTTTGTACTAGATCACCCCTATAACTTTTTTGTATTCTTTATTTGTAAGGACAGAATTGTCCTTTTACATTCAATACCTATCCTGGATCTGGGTAGGTATTAAGGCAACACCTACAAACATAACAACAGAAGAGAAACACCAATTCAGAACAGATCATGGAAGTAGGGGTTGCAAATTGTCTTAGTAGTCAATTTTTCCTGGAAAGATGGCAGGCAAATCTCTTGATGGTGTTCTGATTGTTTTATTTTCTGGGTTCATTATTTGGATCATGCAGCTCTTTTTCTCTATCCTGAATCTGCCTGGTAAGAACTTAAATCTCATTCAAACTGAAGACTTTGTGTTGCTCTCTCATCCCCTTTTATATATTCTTCTCTGATCTTGAATCAGATTTGATTTAGAGGGGTTTTGATCCTCTTTTCAGTGGCGGCAACTATTTTTATAGTTGCCTCTTTTGGTCTGTATTGAAATCTGGTATTTCAGATGGTTTTCTTAAAGTCCGAAGTTGAGATTGGGCGGGACAGTATATTTTTTTTTTAATCAGAAAAGAGAAAATTTTATTATAATAGTTGAAGCTTAAAGTTAATACAAAGAGGAAAGACTGCCAGCCCAAAGTACTACATTCAGTATTACATAGCAGCCCAAAACAAATGCTGTCTCATAACTCCCTTCTTAACAAGGGAATCAACTAAGCCGTTAGCAGTCCTTCTCACCCATTAAATTCAGCAATTATGTCCTTAGCAAAGTCTGGTTCCCCTGACCTTCGTGTGTGGACCCTTCACCCATCTGGTAAGTTTTCAACCAAATCTTGCTTCAAGGCTTTAGTTAGGGAAGAAAAAGTTACTGATCAGTACCCCTACAAGAGAATTTGGTGTGCTCATATCCCTTCCAGGGTCTGTTTTTTTGTGTGGTAGGCCAGCTTAAAGAAAATCAACACTTATGATCTCCTTCAGAAAAAAGAACCATGGAAGGTCTTATCTATCCCATCATGTCTGTTGTTTCTGCCTTAAAGCCGGGGAATCTACCAACCACATCCTGCTTCACTGTGAGGAAACTAGAAAATTTTGGAACTTTTTTCTAACATTATTTGAATACAGTTGGGTTTTCCCAGAAAGCTTAGGACAATGGTCAGGAAGCGGTTTAAGCAAAAGAGGAAAACTTTATGGCAATCCGCTGCACATGCTATTTTTTTGGAGCATTTGGGAAGAGAGAAATAATTGGGTGTTTACCAATAGAACGAAAAACTATGAGGAGCTGATTTCTCTAATCTGTTACAGCTGCTTCGTGTGGATTTCCAGCTCAAATTATTTCAGAGGTGTCACAGTTGATGACCTCCAAAGAAACGCTGTAAATTTTCTTCACTCTAATCACATACACCTCAACACTTCCTGCAGTTTTAGATTTGACGAAGAAGGGGAGACAACTTTGTACTTTGATGGGAGTGCTTTCGGAAACCCAGGTGCAGCGGGTATTGGAGGCGTAATTCGAAGAAGAGATGGTATTATCAGTTGGGCTTTTAGTGGGCCGATTGGGATAGCCTCCTCAACAAAGGCCGAAGTCATGGCAGCTTTAACCGACATCAGGATTGCAAAAGACCTGGGTTTATTAAATCTTACCATTAAAGGAGATTCAGCCAATACCATTAATTGGCTTACTAATCCTGACAGTGGGCCTTGGGCCTTATCTCACTACCTGGCTGAAGCGAGAGACATCCTCTCCTCCTTGAATGCTCACGTGGTCTGGATTCCGAGGGGGCTAAACTCTGAAGCTGACAGTCTAGATAAATCTGGTGCTTACAGGGATTACTTATTTAGTGATAGTTTTCTGCCTATGTAACTATCTTAGTGTCTGATTGCTGTGTACATCTTCTCATGTACCTCTCTTTTTTCGAATAAAGTTAACCTTTTTTCAAAAAAAAAAAAAAAGAAGCTTCGAATCTCCTTCCACCTGTCTGTCAGCTTTCAATGTGTTCACCAATCCAAAGGGTCCTGAACAAAGAGCCATTATTCTGCTTTCAGAATTCCTGATCACACCACCTATTCCAGCCATGCTCGAATTTCCAAAGGAGCTGCCATCAATGTTCAAATTTACTTTGTTGCCTTTTGGAGGTTCCTGATCCAGCCTTATCTTTTTCTTTTTCTCCAGAGGACCGCCACCTCTGACCAAGCTCTAAAGATATCAATAACAGAGAGGACTTGACAGCTTTCCAAGGTTTTTACCCACTGTGCAACCTTTATTTTTTTATCAGAAAAATAAGATTAATTTTATTAATTTGAGAGAACAATGAAAACAGATTGCAGCCAGGAGAAGAGCACGGTCAGTACTGCAAAATAACTTACAAAGCTACCCAGAAAAGATGTTGTTTGTAAACTCCCTGTTTTGCTAATGAGTCAGCCATCCCATTTGCAGTCCTTCTGATCCAAGTGAAAGAGGCGCTGAGCTCCCTTGCTAAACTTTCAATCTCTCACAGGGAATGTCTATAGATCCAGGGAGCATTACTTCTAAAATTAGACCAAAAAATCACCAGTTTTGAGTCCCCTTCAACCTCTGAGTTTTTAAAATCTGCTTGTTTGGCTAGTTTTAATCCCTGAAGACATGCTTTGCTTTCTGAGTTTCTTAACACACCCCCTTATGCCTGTCAAACCCGGGTTCCCTATGAAGCTTCCATCAAAGTTCAGCTTTAATTTGTTTGGGGATGGGGGCTTCCATTCCATCCCCATCTTCTCTTTCTTCTGAGATGAAAAGTCTACTTCTTTCCAAGCCCACATTATGTCAGCCACTGAGAAGCTTTGGAACAGCTCAAGAGTTTTTACCCAATATGCAACTTTTAACTTTATGGTTTACACCAAATCTTCCTTTAGATCTGCACTTTTTGTTGAAGATTCTTGCATTCCTTTCCCCCCAACTTGTCCATATCACACCCGCCCTAACTGATTTCCACATTGTCCTTTCCCTTTTCATCAGCTGCCATAGGAAGTTTGGGTTGAAAAGGCTCACAACATCTTGTGGAGAGCTCCACTTGCAATCAGAAAGAGAGGAGAAAGACTCCCAAACAAAGAGCACATAAGGACAATGGATTAATAAGTGAGGAAGGGATTCATCATTTGCATAACAAAGATAGCACACATGAGGGGAAAGGCAAATATGTGGCCTCCTCTTTTGGACTGTGCAACCTTTATTTTGATATTGTCCAATATCTCCTCCAAAGATCTACTCTTTCCATTGAAGACTCTTTCATTCCTTTCTTCCTAGACCACCCGAACTACTGCTGCCTTGGTAACTCTCCACAAAATCCTCCATCTTTTCTTTGGTTGCCTCAAAAAGTTAGGATCAACGATACCAACCACATATTAGGGGGCCCCACCTGCAACCAAAAGAGAACAAAAAAACTCCCAAATGTAAAGCTTGAAAGCTGAAAGGATAGGGGATTAATAAATGAGGAAGAGTTTCATCACTAGCCCTACATAAAAAGCACATATGAGGAGAAAGGCAAGTATTAGGCTTCTTCTCTGCAACATATCACAAATATTAATCTTTCCAAGGAAAACTTCCCAACAGAAGGCTTGAATTATAGGCGGAATAGGCTTACACCAAATCTCTTTCACTAGGAAGTCTACCCCTATAGAAGTGGGCAAGGTGGGGATTTTGAAAAAAGAAGAGCAAGTGAAGAGACCATTAGAAGAGGCTGACCAAATTCTAGAGTCCTCAAGGTTTTTCATCCAAAAACACACTCTCTAAGAGTCCAAGTAGGTGGATAACAGAATCACATTTAGTCTCTGTTAGTCCCCTTCTGAGGCTTAAATCCCAGTTTAGTCCTCGAGGAGAAAAAGTTCCCATGCTAGAGACAGTTTCTCCATTGAGATTAGAAAGGGAAAAAAGTTCATGAAACTGTGTTTTAAGTGGTGTTTCCCCTAGCCAAAGGTCTTCCCAAAACCGGATTTTATTACCCCTTCCCACATTAAAGCGAATTGAAGAAAGTTGGGGGTATACCTTGTGAATGGCTTTCCAAGGAGAAGCAGGTTGCATGGGTACTAGCTTTGCATCCCAACTATTTTCTTCCACCTCATGAATGCTTTCAATGACCTTGTGCCACAACCTATCTCTTTCAAAAGGAAATCTCTACGACCATTTTCCAAGTAGAGCAGTGCTTCTAAGAGCTAAGTTCCCTAATTCTAAACCACATTTTTTCTTGGGTTTGCAAACTTGTTCCCATTTAACTAAATGATCCTTTTATTCATTTCCTGGTTCCCACAAGAAGTCCCTCATATACTGCCAAGTATATCCTTTTATTCCTTGCAAACTTGTTCCCACGAAAAGTCAATGGAAAGTAAATAGGGAGATTTGTCAAAGTAGCTGTGATTAACGCTATTCTTCCTCCTAGAGAGATATAGTTCCTTTTCCATGAAGCTAACTTTTTTGCAAATCTCTCCACCACTGGCTTCCAAAATCTATTTGACCTTGGGTTTCCTCCAAGTTGTAGACCTAGGTATTCTAAAGGCCAATTTCTAGCCTCACACCCCAACAATTCTGCAAATCTGACTTCTCTTTCCATATTAATCCTTGCTATACCACTTTTCCTCCAGTTGACCCTTAGATTAGAAACCTGCTCAAAGTTATCAATCAAACCCTTCAAGTTCCTTACAACTTCTGGATCATCACCTTCACAAAACAAGATTGTGTCATCAACAAATTGAAGATGGGAGACAACAACCCGGTTCCTACCAACCCTCCAACCTGTAAACTAGCCTTGCAAATCTGCCTTAACAATCATTCTACTTAAGGCCTCTGCAACCAAAGTAAAGAGGAAGGGGGACAGTGGATCTCCCTACCTAATCCCTCTCTTGGCAAGAAAAAAAATCTCTTGCAACTCAATTGATTAGAATTGAATATTGCACATACCTAACACATTCTTTAATCCAAAGCCTCCATCTTGCACCAAAACCAGTTCTAGATAGAACCTATAATAAGAAATTCCAACAACTAAATCATAAGCCTTGTCTGGGTTTAATTTACACTCCAGACCCTTCTCACCACCCCTTCTTTTCTCTGTAACACTCTCATTGGCCACCAAGATTTGGTCAATAATTTGTCTTCCATAAAAGTGCCTTGGAAAGGAGAGATCAGTGAGTGTAAGACCATTTTTAGTCTTTCAGATAGAAAACCTATGAGATAATCTTATAGAGGCTCCCAATCAAACTTATTGACCTATAATCCTTTGAGGTTTTTGACTCCTTTGGCACCAAGGAAACAAAAGTGGCATTGGTCCCACGAGAGATCTCCCCTTTAAGGTGGAATTCCTCAAACACTGCAAGGAGGGTCTTCTTTCAAAATCTTCTAAAACTCTTGGTAGAAAGTAGAAACCCATGGAAAAACCATCCAGCCCAGGGGCTTTAGACCTCCCCATTGAAAAAATTGCTTTGTTAATCTCCTCAATTGTTTTTTTTTTTTTTTTTTTCTAAAATCTGAGATTTCTCTTTTAAGATTCTATCCCAAACCAAATCTAGAAGAACTGAGTTTTTCTCCCTTGAGGCTGAAAGCAATTTCTCGAAATGATTCACAAAAATCGTAATGAACTCCTATTCCTCTCTAATTTCTTGACCCTCCATCTTTACACTAGAAATAGTGTTTTTCCTTCTTCGATTTGCAAGTGAGTGAAAAATTTTTAGAGTTACCATCCCCTTCTAGATAATTTCTTCTTTCCTTAAGATATCTTCCAGATTTAATTTCAGAACCCTTCTTTTCTCTCTACCCTCCTCTGTCAACAAACCTTGAGCTTCTTTTGTATCCAAGACTTCAATCCTTTTATTCCTCTCTACCCTCTACATTCATCCCTTATTCCTCATCAATGGCATTTTGAAGTAATTAGTTCCTATAATGGGGTCACTCACGGAATTGGAGAGTGAGTCGTGTCAACTTAGTAAACATCATAGAGCGTCTTTTGTTCTATGGGGCGATAATAGAATTTCAAGTCCTTTTGCTCTTCTTGATTCTAATGTTTGGGGTCTTAGTTGTATTTCATCTTATAATGGGTTTTAAGTATTTTGTGACTTTCATTAATGATTACTCAAGGATGACATGGTTTTATTTAATGAAATATCTTCAAATTTATTCTCTATTTTACTTTCGTTTTTATGTTAAGATTTAAAATCAGTTTGGTATTTCTATTATAGAGTTTCGTTCTGATAATACAAAGCAATATTTTCACAGTAGCTTTCGATCCTATTTTGATTTTCATGGGATTATTCATCAGTATTCCTGTTCATACACCACAACAAAATGGTGGGGCAGAATGGAAAATCAGCACCTTCTTGATACTACTTGAGTTCTATTGATCCATATGTAGGTTCTTAAAATTTATTAGTGTGATGCTATTCTTACATCATGTTTTTTAGTAAACTGCATGCCATCCTCAACTCTTGGTGGGAAGTCTCCCTTTTCTCTCTTATTTCCTTTCCCTTCTCCTTTTCTTCCTCCTCCTTGTATCTTTGGTTGTGTTTGTTTTGTGCATACGTTTGGGTACAGGGCTGGATAAGCTTGATTCCAGGGCTGTTAAATGCATTTTATTTGGCTACTCCTGTGCCCAAAAAGATTACAAGTGTTATGGCCCTACACTTCAAAAGTAATTTATTTTCCCTAATGTTGCTTTCTTTGAGTCTTTACTCTTTTCTCTTAAAAAGAATCATCTTCTTCAATTCCTCTTCTACATTTGAGTCTTCAACTGTTTCTTTTCTTACCCCACCAATTCACAGAGTGTACTTTAGGTGAGAATGAGATCCAACTACTATTGCGCCATCATCACCACCCTATATCCTCTTATGTTTCCTTTACTCATTTTCCTTCTAATTGGAAGAAGGCGATAGACAAAAAATTCCATTCTCTTCAATCCAGTCATACTTGGGATCTTACCTCTTTATCCCCTTAGAAGCAAGTAGTTGTTGGTTGCCAATGGGTATGTATAATTAAACATTGACAAGATGGTAGTGTTGAGAGATATATAAGGGTTGTACACAAAGTTATGGTGTTGATTACTCTAAGACATATTTGGTTGCCATAGTGTAGGTTTTATTTCCTTGGTTGCACACTTCAATTGGCCCTTGTTCCAGCTTGATGTTAAAAATGCCTTTCTTCATGGTGAACTTCATGAAGAAGTCTATATGGAGCAACCTCCTAGGTATGTTGCTCAAGGGGAGGTAGGAAATATGTAGAATAAGGAAATTTATGGGTAAAAACAATCTCCATGAGCTTGGTTTTGTTAGTTTAGTAGTACGGTGTGGGAGTTTGGTTTACGTCAATGTAGTGTTGACCATTTTGTTTTCAATAGAGATGCTTCTTCAAGGAATATCGTTTTGGCAGTTTATGTTGATGATATAGTCATACTTCTTCAAGGAATATTGTTTTGGCAGTTTATGTTGATGATATAGTCATTATAAGGAGTGATGTACAAAGAGGAAGGAATTGGTGAGCTGAAATAGTTTCTGCAGCAACCATTCCAAATTTTTGGGACACTTGAAGTATTTCTTGGGAATTGGAGCATTTACAATCACAACAAGAAAATGTTCTTGATTTGTTGGATGAAATAGAGTTGCTAGGAGATAAGGAAGTTCAAACTCCTATGAACCTTATTGATAAGATGGCCAATAGTGAGGAGCTATTAACCGAGGGATATAGGAGACTGGTTGAGAAACTTATTTACCTAGGGTGATATCCTTTAGCATGGGTATATTGAGTCAGTTAATGCAGAACCTTAGGTCTAATCATTAGGAAAGTGTTATTAGGGTGTTGTGTTACTTAAAAGGTGCTCCAGGCCATGGTTTGTTAAGAGTCTTGTTTCCAAAGTTGTTTGGAAAAGTGTATTTTGAAAGTCTTTTGTGATGTGTGTCAAATGTCTAAACAAACAAAGTTTTAGTAATGAAGTCAAGGCTCTTTTTTATTTAATTCATTTAGATGTTTGGGGTTCTTCACCCACTACTTCCATGGGTGGCTATCGGTATTTCATTAGTTTTATTGATCATTTTACAAGATGCACTTGGATTTACCTGATGAAAGAACAAGAGGAAGTACCTAGAATCCATAGTTTTCAAGGTGCCAAGGCGAGGCTAGGTGACAGGGGGGCGCCTTGTCACCTAGTCGCCTAGGCGATGGATTTTTTGTAAGTAAAACCATATATCCTAGGGTAGTTCCCTAGGTTCCATAACCATCTTTCCTTAATAATTATTCATAATTTTCATAAGATAAGTATAAATTTCATGTTTAAGTCTATAAAATCAACATTTTATGAGAAGAGAAAGAACAAAGGAAAGAAAATTCAAAAACTATAGGGGCTGAACTCCTACTTTTGTTATAGGAAAGAAGAAGAAGAAGAAGAAGAAAATGTGTTGATTAGACAAAATTTTAAGTTCTTCCCTTGCTTATTGGTTCAGGTTTTGAAATTTTTGACGGTTCAATCAAGGATCGAAATTTCGATACGATACACCCCGTATCAGGTGTATTGTATTGTATCTTTGGGGTCCCGATACCTATTCACAGGTGTTTTCGGGGACTCATTTTTTAAATAATATATATATTTAAAAATGAAATTGCAAACCAAATAAATAAAAAAATAGGGGGAGTATCGTTATAAGTACTGATACACCTCTGCCAATACACAGGTGTATCGAAACTTTGAACCATGGGTTCAATACAACAGTTAGCAATGTTTGCGTTGATTAAACCCTAACAAAATAAGAAAATAATAAAAAGAAATTAGTATATAAACACATAAAATGAATATTCTAGTTTAATAATGTCTATTTTATAACTATAATGTCAAAAAATAAAAAATATAAAAGTATTTTATAACCCAGTGCACAAAACTGCTTGGCGATTGGGTGAGGCGAGCCTCCAAGGGAACCTTATCGCCTAGGCGCCCGCCTTGACAACTATGCTAGAATCACTATGGTTTTCTACAAGATGATTGAGACAGAGTTTGGAAAGAAGATTAAACAGTTCCGTCTAGATAATGCGGTTGAATATTTCAAGAGTTCTCTAAATGTGTTCTTTGAAGATGAAGGGACCTTATATCAATCGTCTTGTACTTACATACCACAACAGAATAGAGTTGTAGAAAGGAAGAATAGACATTTACTTGAGACCACTTGTGCTCTATTGTTTTAAAGCAAGGTCCCAAAGAAGCTTTGGTCTCATGCAGTTTCCGTGGCTTCTTATCTCATCATCGAATGCCATCCAGGATTTTGGGGATGAAAACTCCTTTCTCTATTCTCTATCCAAAGCAACTTGTGTTATCTTTGCCTCCTAAGGTCTTTGGTTGTGTGTGTTTCATGTTTCAAAGTTGGATTCTAAGCCATGAGGTGTTCTTGGGTTATTCTCCTACACAACAAGGATATAAATGTCTTGATCAAGCTACTAGAAGGAAGTTCATCACCAAAGATGTCAACTTTTGTGAGTCATAGTCTTTCATTGAACCTCCTTGGAATCCTCTTTAGGGAGTGAGTAGTGGAGTGGAAGAGACTTCCTCTAAGGCTAAGCGAAAACCTATTCATTCATGCACTCTTCATCCTATAAATAAATTTGTTTCATATTGCCATTTGTCTCATGCCTATAACTCTTTTGTCTTTGCCTTGTCCTTTGTTGTTACTCCTTCTAGGTACTTAAAGACTATTGTTGATCCCAAATGGATGGAAACTATGGATGAGGAAATGAAAGCCTTGTTAAAGGCAAACACTTGGGAGATAGTGTATCTACCAGTTGGGAAGAGCATTGCGGGGTGCAAGTAGGGGTGGCCACGAGTTGAGCTTTTCACAAGCTATTTGAACTCGGCTCAGCTTGAAGCTTGGTTTTCCAATTTACAAGCTCGTTTGCTAATCGAGCCGAGCTCGAGCCTAATAAAGCTTGGCTCGCCAACCTAATCAAGCTTCTACATATAAAATAATAAATATAAAAATATTATACATATAAAAAATAATATATATATAAAATATTTTTATTTTTATATACAATAATAATAACTAATTATTATAATTCTTAATTTTAAATATCAAATAAAAAATGTTTTCTTTTATATGTAACTTTTTATTTTTATAAAACATTTGGCTCACAGTCGAGCTCGAGCCAAGTTGAGCTTGAGCTTATGAGCTTTTGACTTGAGCTGAACTCAAGCTCAAGTCTCTAGCTCGAACTGAGCTTGAGCCTCATGCTTCTTGGCAAGCTGAGCTCGAATAGCTAGCTATTCGGCTCGACTCGACTCGAATCCACCCCTAGGTGCAAGTGGGTGTATACAATCAAACACAATGCTGATGGTCCTATCGAGAGGTATAAAGCTACATTAGTTGAAAAGGGATTCACCAAAAAGAAGGTATTGATTATAAGAAGACCTTTGCTTTAGTTGACTATATAGGTTTTACTCTCTTGCAGCTAAATGGAGATCTACAAGAAGTCTACATGAATCCTCCTTCAGGGTATGACATGAGAGGAAACATGTGCAAATTAAGGAGGATCTTATATGGCCTCAAACAATCTCTAAGGGTTTGGTTCGAAAGATTATTATTATTATTTTTTTTGAAAAGTAAAGAGCAAAATTCATTAAAATAAAAAGAATTACAAAGGAAGGTGATAAGAACTCACCCAAGAGAAGGAAAGGCTATTTGGACACTTCTTACACTAGACAATAGCCACCAAAAGACTCTAGAAAGAGAATAACAAAACTAACTCCTTTGGCATCAAATCCTAGACTGGAAACAACAAGGACAACTACAAACGAACAAAGAAAAAAGCATAAAGGAGAATCTAATCTTCCCCATCACCTACTACTACCTCTTGGTTGTTGCCATCTCCATCCCATCTCCCTCCTCCAATTACCCTTTTTCTTGATCTTTCTTCCTTCTTCCTCTCAAACTCTTCAAAGGCTTTTAAAGTGAATTCCTCACCTCCCTAGAAGAGCAAACCCAAGCTTTTGCCAATTCCTACATCCCTTCTAGCCGCAGTCTTGATAGAACAAAGTGTGATCATCCTTGATTGTTTATGTTGATGATATGGTTGGTGGTTATTGGAAATGATTCGGATGAGATTCAAAAGTTGAAAGACTTCTTAGCCTAAAAAATTGAAATCAAGGATTTGGGACCTCTAAAATACTTCTTGGGAATAGAGGTGGCCCGATCTAGTGAGGGAATCTGCAACTGCCAAGTGAAAAATGCATTGGACATTTTCAAAAAAAAAATGCATTGGACCGTTTAAAGGAGACAGGGAAGTTAGGAACCAGACTAGCAGATATTCCCATAAAGGCATAGAGATAGAGTAGAATCATGGGTTGCAGGAAGATGATGGGGAACTGTATCTTGACAAAGAGAGATATCGGAGATTAGTTGGTAAACTACTTTATTTATCTCTCACTAAACCTGACATTCAATATGCAGTTCATGTGGTTAGCCAATTTATACATGCTCCACGAGTTCCACCTATGAAGGTAGTGGAAAGGATCTTGAGATACTTCAAGACAGCTCCGGGAAGGGATTACTGTTTAAGAAACATGACAGAATAGAGGTGGAAGATTATGTTGATGTTGATGCTGATTGGGCAGGTTCTCTTGGAGATAGGAGGTCTACATTTAGATATTGTACCTTTCTTGGTGGTCATCTTGTTATTTGGAGGAGTGAGAAACAGACTGTTGTAGCATGATCAAGTGTTGAGGCTGAATGTAGGGCTATGGCTCATGGAGTTGTTGAATTACTTTGGCTTCAGATTCTTCTAAAAGAGTTGAGGATAGATGTGACTGGTCCTCTAAGCTGTATTGATAATCAAGTTGCCATCAACATTCCCAACAATAGAACAAAACATATTGAGGTTGACACACTTTGTGCGAGAAACAAATGTTTCTGGGGACCTTTGTATCCCTTATATGCCATCTACAAGACAACTGGCTGATATTTTTACCAAGGGGATCACCAAGGCAAGATTTATGTAGCTGTTATTGGAAGCTGGGTATAAAAGCTATCTATGCTCAGCTTGAGGGGCACTGTTGTGAGACCTAGCATTTTGGGCTTGGGATTTTATTGGTTATGTTATGTGGTCCCCTTTTTATGCTTCTTTCTTAGGATTAGTGGGCCTGGGGCTCTATTGTACTAATATGTTCTTTTCTGCCTACTAATCAGGGGCAGATTTTGTAATTGTACTCCATCTCTTAAAACTCTTTCATAAATAATAAGATCAGGATAGAGGTGTTGTCACTAGATTTCTTTCAACCTTCTTCTCTCTTTTCTTCTCTAATGTGAAAGCTAACACTTTCACTTTTGTATGCTAAAACAAGGTGATCATTTTACACCTTTTCTTTTTTACATTTTATTAATTATTCCGTGAATTTTATTTTATGCAGGTTCCACCTTATAAAATAATATTGTTTTAACAAAATGTGCTCGCTACCCCATAATTATTTTAAATTTTTATTAACTATAGTATTTCTCATTGTCCATTTAGGCCACAATTTAACTACATTTATATAGTCCCAAGTTAATTTAATTGATGTTACATGATGTTTATGCTATGTTTTGAGGTTAAGATGTCATCTGTGGCAGATGGGTTGAGGAACTCAAAGAGCACAAGTTGGACATCAAATTACAAATCAAGGTGGAAATCAATATTAAAATCCATTGCCAACCAAGTCTCTCAGGTTTGTGAACATTTTTTGCATTTAAGCATCTAACCCTATGCATTTTCTAAAGATTTTTTTAACACCCTTCAAAAGAAATTAAATCCTAATGTAGGTGGAAAAGAATTACATAGACATTTATATAACATATATCCAACAATAAGAAAATAAGAGTTCCAGCACCACTATTTTTCCATATTTAAAATGTAAGAAACTAAAAAGTGGGGATGGCTTTAATACAGTAATGCCTACTTCTGGTTGGATGAATAGTATGGTCAAGACTTTTGAAATCCACCCTCCCCAACTTATTTGCAGTTTCTGATAACAAGGAGAGTCATGTGGTCAAGCACTTTGAAGTTGTATGCAACAGTATGGTTTGCTCAGTTCAAAAGGAATTTGTAATGAATGGGGAATTAAGTTGTGGCATTCCTGGAGTTACTTCAAAGGCACTGCCCAAAGTCCTAGCATGGATGACCATAGGTTATGGAGATGGGAGAAGAGTGGAAATTTCAAGGTTGAGTCTTGTGCCAGGAGAAGACTAAACTTGAAAAGCAATTGTTCCCTGTCAAAACCTACAATACTTAGATTATGTATAACATGGGAAATTCTGACATGACTCTATTTCCTAAAACTATGGACGAAAAAATGGGTACGGGTATCTCATTTAACTAGAATATGTGTACATCTTTTGCACGTAGCAATTTCAGATGCTGAAGATGATAATAGTTCCGGTGCCCTTATCAAAACCCATGTGACAAAAACAAGTAATGGAAGCATGGTATAGTGGTGGATTTTGCCTCTTGACCTATAGACCGAGCTTTAAATCTTCCTACTTATATACGCTTGTTGCAAAAAAAAATAAAAACTGTTGACTTGGTTAATAACCTGATGACCTGATTGAGTCATTTTTTTCCCGGAAGGTAAGTTCCATGCTTATCAGCTTATGTTTTGAAGTCTTCGAGGGTTCAAGGCAGTATACATGTTGATTGAACCCTAACAAATAAGAAAAATAACAAAATGAATCTCGTATTTTATCTCAAACTGAACAATTTAGTTTAGTAATGTCTATTTTATTATTATAATCACAAAAATTTAAGAATATAAAAGTATCCAAGAGCATTGTGTAAAAATATTTAGAAACTAAGCAAGGCAACCCTCCATGAGCACCTTATCATCTAGGTGTTGCCTTGACAACTATGGAAAGCATAATGAAAAACTATTTTCTCCAAATACCAAATTGATGCAGTAGGACAGCAGTGAGATTAACGGAACTTACAAATTTAAAAAAGGAAAATAGAGAATAAAAAAACCATGTCAGTTTTATTATGTGCTTCCATCCAGCTTCATTTTTGCATTTTACTCTGTTCAAGAAAGACAACATTGGGTGATGATTGTTTAGTCTGATGAAGCAATGTGAACAATTCTCCAGAAGAGGGGTATATCTAAGTGTTTTCAACCCATTGTTGACTTGGCCAGTTGAACCATTGAACCTGTCATAGGGTCGTGATTCTAGTTTGGGTTAACCCTAAACCCACTACTACCTTAAAAACTGTTGACATGGTCAGAAACCCGCTGACCCAATTTATTGAACCATTGACCTGCTTAACCCAGTCAATGGGTCATAGGTTACAAATTACAATATATGTTTTTTTTTCAAGTTTAAAATTTTTTAATAAAACTTATATCTATGTATGTGGGGCATATATGAAATTATGTATTTATGAATATATTAGTTTCTGCATTATATAATTATATACATATAGGTGGTGTTATCAAAAATTAAACCTAATATATGCAAACTTCTGGAGACCATAACTTTGCGCTTGGTGTTTCTTTTTTTTTTTTGATTTTGGATAATTTTTTGCGATCTATGTGAAGCAAGGCACCAAAGATGCCTTGACTCAGTATTTTTTTCCAAAAAATGCCTTTTTTGACCTCAAATATCAATTGTTAGCTTCCTTAATTTATAAAAAATTAAAACTAAAATAAAAATTTAAACTGGCTGGTTGAACTGCTGACCCGCCAACTAGAGGGAAAATCAGGTCAGCCTCTGGGTCAGTTTTAAAACACTGTATAACTAAATATGTAGGGCAAGAGAACCAAATATAGAAAAATCAGAGAACATGAAACAAACTCTAGGCATTCTATTACTATTACCTGTTCATTTTCATCGATGGCAGGTACAATTAACATTACAATTAGTATTATGAAAGTATTGTGAAAGTTGAAAGTATTCTCTCTCTTACCAAAAAGAAAATGAAATCCCCCCAAGAATAAAAACACAGTACACACTAAACTATGTCCTTTTTTCCTATTTGAAGGTGCCTCTTTCTTTGGCAATAAGGGTTGCATCAGTTCGAGGAACAGTGCGATTGTTTATAAAGCCACCCCCTTCTGATCAGTTGTGGTTTGGGTTTACATCAATGCCTGACATAGATTTCAACCTTGATTCTTCTGTTGGCGACCACAAGATTACCAGTGGACATGTTGCATTGCTCTTGGGCAATCGGTTTAAGGTCAGAAATTGAACTCATGTGATACACTTCTCTGATAAGTTATCATTTATTTACTTATGCAAGAACACTAAAGCCACGCATATGACCAGTTCAATCATGCCTTGCATCTCAACTAGTTGATAGGACCTACCATTAAAGAGGACTCAACTAGGAGAATTTTGGATAAAAAATTTACCTCTTCCGTTCATGGCAACCAACCATCTTGTTTCTGTATTTGGCCTTGTAATACTATCTTTAAGGTTCTTTTTTTTTATACTTCTACGATGTGAGCTACAACCAGCAAATGCACACACTGAAAAGGAGGAAAAATCTGGAAGATGGGTTATTTTCCAAAGATCTTACAGGATGAATTGGGATTAAGCAGTGTGTTGAAATAATTTAGTTGTTGGTATTAGGGTCTGTTTGGCTAGTTAAAGTGTTTTTTATTTCTATTTTTTCACTTCTGTTATGTCTGTTATTGTACTCACTTATAGCAAGGGCACAAGGGTCTTTTCCCTTCTTATTTCTGCCGCCCTATATATATTATAATAAAAGCTGGCGCCGCTAGCACTGTTACATTGCAAATTCCTTCTCTTCTCTTCTCTTCTCTTCTCTTTTCTTCTCTTCTCTTCTCCCTTCTCTCTTCTTCTTCTCTTCTCTTCTCTTCCTCTTATTTCTGGCGGGCCATACTGTCAAGATGGTATCAGAGCAGGAATACTGACTGAGAGAGCAGATCGAACAAGCTTCACTAAGAGAACAGATCAAACAGACTTGCTGAATCTGGGCGGAACAGAGATCTGAGTCTGGACTGAGGAAAACAACTCTACAACTGGTACAGTTCTTCCGTTTTCTCTTCTTTACCCTCCTTGGTTGTGTACCAAGTAAAAAACCAAATGAACATGGGCTGCTGAATGCTGTCGGATCTTTATACCTCTGTTATCTTTGGATCGTGTGATCCTGTTYATGTGTTAAGACGACTGTAGGTCAAGGATGACCTGTCATCTCAATAGTTTGACTTGATTATAAGTGATAAGGATCTCTCTTGCTGATTAATGGTTTTAGACATTCTGGAAGGCTGGTAGGTTGGGACTATTAAAACCGTATAGGTCTGAAATCTGCCGAATATTGTTTCTGTTTTGTCCTGAAATTGGTACTGTTTGTGCTCAGCCTATTTTCAAACCCAAATGTGTGGGTGTGGACTGAGTGGAGCATTTTTTTGTGGAGTAAGGAGGGGTCCTAAGTCCGGTGTTTGGGACTTATTACCTGTTTTGACCATGTCGTCTGAGAATTCTGCTATTTCAGAGATTTCAAGGAGCCACAATGGAGTGAGTGGGGGAATGGATATGAGTTTTCCCATGGCTGTTATTCCCTTTGATGGTCTGAACTACCTTGAGTGGTCTAGGGGAATAAAACTCTACATCATTGCTAGGGGGAAAATAGGATACATCAATGGGAGAGTGAAGGAACCAAAGTACGGAAGTG
>NW_010729074.1:7320746-7363783 GCF_000365185.1 Nelumbo nucifera
TACTTGCAAGCAGGGGGAGAGGAGTCTCTTGATGTACTATTCTGATTTGACATCGATATGGAAAGAGCTTGATCACTATCAGAATGTGAACTGGAAGTGTGATGAAGATGCAAAGGYATATAAGTCACTTGTATCTCAGCAACGAGTCTTTGCCTTCCTCCTAGGGCTGAATCCTTCGTATGAGTCCATCAGGGTACAGATCTTGGGTAGTAAAGACATACCGTCAATTCAGGAGGTGTATTCCTTGGTGCAGTCAGAAGAGAGTAGAAGAAGTGTGATGAATGGTGTAGAAGGGGAGTCAGTTGCCCTAGCTATCCGGGGAAATACAGATATGTTGGAGGTGGTTTTAAAAAGGGTGACTCTCAGAAAAAAAACAGATGATAAGAGCAAACTTTGGTGCACTCACTGCCAGAAGACACGACACACGAGAGATGCATGTTGGGATCTCCATGGAAAACCTAAGTGGGCACAAGATTTGGGTAAGAAGTCAACACCTAATCAGGGCAAGAAACTAGACCAGCAGAATCAGAAAAAGTATAACTCAGCTAATATGGCGTCGACAGAGACTAGTCCTTTGGTAACTCATGAGAGGCATCCCAGTTCTGACCCTAAGGAAGATATTATCAACTCCTTTCGTGAACATTTGGAATTGTATTGTAGGACTCTCCGCCAGATGGATTCTGGTCCTACTCCCTCTACCTCGTTTGCGTCTACATCATGTAATGTTGCCACTGCCTTCCATGTGTCATCTCATACCACTGATTCTCCTTGGATTATTGACTCCGGAGCCTCAAACCACATGACCGGTAAGTCAAATTTGTTTCAGACATATAATCTTCTCTCTGGGAGAGATAAGGTAAGACTAGCTTATGGTTCTTTTTCTACCATAGCTGGCCGAGGTACCATCGCTGGCCGAGGTACCATACCTCTCCCACTTGGCCTTACCCTTCCTAATGTACTGCATGTTTCGAAATTACCTATTGATTTGCTTTCCATTAGTAGTATAACTCACTTCTTGAACTGCTCAGTCACTTTTTTCCCGTCTTCATGTGTGTTTTAGGATTTGGCCTCGAAGAAGACGTTTGGTAGAGGAAGCATGGTGGATGGTCTCTATGTGTTGGAGAATAAAGCTAGTCTTGTGGCTACGGAGTCCATGAGTCCATCAAGTGAGAGTCAAGCCTATTTATGGCATAGTCGTCTAGGTCATCTGTCTTTTGAGTCATTAAAAGTTATGTTTCCAAAGTTGTTTGAGTCCTTGTCAGTGAGTCAGTTACAGTGTCAGACATGTCAATTGAGTAAGCATTGTAAAAGTTCTTTACCTTTGCGAAATAAAAGATCTGAATTTCCATTTCATATTGTTTATTCTGATGTTTGGGGCCCTGTTACTCTACCTATTGAGGCTAGGCTGGCTATAAGTACTTCATTGCCTTGATTGATGATTATTCTAGATACACCTGGGTTTACCCTATGCGATCTCGAGATGAAGTGCCAAAAATTGTGAAAGATTTTCAACGCATGGTGTTCACTCAGTTCCAAACAGAAATCCATATCTTCCAGTTGGACAATGCGAAGGAATACTTCCATAGTGATTTTACGGAGTTTTTTGCTTTGAGTGGGTCACTTCAGCGAAGCTCTTGTGCCAGGACACCCCAACAAAACGGTTTGGTTGAACGGAAGAACCGCCACCTTCTCGAAGTAGCTCGTGGCTTATTAATTCATTTGAATGTGCCAAAACATTTTTGGATGGATGCAGTCTTGTGTGCTACATGTATCATCAATCGCATGCCCTCTCGGCTACTAGAGTATAAGGCCCCACATCAGCTTTTGTTTCCTACAGCTCCGTTGTCCACCATTCCGATGCGTGTTTTTGGGTGTCGTTGCTTTGTCCATAACCTGTCCCCTACTCGAGGTAAGCTCGATCCTCGGGCTATTCCTTGTGTTTTTCTTGGTTACCCTTTATCTCAAAAGGGGTATCGCTGTTATGATCCTACCTCTCGCAAGTACTATGTCTCCATTGATGTCTCCTTCTTTGAGAATCAACCTTTTTTCTCGGTTTCTCCTCAGGGGGAGAATAGGGTTGAGGAGAAACAGGCAAACTCAAACTCAACTACCTCCTTTACCCGATCCTCCTCCATTCCGGGTTTTTCATCGTCGCCATAAAAGTCAGCAGAGTTCAAGAGCCGTGGAACCTGACACTATGCAACCAATATCATCGGATTCACCCGAGGCAGATCCGTCTCATTAGCCAGGTACACTTGCTTCTATTGATGTGTTTGTTCCTCTAAATGTTGATTCACCTGTCATCAATGATCTTAATATTCCTATTGCTAAGAGAAAGGGTGTTAGGTYTTGTAYYACTAATCATCCTATCTMTAATTTTGTGTCCTATGATCATGTTTCACCTTCATACCGTACATTCCTCTCTTCTGTGGACAGTGTCCCCGTCCCTAAGAATGTGGCAGAAGCTTTGTCTAAACCTGAATGGACAGATGCAATGCAGGAAGAAATTGATGCTTTACACAAAAATGGCACTTGGGAGTTGGTGGGCCTTCCTGAAGGGAAGGAACCAGTGGATTGCAAGTGGGTGTTCACAGTGAAGCACAAGGCTGATGGAACTGTTGAAAGGTACAAGGCTAGGCTGGTAGCAAGAGGCTTTACACAGGTATATGGAGTGGACTATGTAGAGACTTTTGCTCCAGTAGCCAAGATGAACTCTATCAGGATTCTTCTTTCATTGGCAGCAAAATCTTGACTGGGAACTTCACCAATTGGACATCAAAAATGCTTTCTTGAATGGTGACTTGGAAGATGAAGTGTACATGACCCAACCTCCAAGGTTCTGTGCCAAAGGCAGTGAACAAAAGGTGTGCAGGTTAAAAAAATCTTTATATGGGTTGAAACAATCACCTTGGGCTTGGTTGGTTCTGTGCCTCTGTAATCTGCCAATTTCCAGGTTTCACACCCAATCTTGTAGTTGCATAAGAAGAAAGTGGGATTTGCCTCCTTTAAAACCCTCAAATTTTTAGATTACTTGTACAAGATTATTGTTGATCCAAATGTAACCATGTATCATGTGTTTTACTTTCTTAGTACACTGAACCAATATTAAAAAACAATGAATATGTGGAAGCTTTCTGTTTGATACTTGTCTCATTTCTGCAGGCAGCCATCCGAGAAACTTTAGTACTTCCAAATTGTGAAAGTGTGTGCATCCCATGGATGTTAGCAGATAAGAATGACTGGGTTCCCCAAAAAGTTGCTCCATTTATATGGGTTAATCAAGAACCTGTTAGTGAGTCCAGAATTTGTGATGCACCCAGCCAACTTGGGGATGCAAAGATACAACCTGAATCATGTAGGGGAAACAAGCAAAGACCCAGTGATTATCCCGAAGAAAAACATGACAAAGCAGCAACTGATGTATCTGTTCAACAGCCAAACCAGAAGCCCTCAAATGAGTCTGTATCTTCTTCTCCCAGCTTAACTCCATCGAATTCCAGCAATCAATCTGCCGGCAGCCAGTCCTTGCAAGATTTGAGGGCTCCACTTTCAAAGAATGACGAAGCACAAGAAATCTACAACGAGAACGGACCCAATAACCCAGAGTATCTACCAACATCAAGGTCAGTAGCGATAACAGAACAGACCTCGTTTGATGAGGATGTAAAACCTAAGAGAATAGGAAGGAGAGAAAGGATGATGGGTTTGGGAAAGAAAATGGGAGAAAAATTTGAAGAAAAAAGGCGTCATATTGAAGAAAAGGGCAGGCACATTGTTGAGAAGATGCGAGGACCATGATGGTACTTGCACATACTCTCTCCCTACTCCAGCTCCCTCTGCATAGAGTCCAAAATATGAGGAAACCTGCTATTTGACTATTTGTTGTGATTTAAAAGCTCCTTGGGCCAAAAGGTAACAAACAAAACTCATTTGGTCTTTGTAAGATAAAATATTGCACAGGACCCAAGGGTGAATTCCCCCCCCCCCCCCTTTCCTGATTATCCAGATGCTGTTTGGTTTAGAGATTGTATTCTATCAATTATGTAGGCAAAAAACAACGGAGAAAAAGAAACCATAAGCTAGAAAAAATCATACATTTTCCATAACCACTGTGGGGGGAAATGCACATGACTTGAATGTATATTAGTCGGGACCCATGTGATGTGTGGGCTTTGTTAAGTGAAATTGAAGCAGAGTGGCCTCAATGATATCCTTAATAAAGTGAAGCCAGTACAAGTCAAATAAGTATCACTTTTTGGTTATGTCTATCTTGCCCTGTGAAATTACAAATTAGTTAATTAACAAAGTAATTAATTTTAAATTATAATTAAATTATAAAACTATATATCATAAATTTTGTTGGCCAAAATGAATAAATTGAGGCAAGATGAACAAACAATAGGGGTGAGCATGGGTTGGTTCGGTTTGGTTTCAAGGCAGAACCTAGAATTGATCCCTTCCAGGTTTTTGGAATCAAAACCTACCCAGGGTCCATTCTAGGGTCTACCCATTGAACATGTTCATTTATTACCCCCTCCCAAAAAAATGGAACATGTTCATTAAAAAATTAATTTTCAATAATAATAACAATATAGTTCAAAATTTATAATTATAATTTAAAATTTGTGAACATTCTCTTTTCAATTACTTATTATACACATTCAATTATTAAGTTGAAGAAAAATGATCAAATGGCTTACACATTGTTTGGTTTGAAGGAAAAGGTGTAAACCTATACAAAGCTACCTTGTATAGGTTCCCATACCTTTTTCTTTTGAGGTAAGCACAGCCTTAAGTGACTCAATGAACAAGTAAGACCATGGTCTTTGTAACCACAAGTGCTTAGGTTCAAATATTCATATCCTCAAAGTATTTTAGGATTCATTTCAAGACAAGTTTGATTCTAAGGTCAATTCCACCAAGGTTACCAATCGAGGGCTGGGTTGTTGGTGTGTTAGCTAGTTTGTTCCAGTGTTAACGCAGAATCGAATCCCACAACCAGCTCTTTGGGGAAAAAGGGGTCAAGGGGAAGTTTAATGGTGCATGGCATCGAATACCGAAAAAAAAAGGCCAACCAAGGTTGGTTTTACCAAGGCCAATCATGGTCAGTTCTCCAGGTTGGTTCAAATAGGGTAAACCCCTAGAGCCTACAAGGCTACAACTAGCGTAGGAGAGGGTTAGTTCCAAGAATTTATATTAAATTCAAATGAATTTTGATTGGATATTACTTCTAAATTTATTTTACTATTTTTATTTATTATGATAAACAAAATTTATTAATTTTAACAAAATAAGCTTTATCAATTTCATAAATTTTATTAGTAAAAATTATTTTTTATAAATTTTATTGATTTTATTACCTTTTATTAATTAATTTATTATTATTCAATTAGTAAAATTTTATTTTTATCAAAAATAACAATTAATGATTTTTTGTGTTATTTAAGTAACTTGCTAATTTATTTATAATTTTTATAATGATTTTTTATTTTTTTTCAAATGGAATGTGAATGGATTATACGTATTATGATATTTTATTTGTATTAATTCATTTTAAATTTTCTTTTTGAATAACTTTAAAATGGGATGATTTTTCATTAAGGCTTATTATTTATAATTAAATTTTGCTAAAAATGATATTACCTTTCAAAAAATAAATTGGTTAATAGCTATACAATATATTTTACTAAAAACTATAATTAAATGGAAGTATTTAAAGTGGATTTAAATTTATAATTTTAAGTTTGAAATGAAATTAAAATGTGTTATAATTATAATTAAATGTAATTTTACATTTCAAATATTAATAATTCTATTGTCGAGTGAAGTAAATAATATTTATTTTGAAATGCAATTTACTTGATTAACTTAAAAATCAATTATCTTTTAAATGGAAGTTGATTATTTAGCCTATAATAATCTACTATTGAATATCAAATGGGTTATTAATTACAATTAGATAGAACTTAACTTTTCTTATGATGTAAAGAATAATTATATTAAGTTAATTTAGTTTAATTATGTTTAAAGTTGCATTTTGAATTTAATTTTTTAATAATAATTATAATTGAACGTAAATATATCTAATGGATACAATAATAATTAAATTGATATGGATATAGATATTTATGAATTTTAGACAATTTAATGGAGTAATTGAGAGGAGAGAGAATTAGTGGCATGAGTTATTATAAAGAGGTGAGATAATTGGGGGAGTTAGTGAAAAAGAGGAGAACGAGAGACAGTTAATGGTGAGTTAATGATTCTCTCTATGCCCCTCCCATTTTGGGTGCGTTCTTCACAAAAGTCTCTTAGCATTGGTTGTTTTAAAAATGATATGGAATTAAAAGATATCAAAATTTTGAAAAGGGGGAAAAAGTAGATACTTCCTTGTTTTAATATATATGCTAGTCGGGACACATGTGATGCATGGGCTTCATTAAACGAAATTGAAGTAGAAAAACCTATTTGATATTCTCAATTGAACTAAGCCGATCTAAGCCCAAAAGCATCATTTTTTTTGTTGTCTAGTTGGCCCTATGACATTACCAATTAGTTAGTCAACAAAACAAAACATTAAATTTTAAATTATAATTAAAAAAAAACTTCAATTGTAAAATTATTATATAACTTTTGTTAGCCAAAAAATGAACAAACTAGGGCAATATGAGCTAACAATTTAAAACACTTCCCTAATTCTAGGTTCCCTTATTTGCTTTAGAAAAATGCTTGTCTTCTTCATCCTAGGGATCATTTTAAGCTCAACCCAAGAAAAAAGCATAGCCCCGCAAATTTTCAAGTTGGGCTTGGGTCCAATACTTCAAGTTTGATCCACACATATTTATGTATATATTATTTATAGTTTATATATAAATATTTTAGTTGACATCTATAATAGATATTATCAAGGTTCAAAATATTGATATGCCCGATATGCCGGTAGGGGTGTATTGGGCAATATCGATATATTTTTTTATTTTTTTCAAAACCAGTTCGGGGGGGGGGGAGCGGTTTAAGGCTCCTCCACCCCCTGAACCGGTTAGAACCCCGATACATCTTCTGTAGGGGCGTATTGGGGAGATCTCAGAACAATATGTATTGGTCGATACACGTCAATACTTTGAACATTACATATTATATATAATAGTTTGTATTATATTATGCATAAAATAAGTTTTATAGACATTATAAGATATATAATATAAAATTGTATATATATTTAATATTTTATACACAAAAGTCATAGGCCTAGAATCAAGCTTCACCCAAGGCTTATTTCAGGCCTGAAAACCTAATCCAGGCTAGGCCTAGGCCTAACCCATAGCCCTTATCGCAGGTGCTAAGCTAAGCCCAACCCAACCCATGATTGGCCATACTTCATCTTCTCCACAATCGTCCACGAACTCCTTACTCCTTGGTCCATTAATTTGGTTCTCCTCCAACTTTGTCAATTCAAACACCAACCCAACAATAATTTTATTAATGTTTAGATTTACCAAATTATGGGATTTAAAGTAAATAAAAGAGATTTTAAAACTAATAACTTTATTTTTGCTAGATAATTTTGTACTTATTTTAAAAGGATTGTTAATGGTTATTAGGTTTTAATTTATTTATTATTTTTATTAATTTATTAAGACAAACAAATTTTATTAATTTTACAAAATTTAGTTTTATTAATAATTATTTTTTGTGTTATTTAAATAATTTCATAAATTATTTTAATCGTTTTTAATGAACTTTTATTTTTCAAATGTAATGTAAGTAAATTATAATTTATATGATATTTTATTTGTACTTATTAATTTTAAATTTTCTTATTGAATAATTTTAAAATGATCTGTTTTTTATTATTTATAATTATTTTTTGTTAATAATTATATTATCTTTCAAAAAATAAATTTGTGAATAGCTATACATTTTTATTAATAATTATAATTGAGTGGAAGTATATTAACTAGGTTTAAATTATAATTTTAAGTTTGAAATGAAATTTAAATGGGTTATAATTGTATTTAAATGTAATTTTACATTTCAAATATTAATAATTTTATTGTTAAGTGAAATAAATGATATTTATTTTGACATTCAATTTACTTGTTTAATCAACACAAAAATTACTTATTTTTTAAATGGAAGTTGATTATTTAGCCTATAACAATCTACCATTGAATATTAAATGGGTTTTAAAATATGATTAAATAGAACTTATTTTTTACTGTGAAGTATGTAATAATTACGTTTTAATTTAATTTAATTTGAGTAATTATGTTTTAATTTGTATTTTGATTGAATATGATTTTTTATTAATAATTATAATTAAATGTAAATATACCTAATGGATATAAAATTATAATCAAATTGAAATAGATATAGAGATAGATAGAGTTAATGAATTTCAGAAATTTTAATAGAGTAATTGAGTTGAGAACTATAGAAAGATGAGTTATTAGAAGAGAGTTAATGACATGAATAATGAATATAGATAATTGGAGGAGTTAATGAGAAATAGGAGAGAGTTAATGGCCTCTCTCTATCTCTCATTTGGGTTTTTTTCACAAAAGTCTTTTCTCATTGGTTGTTTTAAAAATGACGTGGCTGTTAAAAAAAAAAGTAGAGATGGCCCTGTTTTAATGTGTATGCGTGTGTACAAAGTGGGGTACAATTAACATGTGGACCCCACCAACACGAGCGTGGTCAAGTGGATGTGTGGTCCGAGAAGTGTCTCCCACCTGGTACTGTGCACCTGAGGTGTTGTAAAGAGGCTGGAGATTGATTTTGCCTGGATTCCGGAATGGCCGATTCCCATTTCTGAAGGGATAAGAATGTAGGGCCTGTTTGGTTCGCAGGCATAGGGGTCTCCAATTCGAGTCAGAATGGGTCATTCCCCCAATTGAGGAAATGGCCATTCCCTCCTCCCTTGGGAATGAAATATCATTTCAGTCTTGATTCTGATTCCTATCTGAATCAAATGGATTATGGGAATAGGCCATTCCGATTCCAATCTAAAGGATTTTGATTGTAATTCTGATTCTGATTACAAATCAAAGGACATGCAATTTTATTTGGATTAGTACAAATGTATGGGAGTGCAAATAAAAACAATGCAAGTTTTCGTTTAATTTTGTTTTGAATATTACTTTATTCTGCTCCAAGTCTTATTTTACTTCATTTGTAATGCAATCAAACAAAATATGAAATAAAAGTAAATCATAATTTGCACTATTATGGTTTTGCATCAGTGCAAATAAATTCACATTGCAATCAAACACAACCTTAGATTAATAAGAGATCTTTGGAACTATAAGTTTCTAGGGGTAATGAATATTGTTTTTAGTATGATCTTTTCTTCTCTTCAGGCACATGCAGAAGAAGAAGAAGAGAGAAGAGAGTAAGAGAAGAGACGGATTGAAACCCAATCTATTTCTAGATGGTATCAGCTTCATTGATCAATTATAACATGACAACAGTTGAGTAACTGCTATGGGGGTGATTCATTTTCACAGGCATCTGAACATATCCTCCCAAAGGATGAAAAATGTGGACCTAGGGCTGCTACTGACAAGGATGATTTGCAATCTCTTGGATGCCCAGAAGGTCATGTACAAGATGCCAATCTAGATAATCAGATTGTGCTTGGTCAGATAAGACCTTTCTGTGACTCAATGGATTACGAGTTACAACTTTGGTAAGGTCTCTTCCTGCTGGTTGTCTGGAGACTTGTGACAGAATCCCACCTGCACCTAGGTTGGGGGGTTTATGGATTTGGGGATGTATTAACCCCAATTGTGTAATCTCTTAGAGCAAAAACGAAAAAAAAAAAAAAAAAAAACTTGGAATTCACACGAGAATACAATTTGTTTTGCCATTCTTAAAAACAAGACAATATTTAACAGCTCTGAAGTCGCTTGCAACTGTGTATTGAGAATACCTTTATACTTATATGCTTTTATTCATAGAGAAATATTCTCAATACACAGCTGCAAGTAACTGTCAATACGGTATGAGCACGATCTTGTAAGGACTGAATCCCAGGTCCATTTTCTCATTGTTTGGTTAGAAAGCTAGGGAATGCACATAGCTTGGTAGCAATATGTAAAATATGGGACCTGAGTCACTGATCTAAGAAAATTTAAGAGAAAAATTAAGGGTATTATTGTTTCCTTTAAAGGCAAGTAGAAGAATTAAAGCCCTTCATTTTAGTGACATGTTTGTTTGACGAGGCTTCATTTTTCTCAAATGTATATGCTGAGGCATCTAGGAGCTTATAGTTATTCTCTTTTTATTTTGTCTTGCAACATAAATGACAATATACAAATCCGGGTCCAGTACATATTGAATATTCTTGTAGCCCCTTGTGTCTCATGGCCTCAAGACAAGAGGTGAGAGTGAGACTTAGGGGGTGTTCTTTTTTTGGATTTTGAAAGAGGGGAAAGTTGGTCAATGGGATTTTGGTTCCCATTGACTAAGAATCCCATGTTCTTTTTTCAGATTTATGTGGAGGCTAGGGAAAGTTTATTTTCCTTGGTATCACTTATCCGACCCATCTCCTAGGTGGGTAAATTACTTTCCCATCTAAGGGGAAAGTTGCCTACACTTGAATGGACAAAAATGTCTTTTTTAATTATGGATTTTTATAGCTAAAATGGTCACTGCCTTATTTACATGATAAATAAAAAAATATGGGTAAATGCACTTACCTAGGTAAGTGTTTCTCAGGAAAAACTTACCCAAGTAACTACATTTACCCGAGTAAGTAATTTATCGAAAAACGAACGGGGCCTTAAAAGGAGGTCTAAGATCAAGTTGAAATGCATTACAAGTAACATGTGTTCACTGTTCAGTATGCACATTTCAGCTCCACAAGTAAAGGAAAAAAAATGTATTGACTCCAGTGATAAATTGGTTGCCCATGTTCAATAGTTTGGGATGTTAAAAAAGATTCAATTCCTCTGCAAGTTTCATCAATAGGAGCAAAAAGGATTTGGCGCAGTTTGGAAATAAATCACATTTATGCTATGTTTGGTTTGAAGGAAAATGTAGGGAAAGGAAAGGAAAGGTAGGGAAACCTTTACAAACCTTGTATAGATTTTCCTACTTTTCCTTTCTTTTCCTTCAAGATAAAATGGCCTTAATGAAGTTTCAAAGGAAAGGATTAAAGCCAAAAAATAAGAAGAAGAACAACTCTTCACTGAATAATTAAGAAAAGACTAATAGAACCACCCTAACTTTGGCCTAGCTTCTCTTTATATCGACTTCATTACATCCATATGCCTCCTATAAGAAATTTTTCTAATCTAATTGAACACTCTTTATCAGAGTTCTACTAAATCTCTTCAAAAAAGAAAGTCTAAATTGAATATAAATTCGAAAATCCCATTATGATACTATTTTAGAAAAATGTGAATCAAGATAAACAAATACAGAAATCCTATGATAAAGTTATCTTGGTAAATACAAACAAAGATAGATTGCCAAAAGTCAACTTATTAAATGTTTACTCAATTAGGTTTGAATCCTATTCTGCCTTAGGATTCAATTCCCCTGTTGGTTTCACTGGGGGCAAAAAGAAACTTACATTCCCATGCTAGTTTCATTGATAAGGGCAAGAAAGAAACTCTATAAAGGATGAAAAACTATCTCGAGTCCAACCAAAGGGCCTAAGGATGCTCCCTAAGAAAAAGTCTATGCTTAGTAATTATCTTAATTTATTAAAATTAAATCAGGGTCAATTATAGAATTAAATCAAATTAGAGTGTGTGCTCATGTGTCTTGGATTCAGTGTCAGTTGTTAGGGAATACCATTAGGGTTTTGTCATGTGTTTTATGAGATATCTCAAGGACGGGCTTCCTTTCGTCTGAAGATTCTCATAATACACGTGCTACTTCCTTTTGCGAGTCTCTTAGGCTGGCATGGTGTGGGTGACGTCAATACTTATCTTATGTGTATTTTCTAATCCTACTTGACATTTTGTCACGTGCATTATTAACGAAGCACATGTTTCTTTACTCGTTGTAACTCGTAATGGTCTTGGACTATTGCAGGTCTATGATGAATTTGAGATCATTGCAGGTTCATGGTAATTTTGAGTTCATCGCATATATGTGATGGTTCTGAGTTCATCATGACCTCACAATGGCCTTATATTCATTATAGGTTCATGATGGCTCTGAGTTTGCTTTCGTCATTGCGGTTCTAGGTCTATTGTAGACCTGTGGTGGTTTTGAGCTCATCGCAAACTCATTTCAAGTTTTGAGCTCATTGCAAGTCTTTGTAGGTTCTGAGCTCATCACGGATGTGGGCCGAATTGTGAACTTGTTACGAGTGTTCTATGGTATCAGTTTAACATCCTCTGTGCCCCACAGTCGTGGCGATCAACATTACAATAAGATTTAATTTAAATCTAATTGTTAATAAACCAAATTTGGAACTAAGCATATTCAATTCAATTGAATCCATTCCGATCACCTTATCCACTACATAACAAATTTGAATTGTTTTGCTTGTTATGTTATGCATAATCTTTACCCAGATTTCAAGGACATTAAGATCTATTTTAATAATTTTTTTGAAATATATTCTAATAAAAGGAAGGAGAAGTGTGCTAATATTCAATGGTGTAACATTTATAAGTAGAATTCACATCTCCGCTCCACAAGAGCTGCCCCACAACGTCCCACAAACACATCCCTATTGTGTATTAGAAACATCTCTCGATGATATTATCATAACCAATAATGTCATCATGGAGAAATGTTCCCAATACATGACGAGAATGTAATGTGGGACGCTGGAGATGTAAACTCTTACAAGTATTAATGTAAAGTAAAGTCCAAGGTATGTAGGCAAATAGAACGAGCCTTACGTGATATTATGTTCTACAGATACAAGCTCCAAATATCTTCCTATAGATTTAATATACATGCATGTAGTCTAGTAAATCTAAATTTTTTAAGTAATTGGTAATACACACCACATTAATAGCCCACCTCTCCAAATTCTATGGTAGAGCAAATCGGCTAACAAACCAATTGAGTTACCCCTCAATTGATGAATATCTCCCCATGAATGGGAGTTTGGATCACCTACCAACAAAATACATTTCAACACCTCACTAACATCATCATACACCGGACATATCATACATGACAGGTCCCACTTTTATGGTGGGCCCATGTTTCATAATGAGATGTGTAGTGTTAGATCTAGATCTAATTGGTAGTGTGTTGGAATGTATTTTGTTGGCAGAAAATCCCAACTCAATAATTATGTGTTTGATATAGCTTCCATTTATTAAATAAATATTTGTATTTGAATTGTCTTCAAAACCAAGAAAAAATATTTGATAAATTATTTAGTAACAATTAGGCATCACATCAACGGAATAGTGAATAAACATTGGGAGTATTAAAATGAAACTTTTCCCGTCCATTGACATAGATAAATTAAGACCAACTTTTATCAATATCTATACATACTATGGGATAAATGCTGATTTGGCAATAACGTGACACAATTTATCAAATAAACAGAAAGATCCGTATAAATCTAATCGAATAAGATCCTAGCAAGGAGATTGATTTAAACGGATATCGAATCCGAATTAGCGAATAGGTTTTGAATTCGAATCGGATTAAATCCATCCATCTGCAGCCCTAGATTTCCCTGCCCTGCCCTTGTCGACGTCCAGAACCAGAAGAATAGAAGAGGGGAAGAACCAGAAACCGATCTCCATCGTCTCGCAGTCGCAGGTACATCAAGTCTCTCTCTCTCTCTCTCTCTCATAACTGATTGAAATCAGATTTAGCGGCTAAAACCTCTTTATCCCAACGTGGCTAGGATTGATTAGCGAAGGAAGGTATGGCGAAGCAATTGGGACCAACGGGGGAATTTTTCAGGAGGAGGGATGAATGGAGGAAGCATCCGATGCTCACAAACCAGCTCAGGCACGCCACCCCTGGCCTCGGAATCGCTCTTGTCGCTTTTGGTATCTATCTCGTCGGTGAAGCTGCTTACAACAAGTTTTACACTCCCCATCCTTCTTCTTCCAGTTCTCATTCTCACTGAATCGGAGGTTTGAAGGATCTGGTGCATATCTCTCCATAACTTTTTCCCCTAACCTGTGGTGTTGTCCATTGATTTTTTTAATGATCTGGTTTTTTTTGTTGATTATTTAGAAAAAAAAAATTGAATTGATTCTGCATCTGCTGAGATGAGTTTGAGTCGGATTTATGTTTTGATAATTTTGGAGCATTTTCTGCTAGCACATGGTTCTTTGTTTAAGCTGCTTTTGGTTTATCAGATAACCGGTGAGAAAGGGAAAGCTGTGGGAAAGTCTTTCAGTCGTTTTATGAAGGGTTTTCTGTTAATTTTGGAGGGCTTATGCAAACCCAGATGATCATTTCTTTACTTGTTCGTTTTCTTTCATTCATTTTGCTGATTATTTATGTTTTGTCTTTGAATATGGTGGATTTAATTGCTTCTGTAAAATTAGGGTTTTGGTTCTTTAGAATAAGCCTTTTGTTTTAGTAATATGATTTTATATTTTTGTTTTATGATAAATTGGAGTTAAAGTCAACATTAAGTGAGGTGAATTTTGTTGCAGTTTCTGTTTCTCCCATTTTTTAATTACTAGCAAACGTGCACGGGCTTTGCATATGATGATAATAGTAATAATGTACGTCCAAAATTTCTTATATTTCTATGTGTATAAAAATAATTCTTATTTATCACAATTATTTTTGTTTAATATAATAGTATATAATAGTTGGGACAAGGCTTAGATGATGTTCTCAAATGTTTCCTACAAAATTTCTGTAATTATGACATCAAGGGTTGATACATTTGACCCGAAAGGTTACTGTTGACCGGCCACTAAATAAGAAAACAAATTTATTTTTGGATGGGAAGGAATTATTAGGCTTTTCATTCATGGCTTGGTTTTAGACATAGATGCTGTTTATAGCTTCTTGACTACACTAGTTGGATGGTTTATCTGCATGGGTGCACATGTGCAAGGGACTAAATGTATCTCTAATGGATAATAGAGTACTTGGGCTTCTTTTTCACATTGAATTAGGTTAATATTAAGCTGGAATTTTCTAGTCTGCTCTTATGATCTTTGGCTTAGGTACTACATGCTTATGATTTTTTTTTTTTTTAAATTTTTGATAAGGAACGTGAAAGTTTATTATAAAGCAATAAGTATAGGCATTACAAGCATCCCCCAGGAGAGGCACAGGGTGCTACATTTCACAGTTTAATATATGATTACAATTGAGCCCAATACAAGTGATCCTTGTTTACCCCTTGCTTGTCTAAAGCATCTCGTTGAATTTGCTGATGTCCTCACCAATGTATCCTCAAATTCATATTTCTAGTAAGCCATTTAGATTTCTACATTTCATCCTTAAAGCACTAAATTGTAGTATTTAGTTCCTTCAGCCATCCTACCACCAATTTCGAATCCTCCTCAATCTCCAAGTTCACTACATTCAATTCATTTGCAATTGTACTCCTTGGAATGCAGTGAACAATTCAGCCCTGGTGGAATCCTCCACTCCTATTGGTCTTGAGGACAAAGCAATGACATGTCATTCTTTATTTCCCAACACCCCTCCTATTCCAAAGAGGCTTGGGTTGCCTTATTACTGCTAACAAAGTTTAGTTTCACAAAATCTTCAGTAGGAGGCTTCCACATTAAGTTTACTCTTTTCTTTTTCAGAAGAGCTTCTGGCCACCACCTCCCAATTCCTCCAAATATCATCAGATGTGAACCACAGAAAGGAATCCAAGGTTCTAATCTAGTGTATCACCCTGACCATTACACAATCTCTTATTGCTTCTTTTTTTTCTACTTTGAAAATATTCTAGCATTCCTTTCTTCCCAAAGAGTCTTAAGCACAACTACTCTCATACATCTCCACTTGATTCTTCCCCTTCTCTTATGCCAAACAAAGGTAGAAGGATCAAAAAACTTATCTACCTGCGTTGGAAGATTTTATTTGCACTCAAACAAAAAGAAAAAATATTTCCAAATATCTGCAATAAAAGTATAGGAGATTCGTAGGTGGTAACAATTCTCTCCATTGAATTTACAAATAATGCACCCATTTGGGGATAAACACAAGAAGGGTCTTCTTTTTTTTTAAAAAAGTGTCCAATGTGTTAACAGTTAACCTTACCATGAAACACTTCCCAACAAAAGGCTCTTATTTTTGGTAGAATAGGTTTGTGCCAAATTTCCTTAATAGGAAAAGGCTGAGGGGGGAGAGTACAAAGGGACTTAAAACAGCATAAGAAAAACGACCTTTAGGGTGGGGAGTCTAAATATGTGTATCCAGTTTTGAGGGATCTGAGCAAACATTATCAAGGAGTTGCAACAAACATTAGAGGGATGAAAGGGGCAACATTTGCTGGACTTTCAGCAGTCCAATTGGTTTGGCTGATTCCACAAACGCTGGAGTGATAATCCAGAATTTAATCATTGCAGGTGATTTGGCAAATACTATAAAATGGTTAAGAGACAAAGAGGGGGGGACCTTGGAGATTGAGTCACTATTTGGAAGAGGCTAGGGACTCTTTGGACTGTTTAACTGTAAAATTAGTTTGGATTCCTAGGAAACACAACCATACAGCAGATGGCTTAGCCAAATGTGGTGTGTATTTGGAGCATTTGTATATTGACAAGCTTTGTCCTTTGTAATTTGTAGGGGTTCTTCTCATGCTTTGTACATCTTCTCATGTACCTCTTCTTCTTTTAATGAATCCTGGTTAAATTTTTCTCAAAAGAAAAAAAAAAAAGCTTATGGATGATTGCCATAGTACAGGTCAAGTATCTAATCAAAGCCATTGTTGGCCCCAATGGTTGTACTGTTCAACCCATCATCTAGAGGAAAAGACAAGTTCATTATTACCTCAAACTTGTCAAAAGCAAAGAACCTGTTGACCTTGTTAGAAAATGTTGACCTGGCCAAAACTGTTGAATTGTTCAACCTGGTTTATGAGTGACAAGGCTACATTCAACCAGTCAATCAAAAGGTCAATCTCAAAATGGATAAAGAGGGAAAGGGAAAAAAAATAAAGAGTTCTATCAATTCTTTGATTGAAAACTGTGGGTTGGTGACCTCCCCCTCATCCTTGATTGAAAACTGTGAGATTAGCGACACTATTCACTTGTGATCTGATTAGTAACAAGTGATGATCATAACAGTGGGTTGGTGACCTCCCCCTCCTTTCTTTTTCAGCCCCCTCTCACTCTCTCCTCTCTACTAATAATACATATATACGTTTCTTCTTTTTCATCAACGTCATCATCATTGCCAACATCATCTAGGCCTTGTCCCAACCATTTGGGGTCAGCTACATGAATCCCATTTCATCATTCCATTCTGTTAACTGTCATATCCATTGTTAAATTATGAGTACTACTTCAAATCATGTCTTTTTCAATCTACCCCTAGCTATTCTAACCCCTTCAACTTGTAACAGATCACTTATTGTGAGTGTTATAGATGGATTTCTCAGTGTTTTAAAAGCGCAAGGTGCAAAAAAAGGGGCCAATTTGCGCCCGAGGTGTGTGCCTTTTTGAAGCAAGGTGCAAAAATACAAAAAAAAAAAGCTAAAATATGCAAAAGTATTAAACATAATATTCATAAACAATGTTTTAAAAACCTATTATCTAAAATTAAAATACATAAACATAATATGTAAGTGTATTCAAATGAAAATTTAAAAATAAAACCAAACATATAAAACATTGTCAAGCATGTAAAACCCACAATCTCTTTTTTTCCTTAATTGCATTACTTCAAGTAGTTAATGTGATGTAAAACATATTACATTCCTGATTCTACGAGCTGCCTTTGTGCCTTTCATAAAACAACTGAATACTTTCCCCTTATTTGTGTTCATTCATTCATCTTAATAAAATATCTTCTTAAAAGGAAATTAAAATTATAAAATCATTATCTTTTGTGTGAAAATTAAGAATTTAAGACCCTAACATGGACTTGTTTGGGGTTGCCTCTAGGGGCATGGTTGGAGGTCTGAGGGCGGAGCCCCGGCCTAGCCGTTAGGTTCAAAAAAAGAGAAAAGCGTAAAAATTTTCAAAAGGTGCACGCTTAGGCACACCAGGCATGTGCCTTTTGAAAGTGCTGCGCCTAGGACTTGGGCGAGGTGTCTACCCTAAAATGTGCCACTTGTGTGCCCAGGTGCACCTTTTAAATCACTGGGATTTCTATGCACATGACCAAACCATCTTAGTCTACTTTCTCTCATTTTATCACATATTGGAACTGCTCTTATGTTCCTTTGGATGACTTCATTTTGACCCTATCATTTCTATTTTTTTCACTCAACCATTTCAGCATTTTCATTTTTGCCACTCATTTTTTTTTGGACATGCTATTTCATGACTGCCCAACTCTCTACTTTATACAACACTTGCCAGAAAAGAAGGAATATAAAATAAATAAAAAAAAACACACTCTACTTCATACAACACTGCTAGTCTTACAATTGTTTTATAGAATTTTCCTTTCACCTATCACACGAGGCTCCTGATGCACCTCCTCGTTTTTCCCATCATGCTATAATCCTTTGGGCGACAATCCTCCTCAATCTCTCCCATACTACGAATTATTGAACAAAGGTAATGAAGAGGTTAAGTTAATCTCTGTCTCCAATCACAAGTGTATCTTGATTTGCACTCGTATTATTATTAAATTTACATTGCATATGTTCAGTTTTAGTCCTACTTATTTTTAAATCTCTTGGTTCAATGGTATTTGTCCATAAACCTAATTTTGCATTTAATCATTCGTTAATTTCATTAATTAATAAAACAACCACCATGGAACCTCCTCCTAAATATGTTTAGTCAATTCACCTATGACTAGTTCAAATAAATTAAGACCAAGTGCTGAGCCTTGGTGAAGACTCATTGCAATTGTAATATCTGATGTCTCATAGGTGTTTTAACATTGGTTGTTGTACTCTCATACCTATCCTTAAATAGGTGCACATACCTATTTGCCTCCTTGCTTTTTCCAAACACATCATATTTGTCTCTCTAGGGTCTATCATATGCTTTTTCTTGTCAATGAATACCATATAAAGATCTTTCTTCCTCTTTCTAATACTTTTTGATCAATCATCTCAATAGAAAGCTGGCTTCCAGGGTTGTTATTCCTTGGCATAAATCCAAATTAGTTTTTTTATATGCTTGTTTGATGTCTTAACCTTTGCTCAATTATTTCCTCCCTAAATTTTAGTGTGGTTCATAATTTTAATCCCATGGTAATCATTGCAATTTGTATATTCCCTTTGCTTTTAAATATAAGCACCATGGTGCTCTTTATCCATTTGTCTATCTTACTTACTTTTCCACTTATATTGGGATAGCATCGGATGTTAGCATATTTCCCCTTTTTATCTTGTTTGGTGTCTGCTTTACTCAAGTAATTCTAATTTTACTGAAGTATATGTTATTTTTAGTACCAGTAGAGTTACTTATCCCTCCTCTACTAGCACCCTCTACATGTTCATTTATTCAAAATGGTTTTCCGCCTTTCCTCTTATTTTCCTGATCCTCTATCAAAAACTTTGATCCTGGTTGATTCATTGTAACATGATTTATATCTTTGCCTTTCCTTTTTCTCATTTTTGCTAGTTTACAGGTTCAGTTTATGCAATTCTTAGATTTCCTTTGGAGCCCATAAAAAAGACATGGCCAACTTTGTCTGTAGATCAAAGTTTCCAAGAGTTGCATACAATTCATTGTCTACTAGAGTTCCTCTAAATAAATTACCGTTTGCGTATACCAAGATTCTTTTTTTTTCCTTTTCTTTTATCTTCTAGTTACATCTAGTGAGTTGTGGTTTACTGAATTACTGAAAGGAATGAGTGAACTTGCAGGTAAATGCTTGGATGCCTGAAATTTCACTTCACTTGACCTGGACTTGAAGCATCTTTTACTTTTTTTCTTTCGTTGGATAAGACTTGAAGCATCTTAGTTAAATAAGCTGTTTGTTGAACATATTTCAGAACTTTTGAGGGAAGGGAACTTGGTATTCTGTTTTATTGTTATGATTTTCCTTTTTTTTTTCTTTCATTTTACTCCCTTACAGGGTTGTTTAGGTTGGCACTCTATGGATATCTTAATCACAAGAGCCAAAGTTTCTTGATGTACTGATTGAAATGCAATATCCGACGCCTTTTTCGTTATGCATTGGTGGAGGGGTCTTAAAGTTGCGTTTGTTTACCCAATTAATAAACCATTATCTTTATATCAATCCCTCTCCTTAGCTAAAGTATTATTACATCAGTTAATCAGCATTCCACCATCCCAGTTCCCACAGGAAAAACTTTGGTCCCCAACAGCCAAAGTTAACTCCTATTCCACACTGCCGCGGTGCCACGGAAGCCTTAAAATCATAACGGGTTTAACATTTCGTAAGCTCTTATTCTCGGGTTACATTGTTTCTTCCTATGAGCAAACCCCATGGAGTTGAATAGAAATTGGATGACAGACTCTAGGGGAAAAGATTTATGCGATACCAATTAACGAAGAAATGTTCTGAGAACACCATGAAAGATTTCAAGTTTAAAGTCAATATAATTCAATGATTGTTTTATGGTGTTTTAGGTGATCACGAGCCAAAGAAGAAAAAAAAATTCTTCTAGGTAGTCTTACTTTAGAGAGTTCAGAGTTGCAGCCCTTAATGGCATCCATCAACCGGAGAAAAATAACTTAGTTAATACATAACTACAGTAAAGTAGATAATTCCATAACCCTCTGCAATTCTGCATTATCAAATAAATGTCCAGTGACCGCTTAAACTAGGACACACTCTTCTACCATCACCTTTTACATCATCTTATTGGACCTCTGTCATAAATAAAGGGAATGGGCCGAATGGCCCATCAGTCCATCAGAAAATGGTAACTCAAGAAATTGGTGTTAATACGTACATCTTGCATGCATGGGAATCCATGGTAACAGTCAACTTGCCCACAAATCGTGTCTTCAAAGTCTCATGCTGCATGAGAAAACAGATAGAAGGAGATTTAGATATATACCCAGAAGATGTAACATTACTATACGATAAATAAATGTACAAGCCAAAGATAATAGAAAGCTTTTCATCTTGTAAGTACCTCCCAAAGATCCCTTGCCTCTACCACTGTGTTTGGTGGAATACCTATGTCATCCCAGTGAGCCGTAACAGGATACTTCCATGGGCCTCGGTTGACTAGGAGGACAACAGTCCTATGGCCAGAAAGGGGTCCAGCCCAAACCTGCAACAGAAGTGATTCATTGATCAGTGATCACTTCATAATTAGATTCATTGAAAACACAAAATTGATATTCTAGCAGATAGAAGTTGTTGATGTACTTCCTGATCACCCTCCATCCTAACTTTTTTGGCCTGAACACCAAGTGGATCTATCCAAAATTCAAAAAAAAAAAAAAAAAGTTTACATGATACTGAATGTATGCGACCTAAAAAATCACAGTAAAGGTAACACTGCAATTACAGATTCTTACCCTGGTTAACTGCAATGACCTCCTTATTAGAGATGATCTCCATAGTTTCTTTGCTTGCATTCCTCACGTCACATCCAATAAGAAGAGGAGCCTGCATGGTCATTCTTATTGATGAATATTGAACCAACCTAAAACAGGCAAAGCAATACACAAGGTCACCTTTTATATTACCTTGGAAATGGCCCATATGCTGAAGTGGACAATGTATTCATCTTTAGTCATCCCTCCATTTCCTACTTCAAGCATATCAGGATCTGTCCATACACAAAAGACCATATAACTGCTAAGCACAAGAACACCCCTGATGTAGTGTAGTAATTATAGCCATTATGTGTGTGGAGCTTAAGATTCAATGAGTATTGAGCTACCAATTTCATGTAACAAATGTTTTACAATACTAACTAACCATTCCAACCACCAGGCCTTGCAAGATCAGCATAGACTTCATTCATGTCAGCTCTAGACATCATGCTGTTGCCAGAAAACAAATTGCAATCAATTTGTAGCCAAGATGTTTTGAATTGTGAAAACAAAAAGACGATCACAATGTAAGCAGATGGTTTTACCTTTCCCAGTTATCTGTAATATCACCAGTGGTTCTCCAGCTATTTCCTACCTTGGCACCCCAGAGAGCAGGGTGCAGATCCCCCCTATAGCAGAAAAGGGAGGAAGAATGTCAACATAATAGAAGCTAAAATAGATTTTATAAAAGAAAAAGTTATAATCAGAAAGTGGCTTGCCATTCACATAGAGAGAAGAAGATTGGACGACCAGCCTTCATCAGAGCTTGGGTCATTACAGGGTATCTGTATGAAAAATGAAAAAAAGTCTGTTGTAATTAGTGGCGTCAATGCACGGCTATTGAAGTAAAATCTAGTTGAAAGAACAGGTAAAAAATACCGAACAGTTGGCCTTGAACCGTCATTGTTACAGTTATCATACTTTAGGTAGTCAATGCCCTGTTTGAAGCAATTCAGCAGTGTATGATTTGGGTTCTAATGACTTTGAAACAAGTTATTTTTAAATATTAACCACTATTGTTTTAAATTAAAAGGATCAAACTTAAGTAGACTTCTAAACAGTATATCTACAAAAGGATATTACTTCAATAATGTTTGTTTATACCCATGAAGCAAAGGTTTTGGCATCTTGTTCTTCATGACCAAGTGAACCCGGCATTGTTCTGCTACATGTAAAATACCTTGACAAGTATATATAAAAAAAAAATCCAATATCAGTGCTCCTCGTCATAATGCATAGGAGATAAGAAACTAAAGAGATTAAAAGAACAGCTAACAGTAATTAGGAGATTAACATTTCAGGAGTGGGGCCAGATTAAATATCCGAGGCTTAGAGAAGAACCAAGCTTTTAACCATGGGACTGTCAAAAATTGGTTATTGGTACTCAGTTATTCAAATAACAAGAACCTAGACAGAATATTGTTAGTTTACCCTGCATCTGAGTATATTCCTAATTTAAGACCCTTGCTGTGAACATAGTCTGCTAGAGCTTTAATCCCTGAGGGAAAGGTTGACTTCTTGGCAACAAGATTTCCCTGAAATTTCAAACACCAAGCTTTTATTTAATATATTCATAATCATGAAATATAGTGTAGCAGTAGTTAATATCCTGTTTGATATGTTTACCTACATATGTCCAATTCTTTGATTTGGTAGAAGACCAAATCATAAATCTAATTTAAGAAAAACAGTCAAGAAAATATCAAAAAGAAAATCAATATTTTCAGTCTGTCATATTTACATCCTTTAGCATCAGCTGATTCATTTGAAAATTTTTGAAGCTAACAAAATGTTGTAGCACATGTAATTATAAATACTTTTATATACCATGTGATTGCAAATAACTTTTAATGGAAAACTAAAGCTATAACACCTTCTAACACATTGTAGGGGGTGGGGTACCCTTTCAGTGTTCTTAGGGTAAATCGTCATCTAATTTTTCAAGTGCATTTACAAATTCTAAAATCCATCATATTTGGATAAAATAAGATATGACAAAAAAAAGAGAAGTATTTTGAACCAAACCTTGTCATCACGAGCAATCTCAGCCCAACAGTCATCTAATAAACAAAGAAAGGAAGAATAACAGTTAGATATATAATTTCATGCACGCATACGTAGATACACACATACACAGAGAGAGAAGATGATTGGAACATAAAATACCTATATTAACATATTGATAGCCAAGCTTGGCCAGACCAGTTGACACCAAAGCATCAGCTGTTAAACCATGGATAACAAAAGGAGGATCGTCAACAATTAGAAAGGGAAGAACATTTTATGCCAACTAAAAGTAATATTTGTCATTTCCCTTTTTTCCCTTCTTTGTTCGTTTTCTTTCTCAAGATATGAAGAAGCCATATTAAACACAGAAAAAAAGATGAAATATATGAAACAGAACAAACACTTGTCTTAAGGAAAGTATGAACCCATTTGACCAAATTTATGTAATAACAAGAAAGTGAAACCATTGGACCAGTACAACTAAATCCCACTCCAAGTGGGTAAAACTTCAGTCAAGCTTGGTCTGACTTGATCGCATCAGTCAATCAAAATACGGATCTTCGTAATTTTTTTTTTATCAATAAAGGGTCTTCGTAATTAATTAACGCTCAATAAAATAATACAGCATCGTATTGTGATAGTCCTAATTGAACTTGACACAAGACAGGAACAAGATAGTTGTTCAAGTTGAGCGACTTGAGCCTATCGAGAAAAAAAATGTTCGGGACCAGTAAAAGGCGATTCTGAAACAGGGAATGTTCTACCTGCCATTACGTATGTATCAGATCGCAGTTGAACTCACATACGGATCAACTCAATCATTTACCAGGCTTACACTCACCGGTTTCTCTGATAACCTTCTCGTCGATGTTGCAGAAAAAGTGATTCCAACTGTTCCACCTGCATCCAGACGACACAAAATGTCAAGTGTCTCAACGTAAGAACAGGTTAGAGATGCCGGATACCCAATCCAAGTCTGGATTAGAACCGGGGTTATGAATTGTAAGGAATGAGGAAATCACAACCTCACCATCATCAGCTGTTCACTCACCAATTTTCATTCAATAATCCTGTGATCTCTTAATTGGACCCAGGGAAGGAAGAGCTCATGTTGCTGCGTTCCACTATTGTCTCATTCAATTAATTTTTAATCATTTACCCGTTCCAAAGAGCAACAATCCCTTCACCCCCCAAATCTTTTGTGCACACACTTTGAACGCATATTAGGAGGGGCGTTGCATTGCCATTGCGTTTTGGGTTGAGAGAGAAATTTTTACTTGAAATGTTTTCAAAACGTTTTGAGTTGGTGAATATAGAGCGCTATTTCTATCCAAAACGTCAATTTTGATTTGCCATTTGCTCAACCAAAAAACAGAAATAAGAGCTTTGATGGGATGATCTCAACCATCCGAACAAATGGCATGCATTAAGCTTAGACCTTGGATTGATTTTATTCTTTCCTCTTAATCAAAACGTTATACCAATTCAAGATTGTAGATAGATTGATCGATTAGACTGCAGAGGTTCATGAAAACGAAGAAATAGAGAGATGTACTCGGAATGTCCTATTATACGGTTAATCCATGGTTACTGAATTTCCGGAATCTAATTAACCATACAAGACTTACAAGATTCCGGCAATGTCCAATAAGAAATCAGGGATAATGGAATTCAAACTTCAGAGAGAGAGAGAGAGAGAGGTGGTATAAAGTTACCCCATGGGAGGCGTAATGCCGAGTCCATTGGCGAGCAGATTTCTACGATATACATCTTCGGATTCGGCTAGTAACAATTTGGAGGCAGAAGAAGAGGAAAACAGGAAGCAGCAAAGTAAGAAGACAAAGAGAGGAAGTGATGGAGCAGAAGATCTCTCCATTTCCTCCTGCAGCAGCTAGCCCAGCCCCAGCCCAACAGCAATGGCTTTTAATTATATAGGCGACAAGCAGAGACAGGGAAGGAAACCAAGGACTATTTACAGACTTGCTGTCCGTGTATGGATAAAAAAGCAGAGTGTAAGAGGAGTAGTGCAGAGGAAGAGTCCCACTGGAGACTGAACCACTACTGAATACACTTCACGACACTACACTTCAATGTTGGGTAGTGGTCCAGTCACAATCGCAATTGCCAACTGGCAAGCAAAATAAACAACATGTATCATTTTTGAATTTTTTTTATTTATTTTTTTATTTTTGATAATAAAAGTAAGGGGCTACACATCTATCTCATTATGAAATTGGGACCCATCACAAAAGTAAGACCCGTCATATATGAAATGTACAGTGTCAGACGAGACGATGTTGGTAAGGTTTTGAAACATATTTTGTTGGCAGGTGATCTGATTCATTCATGTGCAAACTCAACGAGTGTGATTCCTTATGATGGAAAAGTGCTCTCAAATTCTTAGGGGAGCTTAAATCAGATTTTATTTGACTAATCCATGATGGTTCCGACCTCCAAATGTAAATGCTTTTAGTAATCCATGGATTCCATAACTATACAAGGTGGTATACCATTATCTTGTCATAGGCCACCCTCATCACACCTGAAAGTATTAGACTTAGTACACTCTAATGGGAGTTGGAATCTGCAGGACTGCAACTGCTAAGAGAGCATTTCACACCGAAAACAATCTCTCATGCCACTCAAGTTGGAGCAATTCATAATCTATTTGCTGACAAATTGGTATGGAAAGGAAAAGGAATAGCAATAAGGTCTGAGACCCACTATTGCTAACCCAAAGAGCAAATGACATATTAAACTATTGTTCAACCTTTCTTACGAATGCAGCTGTGGTTGAATTGCCTATTTCAACATCAAATGAGAGTATGTTTGTGCTATTTATAGATGGCTCTAATTGCACACTTGCAACACAAGGTTCATGTTGCCGAAATCCGTGCAGTGATCAAGGGTCTTAAAATAGCGGCAGAGCACAATTATGATCACTTATCGGTTTTTCTATTAGATGCTGAAAATTTTGTTAACAAGTTGAACTTCTTAGTCAAAGACCGTTTCTGGATAGATTATTAATCAACATTGCCAAGTTCAATAATTTGAATTTCATTTACATATTTAGAGATGCTGTGTTTTATTTGCACTAGAAAAACTGCATGAGAGTGCAAATGAAAAAAGTGTAAATTCTCGTTTAATTTTGTTTTGGATTTTACTTTATTCTGTTTCATATATTAAGTTACTTTCTTAAATTTTGTATCAATGGAAATTTCTTCGTATTGCAACCAAATAGGGAGGCCCAGGCCCACAAGTTAGTTTTCCCTTTGCTTGTAAATTAAAGATGCATGGATGTCTAGACATGACAAGTGGCATTCAGAAATTTGCATCGAGTCTGTTCCTACTTTTTCGTATATTTTAAACTTTATTCTTAAGTTGACTATAATCTGCCTTAAAAATCTGAATTACTAGTAGCCCCCTATAAACCGCCCCCTGTTTGTGAATTTAACATCAATCCATGATTAATGGATTAATCTACCCCTAAAAATCCTAGCTCCACCCTAACGGTGTGGATTGAACTATAAAAAACCCATTTGAAAAAAACAAATCCAGGCTTAAGAAAGACAAAAAATCCGCTCTGGCTCTGACGTCTCTCAGTGCAGCATGATTGTAATTTAATAGATCTGGTTTCATAGCTTAGCCGCTTAGGTGTAAAAATGAACAAGAAAGAGGAGTCACGGGTACGACACCGACATGTATAATGCCTTCTAAATCCTTAAGAATTTGAAAGAAACCCTTGCCATGTGGAGCTCCGATTTGATACTCACAACCGTTTCCACATCATACTTAGAAGATATATAATATATATTATGGGTGGGCAATTGGGCATTGTAGATATTTTTCTTGTCATTTATGGAGATATATTTTCAATATACGGAGTAGTGTTTCATTGTATTGTGTATAGGAGATCTGTGGTGTATTCTACACCAAATGGCTTTTTATTAGTCACCAAATGTTGCTTGATTTAGGGTTTATTTGTTTTTTCTTAAACACTGTTTGGTTTGTGGGAAGATTTGAGTGGAATGGAAAAGTGTAAAAATTTACCTTTCTATTATTTATTTTTATATATAGGAAAATAATAGAAAAAACACTGTAACGGGTTGGTTCTTCGCTGGAGTTGAGAAAGAAGATCTCCATGAGTTGCAATGGCGAGAGTTGCTGAGAGTTGAAGAACAGAGCTCCACGAGTTGCAGCGGTGAGAGTTGAGAAAGCAGATCTGGTGAAGATGGGAAGAAAAGGAGTGCTGAGAAAGCATATCACCGCTACCGAGAGTTGCAGCGGTGATTAGAGAAAGGGAGAAAGACGGGAAGAATAGGAAGAAGAAGAAGAAGATGATGAGGGAGAAGATAGAAGAGGAAGATGGAGGGAGATTGCTGCAGATCGTCGTTGCCCCTCATAGAAGAGAGAAGAGAAAGGGAGGAAGACGGGAAGAATAGGAAGAAGAGGAAGGCGAGGGAGAAGAGAGAAGAGGAAAATAAGCAGATCGCTGCTGCCCCTCGCAAATCGCTGAGCGAGAGCAATAAGCAACTCTGTTGAGAAACCACGGTATCCAATCTTCAAGACGACGCCTTCTTCTCATGTTTCTTTTCTTCCACAGATTCCTCGCAGATCGCCGCCGCCCCTCGCACCGGTTCCTTGCCAGCGTCTGGTGAAGAAGAAGGCCAGTTCAATGGTAACGGTGGTTTCTCAAGTTTTTCCACCGGGGTCGCACGGTTTTGGTGTGACCCCAATTTCACGATTTTGGAATCTGACATCCCACACTTTTTTCATGAGAGAAAAATGAATATTTTTGGAATATTTCCTTTTTCTCATCCCCACCCCACAAACCAAACGGAGCCTTAATTCTTAACTTTTAACAAGAATTTTTTAACTTTAAGAGAAAAATGGGTATCAGTTTCTTCTCATCTCTTATTTCTTAAAGTACAATCATATAACTTTTTAGTTTTTCTTCTGGTTATTTTATACATAATAATGCTGTTTTTTTTTTCATATTTGCTTCCAATGAAAACCAGACGAGCCTAAACGATTAGACCATTCACCCTCGGAATTGGTCATGGCTCTAGGTCTGTTTTTTTATTGGACCGCTATTTTTGAAAAAAAAAATATTGAATGGGTCAAGGAATCACTAACCTGGGCGGTTGAACTGCTACACAATTCAATCTAGGCAATGTTTTGTAGGTCATATTTTATGATATACGGGGCAACTACAATCTAGGCAACGTTTTCAAATTGTTCATTTTTTCAGTATGGCTCAGTTACAAATACAAATATATAAAATAATATAAAATATAAAGTTTTATACTCTACATATTTATATTTGTACTCCTTCGAAATGAAATCTAAAGGAAATAAATGTGCTGATTATTTAGCTAATTTGGAAGAATGAATAAAAGAAGTTTCAAGTTCTTTGAAGGTGGATCAGTCCTTCCTAGAACCTTCTCTAATATGGGTCTTCATTGCGTATTGATTAAAGCTATGTCGTTTTTTGGTTTGTTTTCTTTAGTCTGTTTGGGTGGATTTGAAATTTAGGTTAGGGATAAGGCCGACTATGTCCTCCCATCTCTCATATTAATATTATATATCTATTCGATAGTGATTAATAAAATTTAACGTAGCTGCCCCTCCGTCTATATTAAAGTTTGGGCCTAGAATGAAAAAAGACAAGGTGTCTTATCTTTAGACTGTTTAGTTTGATGGAAAAAGTAGGAAAAATAAAGGAAATGTAGAGAAATTTTTACAAACTTTTATATAGGTTTCTTTATGTTTTCTTTTTTTTTTCCTATTTTTTCCTTCAAACCAAACATAGTCTTGATTAATTTTAGACCTCACAAAGAAAATCACATTCAAAAATAACTACAAATAATTGTATACATTTATCATTAAAATGACAGCCAATTGTTTTAAAACCGGGCCTAGAGAGTGAACCACTTTTCCTCTGAATGGGCAGGTTGCTGGTTCAACCAGGCCAATCCAAGGTATCATGATAATGAAAAAAATAAATAAAAGTAATGCCAGACCCAATAACCCAATAAATTGGTTGAACATGGTAATAGTTAAAGCATGAAAATAATGAATTGTTGAGAAAGTCAACATTTTTCTGGGTCACCAGGCCATTGGACTGACCGGTTGGACCGATGACTGGTTAAAAACATGGACCCCCACCCCCTCTCTCTTTCTCACGAGAACCATCAGAATCACCAACCAACTGAGTGTGGTGGACCTGATCCTGCTGGATGGCTGTTTTAGGACATCTTCTTTCTTCCTTTTATTTTCATTTAGGAAATAGACAAAAAAAATGTTGAAAAAAACCACACTACCCGTGCAAATTACATCTCCCTGAAGTTTCTGGTTATTGTCAAAACTTTCCCTAAACTTTTGGTACTTGTAATCATTTCCCCTGAACTTTTTTGATATAGTTTCAAGTAGATTCTTCTTAATAGAATTTTTTAAAAAAAGGTATTAAAATTTTAAAATGTCCAAAATACCTATACAATTATTTTTAACAAAAATGTTTATTTCTCAAATTTTCTCTTTATATGAATCACTGCCCTAAATCCTTTTAATCCCTTTTCTGAAATTGATTTTTTTTTCAAATTTGCCCTTCATATCAATCACTCGTAGGTATAAGGTGCAACTTTAAATTCTCTTTGTTTTTGTTGTTCATAAAGTTTGTACTATTCCTTTTCCCATAGAAACCAGCCTCAAAAGTAACTACATGGGTGTTTTAGACATTTTCATGCCTTTTTTTAAAAAAGTCCAGAAAAAATCTACTTACAACTGTATTAGAAAATTCAGAGGTTTCAGCAATTTACCCTAATTTTTATTATTTTAAAATGCCCACCTCCACCTGAATTTGCCTATCTTAATCATAAAAATTTGGTATAAGAAATGGACTTCAAGCAAATAAGCAAAAGGATAGAAAACAAGGGCAGGCTGTTTAGGGCATATCCCTAACTAGTGAATAGAGGACAGGTAATACCAAGATATGCATGAGTGCTTGTATTAAAAACGTTAATTTTGTCCTATTCAGCGGATACCCTTTATTAAAAAAAAAAAAAAGAAGGATGTGCTCCATTGTTTTTGAACCGCCGTTGATTCGGATGGATGGATCGTTTCGCCCAAGAATTGTCTAGGCCAATGTTTTCAAATCATCGTTGATCCGGACGGTCGGACCGTTTGCACCGAAAACTGTTCAAGTGACCAGTTCCGTTTTATCCCAAACCTAGTCTTTGATCAAAAACTATTGAATTAGTCAACAAACCGTTGACTCTGATGGTTTGTGATGGAGGCCCATCTCACCCCTAGGGGCGGCAACTCCTAGGATAAGGTCAAGAGTCCAAGATAAGTCAAGAAAGGATAATTCAAGATCCATCAAGACTTAATCCAAGACTCCAAGACTCCAAGACTCCAAGACTTATCAAGAATCCAATCTTCTAAGATTATCAAGAAATCAAGATCAGAATTCCAACAAGACTCCAAGAAGCATCAAGATTAGCAAGATAATCCAAGATTCATGCATCAAGGGAGATCGGACGGTGGAGATCAAACCAAGAAGAGTTCGATCCTATCAGATTAGATATTTGGATCTATACTAGTTGTTATTTCCTAATTCTTTTACAATTTCTAAATGTATTATAAATATTGTTATTTTCCCAAAATTATTCATCAATTCATACTTCATAATTTCAGAATTTCTTCAAGTTCTCTTCTTCCAATTTTCGCCACCTTTTCTCTCTCCTAGAGAATTTGGTGTTCTTCGCTAGAAGCTAGCGATCGCTCGATGCTTGCATAGCCAGCCCGGTTTTTCATTGCTTCCACGTTGCGCCAGGTGGTATCAGAGCAGGGAGTTCGCCTAGTCAGATGGCCAACCAAGATGGTAGCAGTCGCAACCCACCCCGTGACGGAGATCAGGGGTTACAAGCTGTTTGGAGAGCGATTGAAGAACAGCGCACGGCCACACGTAACATCGAACAGTAGTTGGCAGAGGTGACTGAGCAACTACGGACCTTGTTACGGGAGGTTGTTCCACGGAACCGGGAAAATCCACAGCAGATCGAAGGAGACGACCACAACAGACCACCCGTCGTTACTGCGTCCTGACGTCCAATTCTTGACGACGACAGTGATGATGATTTCGAACTTGGTGGTGCTCCAGTTCTTCCCAGCAACGATAGAAACGGCAAAAAATGACACAATCAAGGTAATTTCAATCCCCGTAGGAATAATGATGAATTTAAACTCAATGTAGATATTCCTACTTTTAGTGGAGATCTTGGCATAGAGGGACTTCTAGATTGGATCACAGAAGTCGATAGATTCTTTGAGTACATGGAGATACCAGAGGAACGAAGGGTAAAACTGGTAGCTTTCCGATTAAAGGGAGGCGCATCTGTTTGGTGGGAACACCTGAGAGAGACCCGGATTAGAGAAGGAAGGGGTCCTATTCGAACCTAGAGGCGCATGAAACAACTCATAAGAGGTAGATTTTTACCCTCAGATTATGAACAGTACATGTTTGAATCTTACCAACGGTGTGCGCAGGGTTCTCGTAGTGTTAATGAATATACATCTGAATTTTTTAGATTAACTGAAAGAAATCAATTATCTGAAAGTGATAACCAGCAGGCAGCCCGTTATCTAAGCGATTTGAGACCGTCCATCAGAGAAAAAATTGGTGTACAGATGGTTCTTAGTGTGCAGGAAGCAAGGAACCTAGCCCTGAAAGCAGAATTAATGTTCCAAGACAAGGCACACAGTGATAATTACCGCCGGTACAGCGGGAGCGACAACAAACCGGCAACTGTCGACAGGAACAAATCAGTCCCGGCAGTGCAACCCTCTCACCCGGCAAGCACAAGTAACGCCGATAAGGATACTACAGGAGGACATACTCGAGGTAATCCTTCCAACCCTCCTAAACCCAGTAACCCTTATGCAAGGCCTGCTCCTATTAAATGCTTTAAATGTAATGAAGTTGGACATAAATCCAATGACTGTCCCAGGAGGAAGGCAGTTAATATGGTAGAAAGGGAGGAGGAGGTATACTGTGGCCCTGATGGGGAGGATGAAGAGGGTCCATACGAACATGAAGAGTATACCTATGTTGTGAGAAAATTAATGTTGTCCTAGAAAAATAAAGATACTTCTCAAAGGCACAAATTGTTTCGTACTAGATGTACTGTCAAGGGTAAATGATTTGATTTAATTATTGATGGTGGCAGTCAAGAAAATATTATTTGCATGGATGTCATACAAAGGTTACAGTTACTTCCTGAAAAACATCCAAACCCATATACAATTGGGTGGATCAATGAGGGAGGCGGCATACGAGTGGAGGAGCGCTGCAAGGTACATTTTTCTATTGGTAAGTACCATGATGAAGTATATTGTGATATTGTAGATATGGATGCTTGCCATATTTTGTTAAGGAGGCCTTGGCAATTTGATACAGATGCAAGGCACATGGGTARGAAGAATACCTACCAACTTGAAAAAGAGGGTATACGTTAAACTTTGTTACCCATGGCTAAAAAGAACATTACAAAAGCCCCAAAAGCACATGAGAAAAGTTTCTTTACCATTACCCATCATCATGTTGAATTTGTAAAAGAATGTAAGGATACTCGTGAGGTACATTTGTTAGTAGTAAAGGGAGAAAATGTTAATGATGAAAATAAAATTCCAGTGGAAGTGCGAGGACTACTTGATCAATTCCATGATGTAGTTCTAGAGGAATTACCAAATGGACTCCCTCCCATGAGAGATATACAGCACCATATTGATTTTGTTCCGGGTGCCAGTCTACCTAACCTCCCACATTACAGGATGAGTCCTAAGGAGAATTAAATCTTATGGGAAAAAGGTAGAAGAATTATTGAAAAATGGGCACATTCAAATCAGCATGAGTCCTTGCGCAGTACCTGCCTTATTAACACCTAAGAAGGATGGCAGTTGGAGAATGTGTGTCGACAACAGGGCCATTAACAAGATCACCATTGGGCACAAATTTCCTATTCCCAGGCTGGACGACATGCTAGACTAGCTTAATGGAGCTGTAGTTTTCTCAAAGATTGATCTCAAGAGTCTAGGATAAGGTCAAGAGTCCAAGATAAGTCAAGAAAGGATAATTCAAGATCCATCAAGACTTAATCCAAGACTCCAAGACTTATCAAGAATCCAATCTTCCAAGATTATCAAGAAATCAAGATTAGAATTCCAACAAGACTCCAAGAAGCATCAAGATTAGCAAGATAATCCAAGATTCATGCATCAAGGGAGATCGAACGGTGGAGATCAAACCAAGAAGAGTTTGATCCTATCAGATTAGATATTTGGATCTATGCTAGTTGTTATTTCCTAGTTCTTTTACAATTTTTAAATGCATTATAAATACTGCTATTTTCCCAGAATTATTCATCAATTCATACTTCATAATTTCAGAATTTCTTCAAGTTCTCTTCTTCCAATTTTCGTCACCTTTTATCTCTCCTAGAGAATTTGGTGTTCTTCGCTAGAAGCTAGCGATCGCCCGGTGCTTACATAGCCAGCCCGGTTTTTCATTGCTTCCACGCTGCGTCAGTTTGACTATTGAACCGTTCAACCTGGAGAATGGTTTGCGGTTTAGAGTAAGAATGAAAAGAGAAGTGAAGAACTCTCAGATCTGAGATCTGCTAGAGAGAGAGAGAGAGAGAGAAAGATCAGTTGAGGGATGTGTGAGACAAGGAGAGATCTAAGAGATCTGGGAGAACAAGCTAGAGATATGAGAGATCTGAGATCTACTAGAGTCTAGATGACAGATTTGTGTGTGTGTGTGAGAGAGAGAGAGAGAGAGATCAGTTGAGGGATGTGTGAGACAAGGAGAGAGATCTGAGAGATCTGGGAGAACAAGCTAGAGATATGAGAGATTTGAGATCTACTAGAGTCTAGATGATAGATCTGAGAGAGAGAGAGAGGGAGAGGGAGAGAGAGAGAGAGATTTGAGAATGAGAGAAATCTAAGATCTACTTTCATCGTCGCCATTGTAGTTCGCCATCGTCATCGTCGCCGCTGCAGCCTGCAAGTGACCTCTTCTTCTTCTTTTTTTCTCTCTTCTAAACTCTCTCAACCATGGGCAACTTCTCACATCTCTCTCATTCTCAAACACTCAAACCTTTTTTCTCTTGTATTTGAATGCATCTTACCCTAATATTCCAATCTAATGGGTAAGATGACATATCACTAGTTACAATATTTAAACCGTTCGAACCGTTTGACCCGGACGATCGAACCGTTGACCCAAAAACCGGTGGCCAGAATGGTTCTGTTTTCGGGTTGGTTTTTAAAACCTTGGTCTAGGCAATTGGTTCCGTTATACCCCAAACCCGGTCTTTGGCCAAAAACCGTTGAATTGGTCAATGATCCGTTAATCCGAGTGATTGAACTGTCAATCCGTTCAACCCATTCAATGGTTTTTCACCACTTTTAAATTTTAATTATTTTTCATTTGTTTTGTCAGAATGGACCATCCATTCGAACTAGACGGTCAAACCATCGACCCGAAAACCGGTGGCCAGAATGATTCCGATTCCGGGTTGTTTGATGTGATCTAATCACATCTCAAAATTAAAAAAAAAAAAAAAAAAAAAGACAGTATAGGTAACGCCCATATTAGGTACTAAACTATACTTAAGGTTATATAAAATTGATTAATTCTACCTCTATTATTTGCAAAACAGGTAAAATACTAATTCTACATTTCTACCCTTACTGTCAACGTGCCATTGCATTTTGTTTACATGTGACTGTTTATAACATTTCTAAAACCCAACTTTTCCCGCCTTTTGTGGTTAAGAAGGTTTTTCCACTGTGGCCCCCTTTGATAGAAATGATGGATGGAAGTCTAGAGTATATACTTTGATTATTGGAAACAGGGAATTCAGTAGTAGGGAGCATGGTTTTTAAAACTGAACCAGTGACCGAATCGGTCAGGGGTCCAGTTACCGATTCGAATGATTTGACCGTTTAACCCAAACGGCCGGCCCATTCAGACAAAAAATAAAAAATTTAAAAAAACTGAAAAACGATCAGAACCATTCAAATGGTTCGAATGGTTAATCGGCCAATTCAGCAGTTTTCTAACCAAAATCAACATTTTGGAGAAAAAAACGATTTTAAAGAGAAACAGAACCAGTAAAGTAACCGATTCCCGATTTTTCCGGTCCAGTCTGATTTTGAAAACCATGAAAGGGAGAGAGGAAAAGAAGAGGAGAGAGTGTGGAATGAACCCACAGCTGGCTCTGTGTCCAAGCAACAATGTCTGGAGGCAGATTCAGAGTTGAGGAGATTGGACTTCTGAAGTCTGTTAACAGTCCTATCGTCAGTTATAAGTTTATCTTACTTATCTTACTTAAGGGTGATCAGATAATGGCTGAAGTGACTTAACTGAATGATTTTATTCTTTTCAATGATATATATAATAGTTAACCCAACTTTATTCACTGAAAAACAAGGCAATATGTCATTCAAGTCAGCATTTCGGCTGTTTTTAAATGGCCAGTTCATCAAATTTACTTAAGTTTACTGATCAAAGATAATAAAGTAAGACGTTTACACTTATCAGTAGAAATGTTTTAACCAAACACCCCCTAAAAATGTGCATATAAGCACATATATATTCCTTTTTGTGTTTTGTTTTATTTATTTATTTATTTATTTTGAGGGCTATGAGCATATCCTTTATATCAACCTCCAGTGCGGCATGTGAAATCCATACTGCTCTATTTCACTTAACATTAGAAAAAACGTATCTTTTGATCATTTAGCTATGTTATTTGTAAAAAATTCAGAATTTGCAATTTATGTGTACAAGATTGGATGTACAGCATACGTGAGCTCTAGTATTTAGATTGCCATCTTCTAATCTATGTCTTGGACTATCTAACGAAAAAGCTTTCCCCTTGCATACGAGTGCAGATCTACCGTCTACACCCCACTAGGGGGTGCCCCACAACACATTCTTGCTATGTATTTAGAATATCTCCTAATGATATATTATCATCGGAAGATATTTTGAATAAATGACAGGAATGTACTATGGGACGTTGTGTGACGCGCCCTCATGAGGCACAGATGTGAATTCCTTAATTTGTTTTGGTAAGTAGCTAGGTTCATCATTAATACTACAACAATTATTGTTTATTACTTTAGCTTTTCTTTGGTCATTTTCGTCTTCCTTTGACCAAAACGAGAGAGAGAAGAATTATTGATCCACTACATAACTAATTATTTAAATACAGCAAGAAGGTTGCAATTGTATTGGATGAATTTGCATACTCTATCACGTTTCTGTCATAACTGGACCTCTGCATGTTATAAGGCCATTAGCGGTGGGCGCCTCACAACTTCAAGAGATGTTCTCAATAAATGGTGGAATGTGCCTGTGAGGTAGGTGTGAGGTACCATGTGTGAGGAGCAGATCCGGTCCCATTTGAGATAGCTCCAGAGTTGAGCTGCATTGATAAAACTTCAGAGAAACTACCAAAACTAGTTTCATTGAAAGTTGATTTCTTAGCTCATATAAGTGTACTTTTAGCTTTTTGGATTTATGGCTTCACAGTTTTCCATATAGGGTAGAACTATCTTGCAACCCCCTCCCAAAAGGGGCGTTATGGATGTAAAAAATGAGGGAGGGTTCTACTCACCTTTGGTTTAATAAAATTTTTTTCCTCTTTGCTGTTGTTTTTTTTTATTTCTCCTTTTTGCTCAGTTTAAAAAGAGTATAAATACAAATATGTACAATACAAATACATACAAAATATAAGGTTTTACACTCTATATATTTGTATTTGTACTCCTTCCAAACTGAGCCTTACAAAATAACTTTCATAAGACTCTGTTTGAAAAGAGTAAATACAAATTTGTAAACCAGCCGAACGACTTTTAGATTGGACCTTGGCCGAGGTAGCTGTCCATATTTCCATCAGAAGCCCAGGTAATATATCAGGCATGGGCAAGCCTGATCATGGTTTGGTGAATTGGATTGAAAGACATCATAAGATGGCAATTTGAAATTTCTAGACATAATAGAGGATTTAAAGTTAGATCAATTCTAGTTTAAGGTCTTGGGTTGAGGTTTGTAACTCTACAGGTCTTCAAAATTCTTGGCTAGGCCAGTTTGTTTGGTCTGACCCAAACTATAGGTAACCTAGACCAGTATTTACGACCCAAAAAAGTGGGCCAAACTAGGGTTAGACCTGCCTATGACTCGATACAAAAAAAAAAAAAAAAAAAAAACTTCCTGTTACTCCTATGTTTGACCTATTTGGCCCAATAAATTTGAACACCTAACCCAGTCAGGAGACCATTTTCTTTGTAAGCCCAACAAACCCACCCAACTCAAGAGTGGCCTGAAACAAGACTAAAAGCGTTTGGGTTTAGAGCAGGCTGCCCTTGGGCTTGCTAATTCAGGTTTGACCTTGAGCCAGCCCATTAGATTTTACATTTAGGGTTGGGCCTGGATTGGCCCTAAACCTGGTCCAACTCCAACTCATCAAAATTGCTGGCCTAATTAGCTATGCTAAAACCTATATAATCATATGAAAAACCATTTGATTCAAGGCATGTTTTATAAAGTTGTTTATTTACTTTAGATTACTTTAGAGCTTGATTCATAGTTGGAATCGGAATCGGAATCGAAATCGAAATGATCTATTTTCAAAGTCTGTTTGGTTCAAACAGGAATGAGAATGAGAATTGGAATCAGTAGGAATGAGATTTCATTCCTAGGGGAGGGGCAGGGAATTACCATTCCCTCAAATGGGAGAATGCTATTCTAACAAGAATAAGAATGGAATTCCAATTCTGTCCAACCAAACAGCTGAAATCGGAATAGACCATTCCGGTTCTGATTCCAGACCTCTACTCCTGCGAGCCAAACAGGGCCTTACTTTGGTCCATAAAATGACTAATGTGATTGAAAATTTACATGTTGAAAATAAATTTCCACCCTTCTTGTTGTAAAATCTTTTGTGCACGCCCCTTTTAATTTGTTTTGGAAAAAATATATATATCATAGGGAGGAAAATTTTCACCTATTTTTGGTTTGAATATTTTGCATTGGTATAAATAGTGCAGTCTGAGGTTAAATTTTGTTATATCACCTCTTTTAACTTGTGGTACGGCCTCAATTCGACCACCATTCGGAAGGTGGCATATGGTCCTAGCCAAGGGCAAAGTAGTGAAATTACCGATGTGAAGAAATAGGAAAGGGTAAGCCCGAAATCTAAAATTCGACTATTATGGAGACTAAAAACCGAATTAGGAAATCGAACTGAATAAGAAAACTTAGGCTGCATTTAGCATTTCTTATTTTAATTACTTTTCTGTTTTTTTTTCAGCTGGCATTTTAATTGCAAACTAGAGATAAATTTTTGAAATAATGAATGTCAAAACTCAAGTCCCCTTTCAGTCACGACTTTTCCTCTATATAATGGCACTGGACCAAAGCTCTATGTTTCGCTCTCCTCTTCTTTCTTGTCGGATAATTCTCCCCAGAAACAACTCCGGAATCTTTTGTGCTTTCAGGTTGCCGGTTCTTCAGATTTTCCCATTTTTTCCTTTGTTACATGTCTTGTCATATACCTAATTTTCTTAATGTTTGAAATACGCAAGCCTAATCGATGATTTAGACATCCCCATTTAAAAAACAGCGTTTGACTTGATGACATAGAATATAAAATGCCTTTACTTCTATTATATTAAAGGTAATTACTACAATAAGAATGCAGCTTTCTCACTTTCAATGTGCCACGTTGAGATATAGAGTTTACATGTTTTCGCATAAGAGGCTGACGTGGTGAGTTCATGATGATGATATGCAACCATTTTTTTATTACACATTACAGCATAGATAGATATGGCGGTAATGATCGGATCCCGGAAAGTTTGAGGAATGGCAGCTCATGGATGTGATGAGCCGGTAGATCCGATACTGTTCATGTCTAATATAGGATTTGATTTGAATTCAAATTCTTTTGGATTTTGATCAGATCTTATTTGTTTTCTTTAAAAATTAATAATCTATACTGTCTATAAAAGAGAGAATATCTTTTATTTCTAAAATTTTTGTTGGACATTTTCTATCCCTCTTGTCTAAGGGAGATAAAGATGACATATATGTCATTTAATTCCACTTCAAAAACTCCCCACTTATAACCATTTAAAAACTGCCCATGAATTATAAATAGTTTTATCTTTTTCGGTAAGTTATTTGCCCGGGTAAATGCAATTACCTGGGTAAGTTTTTCCTAAGAAACACTTACCTGTGTAAGTGCTAATACCCGTGTAAGTGCATTTACCTATGTTCTTTTATTTCCTACGTAAATAAGGTAATGACCATTTTAGTCATAAAAATCCATTATTAAAAGGGGCATTTATGTCCCATTCAAGTGTTAGCAACTTTCCCCCTAGGTGGGAAAGTTATTTACCCACCTAGGAGATGGGTATTAAATGATACCTAGGAAAATAAATTTTCCCTAATCCCTACATAAAGCTGAAAAATGAACATAGGATTCTTGATTAATGGGAACCAAAATTCCATTGACCAACTTTCCCCCTCCCAAAATCCAAAATAAGAACACCCCCTTAGAGATGTTGCCACGTGCAAATGCATGTACACGTTTACTAGTTTAAATAAAGTAAAAACAAAAAATATAAGTATTTTTTCATTATTTTCATCATATATATACATATTTTTATAAAAAATAAATAATGTAAAAAATTTATATATAAATAAATAAATAAAATATACATGTATTATATATATATATATATTTATAAATATATAATACATATCGGATAGAATCTTCTTGGATTGGATAGGGGTGATCCAAATTCAACCAAATAAGATCGGATCTTGAATCGATCCAATCCATTTGTACCACTAGGTAGAGGAAGTAAATAAATGTGCCATGCCTTTGGCATATTTATTATATATATAATCATATAAAATACTTTTTTTGTTATATAATTCATTATCAAGTCAGATTCGGACTTGAATCAAGTTTTTTTGAGAAAGTACGAGTCCAACCTAAAAAAAATTAGGCCTAAATTTATGTCTAATCATGACTTAGAATAGACTTATTAGGGCGGGGCTTTCTAACTACCTGGCTCATGAACAGGTCTATATGAGTATGAGGTAAGAGATAGCTTTCCTTTGAGAGAAGCTATTTATCTATCTTCTCAATTTTTTGTATTTTTCTTATTTTCTTTTGTTTTAAAAATATAAAATAGTAACCATTGCTTATCTTGATTAGATTAAACAACCAATGAAATTAATAATTATTTTTTGTGTTTTCAACAAATATTTTAAAGTTGTTATATGATTTTGTTAGAATATTTAAATAATTCTTAAATTTTCTGATCCAAACTTTCTTTAGATAGATATAGATAAAAAGTAGGGGAGAGGATAAATAGGAATTAGAGATAATTTAGGAGAGAAACTCTCTAATAAATTAGAGATAATTTTGGAGATAAATAGGAATTAGAGATAATAGATTTAAATATTTATCATAACTAGATTTTAAATAGTTAAAATAACAGAATTATGTAATAAATTTTAAAATTTCTTCAAAGTAGAAAAATAATTATAACAAAATATTGAAATTAATAATAATTTAACATATTACAAAATTAATATGAAATTATGTAATAATAGTATAAATTATGATTTTATGGATAATTAAATTCAATAAATAATTAGTATTTTAAATTTTAAATATTTTACATATTATTTAAGTATTTAAATAACAAAATATTTAACATAACTAGATTTTAAATAGTTAAAATAAATAAATTATGTTTAAAAACATTCTGAAAAGTAGAAAAACAATTATAACATAATATTGAAATTAATAATAATTTAATATTTTTGCTTAATATTGTAAATAACTAATTTCGCTTATATCAAGTAATAATTCCGAGAAAATAACTTTCAAAAACATTAATATTTATTAATAATAATTTTAACTCTTAATCTGTATTTATTAAATAATTATATATACTAAAATTAATATTTATTGCATTTTAGTAATTATTTATTGTTTTTTGTGATAAATGTATTTTCAATGATTATGTATCAATTTATTTTGTTTTGATCTAACAGAAAATTTTCAATAATTATTGGAGATTAAACTACTGATATTTAATTTTTTAAATTTAATTTATTTTACTTATTGTATTTATTGTATTTTTGCTATAACTTATTGATTGATTAATATTTATTAGAGATTATACTATTTATTGACTAAGTTAATATATTTTTAGTACTTATTGTATTTTTGTAATTATTGTATTTTTTTCATTATCAATATATTTTCAATAATTGTGTGTTTTTGCTATAAATTTTTAATAATTATTGGATATTAAACTATTGTTATTTATAAGAGATATTACTATTAATTTAGCTAAAATTACGAGTGTTCATAAGTTGGTTCGGACATGTCATAGGCTATTTGGCCAACCAAATTGACCTGGTCAGGTTGGAGGTTGGGGAGTTGGTCAACTAAAGCAAACTGACCTTTTGTGAAAATCGGCCCGCTCAAGTTGTATCAGTTTGGGCCGGTTTTCCTAGAGGGTCAGCTTGTGCAAAAGATATAAACTTAAAAATTTAATTTAATTTTAAAAACTACAGTGCAATTGTAGGTAAATGGTGGTCACTTAGATCATCAAAACAGAGGAGGTGTCAAAATAACTCATTGCACATCTACAATGAGTTCATAACTCATCACACATTTGTGATAAACTCATGACTGAAACAGATTGCGATTAACTTTGGACTTGTACGGATTTACGGTGAATTTAAATCCATTGCAGAACTGCGATGAGTTCCAGACCTGTACGGACTTGCAATGAGTTTAAAGTCATCACATAATCGCGATGAGTATAGACTCACTGACCAACTCGGGTTGGTTGATCGGATTGTTTATTAAAAAGTTCAAATATAAAATAATTATATACTCTTATGTATATCTATTGTTTAATTTTCACTTAAAAAAACACGGGTCCCCGTCACCATGCCTCTCCTTGCTCCATTATCTCCACCTTGCGTTCTCTTTGACTTTCTATCCTCTCCCCTTTCCACAACTCCATTAAACCATGTCACCCAACTACCTAAAAATATTCATATAATCTCTCTCCTAAGGTATCTCATTTAAACTAATAGGAAAATATCATGTTGCCCCACTCCCTAATGAATTCCTAAAATGCATCCTCCCAATCTATATCCACTCTCCATCATTTTAAATATTCATATTAATTAATAAATAGTTAAATACGGTTAATATTTAATCCCACCCATATTCAATGAGTATTAAATAGTGTTATTACCAAAAGTTAATAAATACGGTTAGTAAATTACCAAAAATTAATAAATATTGTTATTAATTAACCCATTAACAACATTTATAGAAATTGAAA
>NW_010729074.1:7368510-7422312 GCF_000365185.1 Nelumbo nucifera
GCGCATGGTCGCCTTCCCTGATGGTTGTCCCCCTTTAGCACGTAAGCGGCGCCTCCCATGGACCGGTCTGAGCCAGGAGAGTGCCCCGGCCATTGGACTTGAGGTCATGATCCAGTGCTACTGACATTGGTGGAGTCATCCCATCGGGCAACTCCTAGCCTCTACGCGCAGAAAGGCTTGTCCTGGCCGGCCTTGGCCAGGACGCCGCACGGGTTTCTTCCGGTGCAGAACTACCCCCGTGACAGTGCGGCAATTGGCTTTCTGGTTTTCGCTACATTGAAAGTTGAAAGGCTGCACACTGCACGAAAGCAAAAGAAAATTATAAATAAAAAAGTGGGGGACACCATCACGCATGGATTGGAAACAGGAAAGTTGAAAACATTCTACAAAGCATTAGAAAACTCTTCCTTCCCGCTTCGCCCCTCGTGATTGACGTGGTGTTGGCTTTCTTTTTCAACGCCCCTCTCTACAGTCTACACAATGTCTTATGTTCTTAAACACCTCGCGACTTCTCACCCAACCACTCCGCATGGCCGTCCACGTGGCAAAAAACTTGCTCGCTCTTTAACCCATCCTCTGTACACATCAGAGGAAGCTTTTCTCTCTGTTCCATTCCACGGCGCAGACAGAACGAGAAAAGGAAAAAGGACAAGAGAGAGAGTAGGGCGTGCGTTCGTGAGAAACAAGGCAAAGGAAAGGTAAGAGAAGAAGGGTTGGTAGGTTCGTTACTCATAACTCGTTTAAGTGGTTCAGTGGGCTCGTGTCCAGCTGCTGCTCTAGGCTTGCCCTCCTCCAGCTTTCAAATCTTCCTCCTTGTTTAATTCGAAAACTATCTGGAAAATTTAATCGCGATTTGATTCAGCGACTTCTTTATTCTCAGATTATTTGGAAAACCCAGATCTTTTGCAGAAATCTGTAAGCTCTGGTACTCTCACCATCTGAGTCTCTGAGCTTATTCTTTCTCTCTCTTCAAAGTTTTCAATCTCTGGCTTGGTCGTATTTCTTCAGTATTTTCTTCCTTTTTTTTTTAGTAAGCCGATCAAGGGCTTTGAAATAGGCCATTTCCCCATTTTCCGTCTTTTTTGAGATCTCAATCTCCGATCTTACGCTATTGTCTGAATTTAGGCAAAATTCCTGCGGAAATATTTCGATCTGATACCGTGTTCTTTGAGAGCCAACTAGGTTTCTATTATTAGGACTGGTTTTTGGACTAATCTCATTACCTAAACGAAAGCCTTTACTGTAGTCTTCAATGGTCTTGCGATTGTCATTTTCTCTGAGATTTCGTTTGATTTTTCTTTTCTGTTCTGGTTTTCAGGGCTTGGAGCACAGGTGTTTGTGGGGTTTTCCATCGACAACCAAGTTTTCTCTTTGTTTGACTAATGGCGAACATTGATATCGATGGGATCTTGAAGGAACTGCCGAACGATGGCCGTATTCCGAAGACAAAGATTGTATGCACGCTGGGTCCGGCTTCTCGATCCGTGCCTATGCTCGAGAAGCTTCTGAGAGCAGGAATGAGTGTTGCCAGGTTCAATTTCTCACATGGAACTCATGAATATCATCAGGAGACGTTGAACAATCTCAAGATCGCAATGCAGAACACTCAGATCTTGTGCGCTGTCATGCTTGACACCAAGGTAGGTTTGAAATTTCTTCCTAGCTCCGGTGTTCGATCCTTTTTTACCCTCCGTGTGTTTTGATGAATACCACATGATTGGTTACTACTTTTATGATACCGGTTGATTGGTAATAAATTTTCGGGTATCGTAGTCGATATTTAGAACAGTTTTAGAATAAATCCTATAAATGGACAGTGCCATACTGTGTGCTTGTCATGCGTGATACTGAGGTCGATATAGGCTCTGAATTCTGCTTATTTCTGTTTCAGTGCTTTCAGTGGGTAATGATGGAATTGTTATAAGTCAGATTGCTTTAGAGAGATGTCTCTCTCTTTTTTCTTTCTTTCTTTCTTTCGTTCTTTTTCTTTTTATTTAATTTCACTCTCTTTGTGTGTTTTATTGGTAAAAGGTTAGCCACTTCATTTATAATAGAATGAGATGAAAGTACTGAGAAGAGAAATGAAAACAAGCCCCTGTAATAGAGCACAAGATCTAGCCCCTTCATACTCTTGAACCAAGTTTCATTATATTTCTTTTTCCTCTTTTCAAATTCTTTCTTTTTTTCTTGCATTTTTATCTTTGCTGATTTCTTTGTTTTCTAAAAGTATTTACAATCATGTGAAGTATTTTGTTAAGTGAGAGTTGGATCATTTAAATTCTGGATGTTCTATGGTCAGAAGTTTTTAGAACCATCGGCAGAAAGATTGAAGCGAGCAGATGTTTTCTAGAATAAAATTTAGTTTTCTTTAAAATAATACTCAAGTCAACTCAACAGTGCATTATGGCATATGTATGAGGTTGGGTAAATGAATTTATTTATCGTGTTCGTGGACAATTCCATACCATTAAAGGCTACTTTTCTATTCCCTACAATGAGCTTGAAACAAAGCTCAGTACTAGCAGTATTGTTTTTCTCAGAAGGATAAAAACAATAGGGAAACTATTCTTCTGGAAAGTGTTAGATGCATTTCTACTATTCTTCTAAATCTTTTATTGTTCCATATCCAAATCCAGGTCCAAAATCCATTTTACATTCTATATGCCGGAAGCTGAACTGTCTTCCCTTCAGGCCAATGGGTCACTGGTTCAACCATTTGGGTCAATGGGTCAACCTGTGAGATCATAACAACAAAAGAAGTAAAACAATTAATACAAAAAATACTTATAAAAAAACAATAATACAAAAACCGCTGACCTTATTATATGGAATCAGTTGGGTTAATAGTTCAGCAATTCAAGTTGATGGGTCATTGACCAAGCCAATGGTTTTCTTTAATATGATGGACTGGAGTTTGACTAGAACCAGAATTGTTTGCGTCAGCGGTTTGACTGATCGGGTCAATGATGGGTTGAAAACATTGCTTAAACATGAGTAACTATATGGAAGCCGTCTGCTGTTAATGATCCTTGGATTTGAAGGTCTGTGGATATGTGCAATGTAGCTTTCCAATCAATCAAAAGCATGGGAATATATGTATTTACTATACTAGCATAGGATTTGAGAGAATTCATGGGAAATGCAATTAGGGTTTCTCTAGGGGTGTGTTCCCTACTGTGGTCAGTTTCTGTTTACCACTGGTATTGCTGGCAATGAATTTCCAGCACAAAATGCAGAAACCCATTCACCAATCTCAATTTTGATTTCAAAATTTGGGAAGCTTTCTATTGTGAAGAGAAATAGTCTTCCAGAATCTGGAAACAAGTTGTCATCTCAATGGGGTTCATTTTATCTATTTTCCATATCTTTTGCTGAGTTAATATGTAGGAGTGGGACCTACTCCTGGTTCCTGAAATAAAAAATAATCAACAAAGAAAAACAAGTTTTCACTGTTTTCTGATTGTGAGAATAGTTAATAAGCATTAACTACAAGGGGCTTGTTTTCTTGAGAAAACTACCTCATGGAAACAATTGAATTGAAAAGCACCACCTAGATTAACTATCTTAAAAATTAAGTGATTTTAATTTTTGTAGGTAGCCACTAAATGACAGTTTTCTTCTCTAGCAAGAAAACTTTTGCTATACATATACTCTATTTGTTTGTTTTGAGTAAAAAGAAATTGAATGAATTTAACATGATATCTTTAGCATATTCTGCTTTGGTGGTACAACTTCTATCATATACTATCTCAGAGATGATATCACTGATAAATGCTTGTGATCAATCTTCAGTGGGAAGTCTAATGAATTTTTTTTTGGATCACCTTGTGCCTCGCTTTGGTGTTTTCATATGGGAAGTCTAATAATTTTAGGTTTAGTCAGCTAAGCCTAAAGAGTCATAAGATTGGCTTTGCTCCTCATTTTGCCTTTTCTCTTACTGCTGTCTATCTTTCTAACTATGACTAGAACAAGGGCTTTGCTCTTTCATTTTGTTTAATTCTACTTTTTAGTATTTGATTCTTTTATGTTAGATCACTTTTAATGTTTTCCAATTGCCTAAAGCAATTAGAGAAAAAAAGCTAATTCATAAGAGAGAGTAGGGATATAAACTAAAATCACTCAATTTTTTTTATATAAAAAATCATCACCTAGACAATGCCTGTACAAGGGTGCTGCATCATGTCTGATACTTAAATTTTTAGTGCAAAATTTATTTTTGATGCCATATCGAATCTTGTCCTTTTCCATATCCGGGTTTCATGTATAATGTTATGTAAATTGACATTTGATGGTTACAGAATAATTAACATCTGGTGGGTTCATTCCTAGTGAAAAGGCAGAAACTACTGTTGGTAATAATAAAAGATTAAATGCAGTTGTTTTTGTATTTTAAATCATATACTCTGATCAATGATTAGTGCTATGCTCCCTTTTTAAAAATTGGGATATGCCCAAACCAAATCAGTCAAAGTCAGAGTAACAAGTTTTTCATAAAGTATCAATATGATAGAAATGAAGAATACCTAGTAACTAGTGGTTATATTGTTGTTGAACTTTTTTTTATATGGCTAATTTTGATTTTTTTTTTTAATTTTTTGTCAATATATGTTGCCACCCCCACATAGTTGGGACAAAGCTTAGTTGAGTTGAATTGAGAAATATTATAATCTTGCTCATTAAACTTATTCATGACCATGATATTCTAATGCTCATGGAGAGCCTCGTACTATTTCCTTGGAAGCAGAGCAGGGTAATCATTAATAAAAGGTGAAACAAATGGCTGTTGTGTCAATTTCTGACAGCAGATGAAAAAATATCTATTTAATTTGATAGCATTTTTTCTACATAATCTGATATTTGCCTTAGCTTCCTATCCAGAGTCTCCAGGTCACTATGCGATAAATCTAATCTATTTATATTTATCAAAAAAAATCTAATCCATTTATTGTTTTTGATAATTAACAGAAATTTTATTAAATAAGTGTAACAACATGGCTGCAGCACAAGATTGTGCTTGTAAACATAATTGCATTTCATGAGAGCATAGCCCCTGCTACTGTCCTACCTCTCCCCACAAAGGATTTATTTATTTTACAGTTGAGCCCAAAAAAGCTGCTGGCCTGCTGCCTGTTGACCCCTCGTCTAGCCAAAGCATCAGCCAAACTATTACTCTATTAGCTGATCTTTGAACCCATTGAATTGTGAGCTGCATATTCCTTGATCACCATTTAAAATGACTGGTTTCATACTTGTAGGTCCATAAATCATTGTTGTCCCTCATCAACCAGCTAATCACAGCATTGAAATTGCCTCAAGTAACCAATTTCTGCACTCCCATTTCATTAGCTTTCTGTACTCCAAAAACTGCCACCAAGTGTTCTGCCCTTGTTGAGTTCCTTCACCTATTGTTCCAGAGTACATTGCAAGTATGCCTCATTTTTCATCCCTTATTACTCCCACTATTCCAGAAGGCCCTGGATTGCCCAAGCTTCTTCAATAAAAATTTTCCAGAATTAAAAGAACTTGAGGCTCAGTTTGGAAAGAGTACAAATGCGAATATGTACAGTGCAAATACATAGAAAATATTAGGTTTTGCACTCTGCATATTTGCATTTGTACTCCTTCCAAATGGAGCCTAATGTACTATCACTTTAAGGGAAATTTTGAAAAGCATAGTTCAGGAGAAAATGATAAAATACTATTATAATCTGGACTTGTTTAATTTTCTTATCCTATTCCCTTATAAGGGTATTTGGACAGATTATGACTTGAAAAGTGAATCCTTCATCATGTATCAATGCCCGAGATAAGTGCATATATCTTATATTGAAAGAATGTTTTCTTGATTTTCATTTAGTTTCCAATCTCATTGCCTGAATTAAAATGTTCTTATAAATTTCAATTGTAATTTTACTTTTCAGTTGTTACTGGGTATGGTTACAGCTTACCTATTACCAAACTGGGTGTAGATCATGAATTTTTCTTGTGTCTACTAAGAGATTCATTTTGAAACTGCTTAGAAATTCTACATTGCTCCTCAATACCTCTTTGTTCATTTTGTCAGGGACCTGAAATTCGAACTGGATTCCTAAAGGATGGGAAACCTATCCAACTTAAGGAGGGTCAGGAAATCACAGTAACTACCGACTACACCATCAAGGGGGACACTGAGATGATTTCTATGAGTTACAAAAAGCTTGCTGTGGACTTGAAGCCTGGCAATACCATTCTATGTGCAGATGGAACCATCACTCTTAATGTCTTGTCTTGTGACCCTGCTGTGGGAACTGTGAGATGCCGCTGTGAGAACACTGCTATGTTAGGTGAGAGGAAGAATGTCAATCTCCCTGGTGTTGTGGTGGATCTTCCCACACTTACGGAGAAGGATAAGGAAGACATATTGGAGTGGGGTGTTCCTAACAACATAGATATCATTGCCCTGTCATTTGTGCGCAAGGGCTCAGATCTTGTCAATGTTCGACGGGTTCTTGGACCCCATGCAAAGCGCATACAACTGATGTCAAAGGTATGCAGAGTTCTTTGAATGCATAATTACCCTGCTGGATTAAAATGGAATAGAGCTTTGTTGTGTCCTTCATTTGATGAATAAAAGAGGATTCAACCATAGTATGGGCAAATACCTTCAACCCTGCATAAGGAAAACCTTGGTTTTGATTAGAATTGTTCTTTCAACTTCACATTCTTCTGGCTAGGTGAAATATTTGTATCAAATAATCCAGGGAAAGGGGCCAGTTTCTAGTTGTTACAATCAATTTTTGACCATACAGTTGCCGTAGGTCAGCGCTGTAGACTTTTTGAATGTCGCATGACACATTGGACATTGGTCCTGAAGACTTATCTAGAATTCCTATGTACGGAATTCATTGTTTATATTGAGGTCTTTTTCCCTTGTTTGGTGTCCAATAATAGGTTTTGATTGTTCAATTTTGAAGGTTGAGAACCAGGAAGGAGTTATCAACTTTGATGAGATCCTACGTGAGACAGACTCTTTTATGGTTGCCCGTGGTGATCTTGGAATGGAAATCCCAGTTGAGAAGATTTTCCTAGCTCAGAAGATGATGATCTACAAATGCAACCTTGTGGGCAAGCCTGTGGTCACTGCCACCCAAATGCTTGAATCCATGATTAAGTCTCCCCGTCCTACCCGTGCTGAGGCTACTGATGTTGCTAATGCTGTTCTTGATGGCACCGACTGTGTCATGCTCAGTGGTGAGAGTGCAGCTGGAGCCTACCCGGAGCTTGCTGTGAAGATCATGGCTCGTATTTGCGTAGAAGCAGAATCTTCTCTTGACTATGGTGCCATCTTCAAGGAAATGATCAGGTCAACTCCTCTTCCAATGAGCCCATTGGAGAGTCTTGCCTCCTCGGCAGTCAGAACAGCCAACAAAGCCAAAGCAACCCTTATTGTTGTGTTGACCCGTGGTGGGACCACGGCGAAGTTGGTAGCCAAGTACAGACCTGCAGTCCCAATCCTCTCTGTGGTGGTCCCTGTTCTGGCAACAGATTCATTTGGCTGGACATGCAGCGATGAGACCCCAGCAAGGCACAGCCTGGTCTACAGAGGTCTGGTCCCGCTGCTTGCTGAAGGATCTGCTAAGGCTACGGATGCAGAGTCCACGGAGGTGATCCTGGAAGCTGCTCTCAAGTCAGCAACGAAGAGGGGGCTTTGCAAGCCAGGAGATGCAGTTGTGGCACTGCATCGTATAGGAATTGCCTCTGTCATAAAGATCTGCATTGTGAAGTAAAATGGTGAAGTGGAGGTGTTATTTAAGTTTCAGTTTTGGGTGATCAATGCCTGTTTCCTGCCTCTCTTTTATTTCTGGTTCCTTTGTTTTATTGAAGAGTATAGTTTATCCTGGCCAAACTGGGCTGAAGACATTATGTTGGTTTTCCATTTCTGATAATAATACATACATTTTAGGTATGATCTCGTAAAATATTTGATTTTTTTTTCTTTTGCCAGGTGCTCCATCAGAATCAGAGAGATTTACATGTGCATATCTCCTGACATAGAAAGCAACTCTGATCAATGTTGTAGAGATTCCATACCAAGAAAGTATGGAACGTATATGGTATTAAAAATGATAGCCAGAGGCCCAGAGCCATCCGTTGGCTGCAGTTTTCTGTCCTTCACAAGTTGGTTACATTTGGGTTCACATTTACCTGGATCCCGTTTTGACCTTTAGGCTGTGTTTGGTAGCAATGCCAATTTATTTGTACTGATGCAAAATCATTATAGTCAAATGATATTGGTGTAAATTATGATTTATTTTTATTTCAAAATTTATCTTATTTTGTTTCATTGAAATACAATTGAAGTAAAATAAGACCTCAGAAAAAAAGTAAAACCCATAACAAAAGTAAATCAGAATTTGAATTCTTTTCATTTGCAATTTCCATGTATTTGTATTAATGCAAATAAAATTGCATTGCAACCAAACACAGCTTAAGCTCAGTTTGGAAGGAGTATAAATTAAAATATATACAATGCAAATGCATACAAAATAATACAAAACTGAGTCTTTTATCAACAGTACATCAACAGCGGTCTCATTGTCTTTCACCAAGGATTTGCCCTGTTCATAAAGAGATGTGCCCAAATTACCCCCACCCCCCAAATTAGGCATTCTACTGTATATGTTATACATTATTTTGTTTAAAATAGTTATTAATGCTTAGCAAAGAGTTATTGACTAGTTGCTACTATAATGAGGGCACTGTTGTAGCTTTACTATTTGTTTATAAGACCGAGCTGGTTAATGAATCGTTCAAATCTATCAGTCTTTAATCTATATCAAATACAATGTACATTCAGCTTGTTTCTCTTATGCTTTTCAACAGAAATGATTAAACCCACAAAATTATGTTTTTCTTATTTTATACGTTTGTTGTATTTTTTTTTTTGGTAAATTACACGGATCCCTTGTACTATGGGGTCGATGACAAAGACCCTATACTTTTTTTTGCGACAAAGACCCCTAAACTGTGGCCATTAGACAAAGACCCCTTCCATCAACGTTCCGTCAGTTAGATTAAAAAAAGATTCTTATTCAGTTATTTTAATTTTTTTAAATCTCCAAATTACCCTTTTCATATTTACTTGAATGGTGAGAAAACATCTCCGATTAAATCACCGGTGACCACAACGATGATTGATTCTTGTAACTGGTGGATACTAGTGATAGAGGGTGATACCCATGCTCCTCATTCCCACAAACAGTCGCTTCAAACAAAGTTAGAAATTTTCCTTTTTTCGCAACGATTAAAGGTATTTTTGGGTCAGTTAGGTTTTAATAGAGAATGGCAATAAAAAGAAAATTCAAAAAGTTTAGTGGGGTATTTTAGTAATTTAACGTCTTCCGTCATCTGACTTAACGGCCGAAGGGGGTCTTTGTCTAATGGCCAAAGTTTAAGGGGTCTTTGCCACTGACCCCATAGTAGGGGGGGGTCCTTGTAATTTACCCTTTTTTTTCTTGTGTGAAGTTTATGAAATTTTAATTAACACCACCACAAATTAAAATATGAAATTTGTTCAGTGGATCTATTTGGGTTGGAATTTTGACTTTTCATCTAAAATTTTGGGATTTTGGACATTTATTTCACCTTAAATTTTGAGTATATTTTTAAATAACATAAGATAAACAAATATAATATATTATAAAATATTAATAAACTAATTAACATTTGTCAAAATTCTTGTCTCAAATACCAAAATATTAAAAACTCAAAAGGAACCAAAGGTCGGTCCAAACTGCCCAAGGCTAAGCCTGGATCTTGCAAAACATATCTATATAGGAGGCCGAGTGTCCTCTCGCCTTGATGCTTATATGGGCCTCCTTGTCCTTCATTTACTGTACATGTGGTTATTTATTTTTAAATTCATTTATTAAAACATGAAAAGTCAAATAAAACCCTTTTTAGTTTTCTCTAATAAAATCCATCATTACTCTCTAATAAAATCATTTTAAAACTCTCTGCCTCTCTCTTCAATTGTCAATGTTTGTAACTTTTACCCTTTTCCATTAAATCCCATTTGCTGTTTTGTTAGTAAAGCTGTAAAGTGGATTGTGCCGCCTGGCCCAAATACTGCCTATATATTTATTTATTTTCAATTTTAAGATTTTTTCAATTTCTTATCTATTTTTATAATTTAGTTTAACTTTTTCATTAATTTTCATTTTTTTTTAAATCATGCTTCCCACAGCCTGGCTTGGCATGGATCCGCTTGGGCTCGTGCCACGGGCCATGCCGGGTTTGACCTTTGAAGAGTTCCAAGCTAGGCAGGCACAATCCATGCAGGCCCACGTGCTTGCACAACACGGCTGTTAAAGCACAGGTGTCCCACAAAATCGTGTTGTGCCAGCACAACATGACCCACTTTACAGCTCTATTTGTTGGTTTATCATATTTAATGCGATATCCATTGTTAAACTATTGGTGCTTAGATAATTTCTTACTACTTCTACCCATATCTTTTTGGGCCTACTCCTTGTCCTTCTAGCCTCTTCAACTTGTAATAAATCACTTCTTTTATTGATAGCATTTTGTGCACAAGGCCAATCCGGCATAGCTTACATTCTATCCTTTTTGACTCTATTCCTATGAGTGACTTCATTTTTGATTCTATTCATTCTAGTTTTCCACTCATCTATCTCAACATATACATTTATGTCACTCATTTTTTAGACATATTGTTTCTTGACTACCCAATACTCTACTCCATACAATTAATAGAGCAAGAGTGTAAAACTATAAAATAGATGGATTGGGTCAAGAAAGACCAATGCAAGACCAACTGTAAACATGGACCCAGTAATTGATGTCAAAACCCAAAATTTCCAATTTAAACCTGGCCAAATTTCTCTTCAACCCCATGCATTGCATCAATTTACTTGCCTGTATAAAATAAAAGGAAAAGAGCCATGTCAAAATGAGTGGCCCTCATCATATATAATTCTCCTATCAATTACTATGTCTCATGTATAGAGGATCTTGATTCACCATTAAATAGGTTTCACATGAATGATCAGCTATCTAGAAAATCCTAGAAGGCCATATATGTTTAAGCTATTTGGTCTTTCAGTTATTATTAGTCATTATTAGGCATGATGTCAGAAAAATTTATAGTCAATCAACGGGATCATAAAAGAGGTGATCAATCAGGTGGTATTCATCAAAATTTATGGAGTTGCTTTGATTGGTCAAAGCTCATCGGATAACATGTCTTTCTAGTATAATAAATTTTCCCATTCTAACTAGGAAAGATGCTTTTGAAAGGCTGTCAATGAGCTATGTCTATTTGGGTCAAGGTAGTCTTAGTCCCAAATTAATAGAACATATAAACCCAATCTTATCTCAAATTCTATGCACGGTCAAAGTATTAAAACTACAAGAAATATTGAAAAAGGCAATTTTAAGAGATGTATCGTTCTAGTACTCTAGAGATGCATGGATCATCTGTTCAAGTATATGGGATTGACTATATGAGTCCTATATTTTGACATTTGATTCCTTTTAGTGTCATATCTGTTATTAAGTTATAAGTGCTTAAATAATTTCTTGCTACAGTTCATGTCATTTTTGGCTTGCCCTGGCCCCTTTAGCCCTATCAAGTAATTGTAATATTTCACTTATTTTTATAGGTTATATGGTTGATATTCTATGCATGAAATGCAAACCATTTTAGTTTATTTTGTATCATTCTATCACCTATTGGAGCTAATTCTCGGTTCCTTTGAATCATTGAACGACTTCATTTTCTGTGTCCTTTTTAGTTTTTCTACACATTTTTACAACACTTTTTTTTTTTTTTTGACATGTTGTTTCTTAATTGCTCAACACTTTTCTCTAGACAACATTGCTAACCTTACAATCATTTTATAAAATTTTCTCTTTAATCCAAGTGGTATTTGCCTATCACATAACTTCGGATAAACCCCTCCATTTTTCCTGTTTTGCTCTAGTTATATGGACAACATCCTCTTCAATCTCTCCATTGTTATGAATTATTGAACAAAGGTACCAGAAAAGATCACAATAAGTAAGAAAATCCAAATAAATCCCAAAAATATATCAATACCATTAAATATAAGTCTTAGTTGACTATAAACAAGTCATATAAACATAATAATCACATATATTAATGATTTATGTGAAATGAGAACTATTGAGTTACAAGTGGTAAACGTTTAAAACTAAGTAAGAACTAAAATATACATGCATATATCTTAATTCTAGGAAAATCAGTATAGTTTAAGTTAATATATATAATATATGAATTTTAATAATCATTTTTTAAACATTTATTAACAAACATCCACAAAGAAGAAAATGTTTTAAGATTCAAATCCATGTTACCATGAAAAGTAATTGGAGCATAATATAACGTCGTATTTGTTGTCTTTCAATCTAAATGTCAAGGTTGAAACATTCTTGTAGTTTCTATACCAAAAATTTATAGGTCATAGTAATTAGGGAAATTTAATGTCATATGAGAAAATTAATTAGAAAAAATAGAATTTAAATATTTGTTCTAAATATAAGAGTTAATGAGAGAGATTAAAAGTGAGACAAATTTAAATTTGAAAGTTACTTTCTATGAGTTAATGTATATATTTGGTTTCGTGGACGTTTCCTGATGGGGCGTTTTTTCAAATAAACATTTTCTAAGAAAATGACACTTTAAACTACTGTTTTCAAAACCGGACCGGATCAGATGGTTGGACCGGAAAAACCGGAAATCGGTCACCTGATTGGTTCTGTTTTCCTCCAAAACCGTTTTTTTCCTTAAAACCATTGATTTTGGTCAGCAAACTGCTGAACCGGCTGGTTAATCGTTTGAACAATTTTAACCGTTTTTCAAATTTTTATTCTTTTTTTAAATTTTTTATTTTTTTGTTAGAATGGGCCAGCCGTTCGGGTCAAACGATTGAACTGTTCAAACCAGTAACCGGACCCCTGATCAATTCGTTTTTAAAAACCATGCTTTAAACGTTTCTTCATTTGATTGTTGGTAGGCGTTTCTAATAACAGTCCACAAAGTCACTCGCCACATTAGCACATAAACATTTTTTTGCTAAATGTATGTTTAGTGGGGCGTTCCCATTTGACATTCGTCACCCACACGGCTCCTCTTACACAAATCGAGACGTTTCAGTTTATTAGCGTTTTTTTTTTTTTGATAAACAAATGAATCAAACAATGGTTCATCTGCAAATAAACGCTAACGCCTAACTGGCGCAGATGTGGTACGTTTTTTCAAGAAATGGTCACGGACCCAAAGATACGCAATAAGGGAGAGAAGGGAGAGAGTATTCATATTATTGATACAAGTGGAATATATTTGAATTTTGATGATTCTACCCATGGTTTTTAAAACCGACCCAGTGATCGAACTGGTCAGGGGTCTGGTTATCGAGTTGAACGGTCTGATCATTCGAACCAAATGTTTAGCTCATTTTGATAAAAAAAAAATAGTCAAAACCATTCGAATGATTAATTGTTCAAGTTCAACGGTTCGTTGACCAAAATCAATAATTTTTGAAAAAAACGGAACTGATCACTTGACCGATTCCCGATTTTTTGGTCTGACTGTCCGGTCTGGTCCAATTTTGAAAACCATGATTATACCAATGCTATGTATCCGAACCTTAAAAACCAAGACAATATTGACCCATAGCAGCCAATAAATATCAATACTCTAAGCATACCCTATAGATTATGTTATGTAAATAACATAGCTAGAATCAACCCAATAACTAGTCGTGCCAATTTGGTTTAATTCAACAAGACTTGATTACAATTAAAAGGTTTCTAGCTTGATAATTTGACAATAAAGTTACTTGTTTGATAATAATTTTGTATATAAAAATGATAAATTCTTAACAAATATCACTCTCTCCATGCCAAACAATTCAAAACAGTAAGATTTTAGAGGAGAGAAACAAAATTAGGGCTTCTCTTTCTCATAGTATCTTTATATATCCTGTTTAAAACGTGTAACTTAGATACATTAAAATGTAAATCATTAAAAACATAGGTAGACTAGTTTCACATTTTTACTAAAACCTATCCTATAGTTTGCATTTTATTAAAACACCTCTATTGTTTGCAATCGCTTGAAAATTTCAAATTTTCCTTACCCCATTACAATCACAGGGACTCAAGATGTAGACCTAGACCCTCTATAATTAGTGTTGGATCAACTTGGTTTTTTCAAGTTAAGTCGAGTCTAGTGCATGGTCGAATGTTAGAATTTCGGGCTTACAAGTGTGACAATGCGAGGGTTCGAGTGTGAAGTTACCACTTTAATGGGATTTGGGTTCCCACTCACTAAGATACCCATGCTATCTTTTCAGATTTGTGTGGGGTTCAGTATCACTTACCTAGGAAAGTGATGCCCATCTCCCAGGTGGATAAATAACTTTTTCACTTGGGAGAAAAGTTGAAGATACTTGGATGGAACAAAATTGTCCTTTTTAATGATTTTTTATGACTAAAATGGTAATTGTCTTATTTACATGGGAAACAAAAGAATATGGATAAATGTAGTTAACTAGGTACAGTGGTGGAGCTAGGAGCAAGAACTCACTTTATTACATTTTTTACCCTGCCTTCACTTAATAACTATATAAATGGTGGTTTTAACAAAAAGTTTGGGGGGGAAGACCCCACCAATATACTTTGTTTTCAGATAAATGCATTTACCCAGATAAGTAACTTCATAAAAAGCGAATAGGGCCTAAAAAAGAAACATTGTATAAAATCTCCATTGACTTTATTTACAATGATTCTTTCTCTTACCCCTCGTCCCCTTTTTAGCTTCATGAGGCTACACAACAGGGGTAACCCATCCCCTTTCCCTTAACCCCCCAACCCCCGGTGGCAGCGGGATCTCTAAAAAGAAACAAATACTATTATACTAGTACAGAAAATATTTATGTTTTGATGCCTTGAAGCAAATCATTAATGAAATAAATGAAGTAAAAGGTCTCGCTGGTCCATAGAGAGAAGCGTGTCTAGCCAACTTGTGGGCCACCGTATTGTTTTTTCTGTTAATGTGTGTCACTCAGCATGTCTATGTGAAAGGATCATTAACTAATACCACTTGATTTATTATTGTTGATTAGTTTATTCAAAGTCATACTCATACATATGTTATGAGAATAAGAAATTAATGAAAGAGATTGACTTGGATGCCCTTTCAAAAAACAAAAAAAAAAAGAGATTGAATTTTGGAGCCAAAAATCAAATATTAAACAGGGTTGTTTGAAAGTTGTTGTTTGGTTCGTGGGAATAGGGGTCTAGAATCAGTTTAACTATTTGGTTAAAGAATTTTAGCACCCCACAGAGTTTGCCCCACAACCCATTGCAGCCGTGTGATGGGTTCTGCTCCTCACAAATGGGTGCCTTACATGCACATTCACTGTGCACTAGTAATATCTCCCGTGGATAATAACTAATAAGTACGGGAGATGTTTCCAATGCATGATAGGATGTGCGTATGAGGCGCCTATGGGGCACCAGGTGTGAGGAGCAGATCCGGTCTCTGGAGCCATGTATTGGAAACATTTTTCATGACAAGGGAGATGCTTTCAATGCACGTTGAGATGTGCATGTGGGGTGCCTGTATGGCGTGCTCTGTGGGACACCAATATGATCCCTTGGTTGGATCCTTCCTTCTTCATTGGGAAGGAAAATCTATTCCAATTGATTCTATTCAGATTCCCATTTGAACCAAATAGGCAGGAGGAATAGATCATTCGGATTCTGATTTTAATAGCATATGTTTAGAACCGTTGCTGTTGCTCCAGAAACGGTGCCACATCAGCGTCATGTAGGAAAAAATGGTGCTCCAGGAAACAGTCTTCTGTTTGGAATCGTTTTTTTATAGAAAACGGTGCTCCAAGCCACGCCTTAGAAATCGGGAAGGCATGGCTTGGAGCAATGCCAAATTTGGCGTTTATGGAGTTGCAGCTCGTTGCTGCCAAAAGGGCAATGATGTGGTAGTGGATAATGGGTAGAAGTGCAGAAAACATTTCCTGGAACATTGGTACCAAACAGAAAAAGTTGTTGTTGCTCTAGGAAACGTCCTACCTGACAACAACGATTCCAAACAAAAAAGTGCTCCAAACCACACATCAGCAGCACCGTTTTATGAGAAAACGGTGCTATAACTGCAGCATCAATGCCAAAACATATACATAGAGTTTGATTTTGATTCCAATTCAAAACTGTAAATCAAATGGACCTTAAATCTTAATCCTATAGGATTTTTAATTAGCTTAACTAAAATCAACCTGATTATTAGTTGGGTTAATTTGGTCTGATCTAATAAGACCCGATTATAATTAAGAGGTTTTTAGCTGAGTAATTCGGTGAAAAACCTACTAGTAATTCCCATTGTCATTAGATGAGACCATTTACATGTTAATGGGTTAATTCCCATTCTCTGCATGTTAAACAATTCAAAACACTCTAAAAGAAAACCAAAAGGAGAAACCAAATAAAATGGCTTAAAAAACAAATTAAGGATTCTTTTTCTCAAAGTATCTTATATATCCTGCATAAAGTGACAAGTTTGGACACGTTTAAATGTAAATCATTAGAAAATTAGACGGTATAGATTTATATAATTGCTTTGGGTGTTAATTAGTTTGGAATAGGCAAAGGTTTCTTAAACCCTATTGATGTACATTAATGGGACTCAAAATGCAGACTATGCAGACTTAGACCTTCTATAATTAGGACCTGTTTGTAAGGGATTTAGTTTTATTTGAATTGCTTTCACTGAGTCCTTCTGAAGAAATTACTAAAGCATGCTAATTTTTTTGGGTGAACCAAAATATATTTAGGACTTGTTCCCTTTTGTGGTTGAAAAATGTGTGATTCATCTCAGACACACCAGGCAAGAAAATAACACACTATGCCTTTTGTAAGCTGTAGTGTAGTATGTTCTACACTGTGGTAGGAAGCAGGGAATCAGAGATAAATATAGAAGTGGAGTGTGGCGTTTGACAGCACTAGAAATTACCATGGTTGGACTGGCATGAGATTTTGTATTTTAGAACATGCCACACCTCTAAAAGAATCATGGTTTTAAAGAATGACCTGGAAATGGAATTGTTCTAGCCATCAGTTTCTTGGTTGAGGGTTTGACTTTTCGGTTTGAACAGATGGCCCATTTTGACAATAAAAATAATAAAATATAAAAAATGGCCACAACCATTGAATGGGTCAATGGGTCGATGGTTCGACCGTCCAGGTCAATGGGTCATTGACCAATTAAACGATTTTTGGTCAAGGACTGGATTTGGAATAAAACCGAACCAGTTGTTTGGATGATTCCCCGATTGAATGGTCCGATTGTCCGAATCAATAACAATTCGAAAACCATGAAAAGAACATGTTTTTCCATGGCTTATTTCATCTAGGAGTATTCCAAACACCACCTTAGGCTCTCTAGGTTTTTCATCTAGGAGTGCAAATCGGGCTGATTGGGCTGGGTTGAACCTCAACTCAGGCCCTAACCCTAAGAATTGAGCATAAAGCTCAAGCCTAAGGTCAAGCTCGAACTGTCCAACCCAGGCCCGACCTGAATTGAAATTTAATGTATTCGGATTGGGGTTGAGCCCGGGCTAGGATCAAATTGGTCAATTAAAATTAATCTACATTAAAATTTAATATACCTATATATATATATATATAAAGCATATATGTATGTGGATAGGTGCATCTGGCTTAGGTTAGGATAAAGTAGGGCCGGACTGGGGCTGGGCTTGAATTATCTAAGAATTAGGCTTGGGTCCCAACTCGAAAAATAAAAAAGCCCTAACCTAACTTTTGGACTCACCTGAGGCCCTAAAATTCAAGTTCAACCATGCAAAATAGCAGGCTGGGTTGGTTTGGATTCGGGTTGGGCCCGCCCAAGTTGCACCCAACCCATGCAAAGTAATGCTTGATCCAATGGTAAAATTTCGGGCTTATGAGTAAATGCCAGAGTTCAAGCGGCCAACTTATAAAGAAGAAAGGGAAATTATCTGAAATTTCCCATGACTTCAATGACAATGACTCTATCTCTTCTCCACCTTACAAAAAAAGGAAAAGAAAAACAGATGGAGAGAGAGAAGGATGAACAAACAAATATTATAAGACACTCTTTCTCAAGGGTTATTAGCTAATACTATTTGATTTATTTTTGTTTTTAGTTTATTCAAAGTCATATATTATAAGAAAAGCAATCGAAGCAGATTGATTTGGATGTTCGTTAGTATGCCAAAACTGGGTTGTCTGATAGTTGCAAAGATCCAAAACTGGGTTGTTTGAAGAAAATGCTCTGTAACTTATAATGTATAGGATAAAAATTTTGCATTCTAATGAAATATCTCTTACACGGGGTCTTTGGAATTGGAGGAATGTATGCATGTGGGGAAGTTGATGATTGAAAGAAAAGAAAATTAAAAAAAAAAAGGCGAAGGTTGAACTATTCCTCCCAGGACCCCGGATTGCAGGGAGCATTATAGAGTAGTAGAATTTAAAATAAAAATTAAAAAGCATATTTTGTCAACTGTCACTGAGATGGGTCGAGTGGCGACACTCGAGTTTCGGTATCACTTCTCTAACAACAGCTAACCGTCACCGAGAGGGAAGGTGAGTGACGTTTTAGCTGAGCGCCTGAGCCTTAGATCGTTAGGAGAATAATATATTACGACTGACAGATGTAGAGAGGATTTGGTAAGCATATACCCTTTAATGGTGGGTCCCGTTGATCCTCTGAAAGTCTAAATATCGCCAAAATTATTATTTTTTGTTTTTATAATTAATGGCGCAAATCATCTTCTTCTAAGTTTTCTATCTATCCTCTACTCCTCCTTCACAACAGTTTTTCAGAGCAGATAAGGGTACTACGCTGCAACTCTTCTTGGAGTTTCTCTTTCCTTGCAGAGTAAGTGGTTGTTAATTGTTCTCTGAATTTGAGATCTCATGATTTAAGCTCTCAGTTATCTGGGTTCTCTGCCATAATTCTCCCTCACTTATTCTTTGTGAGATTTTCCTTTATTGTGTGTAGCTAGTGTTCTTCATGTAAAAGTTTCTTTTGGGGGGATTTGTAAGATTTGGAACACTCTGATGTTTGCAAGCTTTCTAGTATTCTTGTTTTTATTGATATTCAGTAGGCTCAGGGTCAAAAGTTGATAACTTTGTCAAATCTGTAAAATTCGGTGTTTTTCTGCGTAATTTATTCGTAGAAGATTTGATGCTGTTCTTTTATTTTCTGTAATTTGAAATTTCATATTTGATTGTACCTGAATCTTCTGTGAAAAGCCATCAGTTTGACACGGTTGTCTTTGCTTCAACTCGATTTCTGAATTTCCATACAAGATCTTGCGTTCTCTAACTTTCAATCTTACAGATTTTCTTAGCTTCGAGCAATGGCGAATATCGATTTCGAGGGGATCCTGAAGGACATCCCAGACGATGGCCGGGTCCCCAAGACAAAGATCGTGTGCACTCTGGGTCCAGCATCACGATCTGTGCCTATGGTTGAGAAGCTGCTGAGAGCGGGAATGAATGTTGCTAGGTTCAATTTCTCGCACGGAACCCATGAATATCATCAGGAGACCTTGAACAATCTCAGGGAAGCTATGCAGAATACTCAGATCTTGTGTGCTGTCATGCTTGACACTAAGGTTAATTTACTTTCTATGATAAAAACGGGGTTCTAATGAATCTCATTGTGTAAACTCTCTAGTGAGGATTATTTAAAGAAAAGGTTATAGGGGAAGAAATGCCATGATTGGGTGACTGATGAAGAAAAAATGCTATAACTGAAACTTAACTCAGGATTTTAGTTTATTCATTAGACATTGTATGCTTTTAGTTAAGTTTTCACAGAGTAATCTACTTGCCTTGTTAGGGAATGAATTGTTAGTTGGATGTTATACATGGTATTTTTCCTGTTGTTTGTTGTTGCATTTTTTTTTCCATTTAAGAACATCACACTTTTCAAGACCAAAATACAGTGTCATTCCAAAACTATAAGTCAGACCATAATGTAGTGTCATTCCAAAACTTTAAATCAGACCAAAATGAAATGCTATTCCAATTGCCAAGAACATACTGAATAGAAGGAATAAAGGATGTCCCATCCATTATGCTAATTTCTATACTTTCTGCAGATTCCTGTGGCTCATAATGAAAGTGGTTATTGTTGAAATTTAAAACCTCCATAATTATTTTCCAAAGCCAAATTTCTCTAGGACATTTGTCCCAACCCCAGGATTTCTTCATTTTTTGGTTTGCACACCTTTTGGCAATTAACCAATTAACCCCTCCTCTTAGTCCCTCCCTCCTTGTTGGCTAAGAATACTTTGGACTTAAATGTTTCTCTTAAATAGGCAAAACGTATAATTTAAGCCGAGTTCCATTTAAAGATCTGTTCATCTAAGCCCAGTTCCATTTCAGCTCATGTACCATCATGCATGCACCTTCCCCAATATATGGTGCTTCTTACTTTCTTTAGTTCACTATAAACTAGGGGTATGAGTGGCATCTTTTTATTGAATAAAAGGAGCCTACCTGTCTACTTGTTACTATTGGACTGAAACTTGTTGCATGTCAAAATTGTATAGAAACTATGGACAGTGCATATAAGATATTTTGCCTAGTTTTTCTTTAGCCAAATTAAAAGACAACATAGCAAACTGGAACTAAAAATCTTTAACACGTGAGGTTACACTTTGGGACAATTGATGAAAGTATGTTCCATTCTAAGCTTTCTTTTTAACTGTAACTTTAATAGAAGAAATGATATTTTATTTTTTTATTAAAAAAATATATTCCTTTTGAATAGTGAAAATACAATTAATATTCAATGTCATGTTTTATGTGCATCAGTTAATACTTTGTTTATTCAACTAGTTCCTATTTTTCCAATGGATGTTTATAGAGAATTATGGATTACAAGTGTAAAACACCTACTTTGTTTGTCATTTACTAAAATATAAATTCATATATATGTTTCACAATATTACCATGACTTCATTTGGTTTCTGAATTTCTTATTCCAAACCAAAATGTCTCCATAGGCCCATAGATTTCCACTGTAGATTTACTTCTCCCTGGCTATTAGTTCTGACTGTGGCTGACTCAGCAATAAATTGAATCTGAATTATGTATTTTCCTGTGTGTAGTATGAGTTTCATTGAAGAACTGCTTATCCTTTTGCTTTGCACCTCATCTACTTATTTCACTTTGCAGGGACCTGAAATCCGAACTGGCTTCCTAAAGGATGGGAAACCTATTCAACTCAAGGAGGGTCAAGAAATTACTGTAAGTACTGACTACACTGTCAAGGGAGACACAGAGATGATCTCTATGAGTTACAAGAAGCTTGCTGTGGACTTGAAGCCTGGCAACACCATCCTCTGTGCAGATGGGACTATCACCCTTAGTGTCCTGTCTTGTGATCCTGAAGCTGGAACTGTGAGATGCCGCTGTGAAAACACTGCTATGTTAGGCGAGAGAAAGAATGTCAATCTCCCTGGTGTTGTGGTGGATCTTCCTACACTTACTGAGAAGGATAAGGAAGACATACTGGGATGGGGTGTTCCCAACAACATAGATATGATTGCTCTATCATTTGTGCGCAAGGGATCAGATCTTGTCAATGTCCGGGAGGTTCTTGGACCCCATGCCAAGCGCATAAAGTTAATGTCAAAGGTCAGCACAGTTATTTAAATGAAAAATTGTCCTGGGTGGATTTACATGAAGAAAGTTTTGGTACTCTTACATTTGATATAACAAAAGGAAATGGACATATAATTGATGTGTGATTGGTCTTGGATGTAGAAGTGAAAACTCAATCTATTTAGATGATTCTAGATCTCCAATGAGTCTAATTCTTTTGGACAGAAGGAAATTTCTGTCAATAACTCAAAGAAAGGGCCATGTCCATAGTAGTTGTGATCATTTCTTTGGTTTACCTTTGACCTCGCAGTTCTCATAGGTGAGAGCTATGGACCCATTCAACATTGGGTTGTTCGTTTGAAGTTTAATTTCATTTTTTACCTAATGGCCCTGAAGGGCACCTCAGGTTTTCTCCATGAAGTATTATTTGTTAATAGTTCAGTTTCTCTTCTTTGTTATCCAATAACTGGTTTATTTTTGGAATTTGAAGGTTGAGAATCAGGAGGGAGTTGTCAACTTTGATGAGATATTGCGTGAAACAGATTCATTCATGGTTGCTCGTGGTGATCTTGGAATGGAAATCCCAGTTGAGAAGATTTTCCTTGCTCAGAAGATGATGATCTATAAGTGCAACCTTGTAGGCAAGCCTGTTGTCACTGCGACCCAAATGCTTGAATCCATGATCAAGTCTCCCCGTCCTACCCGTGCTGAGGCCACTGATGTTGCCAATGCTGTCCTCGATGGCACTGATTGTGTCATGCTTAGTGGTGAGAGTGCAGCTGGAGCCTACCCAGAGCTTGCTGTGAAGATCATGGCCCGTATCTGCATTGAGGCAGAGTCTTCCCTCGACTATGCTGCGATATTCAAGCAAATGATTAGGTCAGCCCCTCTCCCAATGAGCCCATTGGAGAGTCTTGCCTCATCAGCGGTCCGAGTAGCCAATAAAGCCAGAGCCACCCTTATTGTTGTGATGACCCGTGGTGGGACTACTGCCCGGTTGATAGCAAAATATAGGCCAGCAGTTCCAATTCTCTCTGTGGTGGTCCCAGTTCTGACAACAGATTCATTTGACTGGACCTGCAGTGATGAGGCCCCAGCAAGGCACAGCCTGGTCTACAGGGGTCTGATCCCATTACTGGGTGAAGGATCTGCCAAGGCTACAGATGCAGAGTCAACAGAGGTGATTCTGGAAGCTGCTCTCAAGTCAGCAACACAGAAGGGGCTTTGCAATCCGGGTGATGCAGTTGTAGCACTTCATCGTATAGGGGGAGCAGCAGTCATAAAGATCTGCATTGTTAAAGGAAGTGGAAATTAAAGATCATGTTACCTAGTTGTGGGGGTAAATGCATGCACTTCTTTTTTTTCATGCAAAGTTATTTTGAAGACTGCTATTATAGTCTATTCTGGGCCTAGTGAGCTGGAGGAGCTTGGTTCTATAGTTTCCTCAGTTTTCCCTTTATAGTAATATTATTGCTTCCTTTGGACCCAGGACGATAATAGATTTGTAATTCCTTCTATTGAAATGCACTTCCACTGAAATTCAATTGTGCCAGGTTGAAGAAAAGAAAAGGAAAGAAAAGAAATCATGCCTAGGTGATATTTAATTAGTAACATTTACAGGCACATCCCCGTAAATAAAAGGTAATAAAATAATAATGAAAAATTACCAAAGGCTGCATCAACTAAAAGTAATTTCCCTATTACGTTCTTAAAAGTTTATAAAGGGACCATAACTGCCTTGTTTTTGAATTCCTAATGTTAATTTAAGCACTGGTATATGCCTAAACAAATAGTGGTTAACACTTGAAACAAACACTCAAAAGCTTGCATAGCTGAAAATATTCCTGATTTAAATTACACCTGTAACCTAATACAGGAAACTCTAAATAACATTCATCAAATCACAGATAATACAAATATCTGTATTAAATCTCCAAAAGTCTCTAAATTTTCAATACACTTGAAGTAAAGCATATTTTTACAAATTGGCAGATTGTTGTGCGCTTGCTTGCATGAAAGTCTCTAAAATGTTTGAATGGATGAAGTAGAGAAGGTTGGATTTGACATTCCAAATATAGAACTATAGACACTGGAAGAAAAAAAAAATCCTATTATTTTTTTGGAAGTAGGAATGCTATTTGTGCTAATCAGTGATGTCTCCAAGGATGTTGGTAATGGTTTTGAACAGCATTTTGCTCCATAAATAAACATTGAGAAATTGATCTTCAAAAAAAAAGACAAAATGATGAAACTCATCCTAAAAGAAAAAAAGTTGAATGCAGCTTCTAAAATAACTTCTGATCAGTGAATTATATGTCAAATCCAGGGGCCATTGCTAAGTTATCTTTTTTTAGTTTCTAGGTAATTGATACTGTTATAGTTCTTTCTGAGTGTCAATATTATCATTTCATCCATAACAATAAATGTAATTTTCCTTTGATGGCAATATTTTTCTTGGTTCCAATTATGGTTGCATTGTTGAGACTCTGGATTTGCTAGAAACAAGATGTGTACAGCAGGCTACACGCCCCAATCACAAACAAAATCCACTAACCTCCTTGCAGAATGAAAGAGAAAGCTGTGCTTGATGGGAGTTATGGGACTTGGTTCCATGTGTTGACTGGGCTTCTTCATATATGAACCAGGCCTAGGCTTGGCCAAACCCTGGCCTGTTGGGCTGATATAGTTAAAAAGTTAACCCTAACAAAGAGTACTTCTTTGACAGTGCTGCAACATATAATATGAGATGTTTCAGATTACTCGAGATGATGTTGAGTGTTGACCTAGTTCAAAGAAGATTCTTCTAGGAGGCTAAGTAACGAGAAGTAAGTCGGCCTTAGTGGATGGGGCCAAGATTTGCAAACCTGCTGCTGCTGAAGGAGGTTTGGGCTTAAGATCAATTGAAGATGCAAATTCTGTCTATGTAGCAAAATAGGGATGGAAAATAGCATAACTACCCAATATATGTGGATTTAGGAAGAAGTATCTTAGGACTCAAACTTTTTTTCATGTCAGTGTGAGCGAGAATTTCTGAATGGTTCAACAATTCATTAACTGTGCTTTTGAGTATGTAAAGTTTTTTAACTGTTGTACACTGAGATTATAGTAGAATTTGGATTGAAAGGATAAGAATATTTAGTTGTGTAATGTATGAGGATTGAAGAGGTCTAATAATCATTCTGGGTTGAGGGTTTTGCAGGTTTTCTATGTGCTTGGTTTGGGAAGAGTCCTCAAAATCCCCTCATGAAGTTAGGTCAATGGATGTATTGCCATGATTGATTGCAAAGGCCACATGTGGCCTAAGCTTAAGTTATTAAAATTTACCTGCCACATGTAGCCTAACTAAGACTCTGTTTGTATAAGCTTTTGCTTTTATGCTTTGGTTTACAAGATCTAGTCAAAAAAGTGTTTTGAGCATTTGCTAAGAGTTGTTTTCAAAAACATTATATAATCTGAAGCCAAAACACTTTTAAACCCCCAAGTACAAAATCCTAAAATATGGCTTATCCCAACTATATGGGATCGGCTGCATGAAAACTGTTTTGCCATTCTGTTCTGTTGAATGCCATATATATTGTAAAATTATTATTGCTTAAATCATTTTTCTTATTTTAATATATTATTTATTAAGTTTATCAAAACAGGATTCACATAACTGATTCCATATAGTTGGGATAAGGCTTGGATGATGATGGTAATGATGACGATGATTAAGAGGGTCGATAAAAACTAGGCCAAGTTGCAATATAGTGCAAAAAAAAATTGTTTTGATAGATAAAAAAAAAACTATTAAATTATAATACTGGGAATGATACAAATTGTTCTACCCGCACAGGTGGAAAGTCCAAAAAAGGTGGAGAGTCCCACCCACACAAAAATCTATTTCTAATTTTATCTTCCCTAGCTAAAGCATTTTTTTGAAGTGAATAACTGCACAAATTCCTTCAATTCAAAGGGTGTTCTATAGCATGGCTGTGGCTCATTTCACTTGGGGGGTGTTCTTTTTTTGGATTTTGAGAGGGGGGAATGTTGGTCAATGGGATTTTGGTTTCCATTGACCAAGAATCCCATGTTCATTTTTCAGATTTATGTGGGGACCAGGGAAAATTTACTTTCCTGGGTATCACTTACCGGTATCACTTACCCGGGTAAGTGATATCCATTTCTTAGGTGGGTAAATAACTTTCCCACCTAGGGGGAAAGTTGCTAACACTTGAATGGAACAAAAATGCCCCTTTTAATAATGGATTTTATGGCTAAAATGGTCATTACCTTATTTACCTAGGAAATAAAAGAACATGGGTAAATGCACTTACCTGGTAAGTGTTTCCGAGGAAAAACTTACCCAGTCAATTGCATTTACCTAAATAAGTAACTTACCTAAAAAAGAAATGGGGATTTGATTCTACAGCACACCATAGAGAATGGTGTTCTTTTACGTTTTGGACCGACCTATGATGTGTTTTGGAATTAAATATAGTGCAATATTTTCACCACACCAAAATATCGTGTTCCAAAACCCATCACACCTTGAAACACTCATCAAACAATGATTTGTAAGATTTTAATAATAATTTGTGCATTCCAAATCTCAAGGCTTTGGAACACACCACATAGCCACAATATAGAACACTGACCACAATGCCCAGTGGCCTGGAACGTACTACAATTTTTTTGGGCCCTAGTACCAAACACCCCCTCAATTAATTGAACCGGAAGATACAAGGCTGTAGAGAATCTCTCAACAGATAGACTATTTACATGGTCTAATACAAGAAAGAGCATAATTAGCTATAGGAAATCCACAGCTTTCATCGCTGTTCTCTACTTCTCTTGACATTGACATTGTGTATCCGAGTAGAAAGGAAGGCAAGAAAGATAACTAGTGCAATCAGCAACGATGGCCTGGATGCTCCAGTCTTCACGGTTGCTTTAGTTATTTTTTTAGCAAAGAAAAGGAAGCAGTTTCAGTCATCGATAAACTGAACGTGATAGTTGAGTACAGAATTGTAGCTTATAGCCACTTTAAATTTAGAAGGTAAGGCTGCATTTGGATGTGTTGTAAATCAAGAACCGATGTAACTATTATAAACGTTTGGTTTTATAGCCATTTTACATTTACATCGGTTCGGTTTTATAAACGTTTGGAAAGAGAGTATAATTATTATCGACGTAAAATTCTACTCTGATTCAGTTTTGCGTGCATGTGGATGAAGTAGAGTTTTACGTCGATAATCGATGTAAAACCTCATTAGCTCTAAAATTTTACATCAATAATTAATGTAAAAACTATATTGATTTTATCGATGTAAAACTTTACACTCTTCTATCCATCGCTATTTTCAAAAAGCAACAGTCACTTTCATGGTTCAGTGTAATACGTCAGTTGAACAACTTGGTTTTACACCGATTCCAAATGCAGTTTAAATAAGCAAAAATTTGAACAACTTGGTTCTGCGTTAGTTGAACAAAAAATATAAATTGGAAATGCTTGATTAGATTGTTGATGTGAGACCAATGAAGTTGCTCCATGTCATAGGATTTTTCATACTAATCAAAAGGTTTATGAGTTTTTGAGAGTCAGAGTGAATAATCAAATTGGTAAGGTTAGTATTTAAAGTTGCTTCCAGGGCGCTTACTAAAGCTCTGGGTTCAGCATTCATAGCTGTCTCTACTGCCCAACATAGCTTTCCTTTAACAATGGTTAAATTGGTGGATGAAGGCGAGTCTTGCAAAACCTTTAAGAGGGTTTCACATATAAAGTCCACCACCTTCAATGATTACCCGATGAGAAGAGACATCTAAAGCAAAACAGATGCCATGACAAAAAGCAAGAATTTCAGCCTCCAAACTCGAAAATTTTGATAATGGAATCAATCTTGAAAAAAAAGATGATTTCCCATAAAATCCCCACTCCAACGGACAAGCCTCCATTTGAGCTAAGGGCCCATTTGCTTCGTAGGTATAGAATTGGAATCATAATGACCTATTCTGATTCCAACTGTTTGGTTGGGCAGAATTAGAATTCCATTCTTATTCTTGGTGGAATGGCATTCCCCCATTTGAGGGAATAGCCATTCCTTGCCCCTCACTTGGGAATGACATTCCATTCATCTGATTCGAAGGGTTCGTTTGGTTCATAGTCGAAATCGGAATCAGAGTGGTATATTCCCATAGTCTATTTGGTTCAGACAGGAATAAGAATGAGAATTAGAATCATCAAGAATGAGATTTCATTCCCAAGTGAGGGGCAGGTTGGGGTGGATTCGAGCCGAACTGAGCCAAATATTTGGCTATTTGAGCTTGGCTCGCTAAAACTATGTTAGGCTCGAGCTCGAGCTCGGCTCAATTCAAAGCTTGCAAGTTTGAGCTCGACTGCAAGCCAAGTTTTTTTCTAAAAAATAAGAAGTATACATATAAAAATAATTTTTTTTTTATTTTACATACAAAAAAATAAGAATTACAAAAATTATTTACTATTATACATAAAAATAAAAATATTATATATAAATTATTATTATATAATAAAAAGTATTTATTATATATATTTATATGTATGTATGTATATAATAAAAAAAATATTTATTTATTATACTAGGTTTGCGAGCCTCACGAGCCGAGCTTCACTAGGCTCAAGCTTAGCTTGATTAGCAAACGAGCCTATATATCAGGCTTGAACTCGACTTGAAGCTTAGTTTAAATCGAGCCGAGCTGACCTCGAATAGCTCATGAGAAGATCGGCTCGTGGCCACCCCTAGGGGCAAGGAATGGCCATTCCCTCAAATGAGGAAAATGCCATTCCAGAAAGAATGAAAACAGGATTCCTATTCCACCCAACCAAATAGTTCGAACTAGAATAGCCCATTTTAATTTTGATTCCAGACTCTTATTCCTACAAACCAAATGGGGCCTAACTTCCATTCCCATTACTGTCTGAACCAAACAAACCAAATGGGGCCTAATTTCCATTCCCATTCTAGACTTATTTCTGGTTCCAATTACAAACCGAAGAGACCCTAAGGTTGCGTTTGGAAATGATGCAAATAAAGGCGAATGCAAATATGTAGAGTGTAAAACGGTCCATATAAATTGCAAAGTTGGGTTAGTTTTACACTAACAAATTACCAAATAGATTTTTAGTTGTAATAAATGCAAATACAAATTCCAATAAAGCATATGCGTTTTTTATTTTTATCAAAAGCTCACTTGAATGCACATATGCACATTAAAATGTATTTTCTGTTATTTGTCAATGCATAAATGTAATGTTGCCAAACACAAGCAAAAGTGAACCAGAGTATGAATTTACCTTGGTCAGGGTTTTTTCGGTTCGACTGTCCAGTCCGGTCCAGTTTTAAAAACCATGCTTTGGGGTCCATGGTTTTAACTAAAAATGGGTTTTAGGTAGTGTTCGATTGTGCGGTAAACCCACGATATAGTGGGTTTCAAACCATGCCATATTTAATTCAGATGTTCGGTTGTGGTGTGACAAAGCAAAATATCGGCAATAGGTCAATATTGTGGTTGTCACCATTAGACTTGTTCATGGGCCGGCCCGGCGGCGGTGAGTTCTCTCTCTCTCTCTCTCTCTTTCTTGCTCAGACGTGAACTGATCACTGTTAAAATCGCAGGTCGTAGCTCACAGTCATCGCGAACTCAGCTCCGGCGAACACAATCACCAGCGGTGAGTCCTCGGGCTTCGGGCTTTTTATCAGGGCCCGGCTCGAGCCCAAGTTGTAGGCCTGTTGGTCGGGTCGGGGTCGGGCTCGGCCCTAACAAATTTTCATTAATGAAGAGTAAAAGCCCGACCCTGCCCATGAACAGGTCTAGTCACCACGCCACAGGGGATTATTATTATTATTTGACACGATATCTTTTTAAATTATGTCTTGTATGTAATTAGTAATATTCATCTTTTTAAATTTCACTTTTTTCATTTTACATATTTCTAGATTAATTTTTAGTAATTATTTATCATCTGTATTAGTTATTTTATGTATGTGTTTTATATTTTTATATTACTTTTAATTTTTTATTCAATATTAACTTTTCAACTTATATTCTAATGTTTTATTAATTTGTATTGGTGATGGTTAATAATTGATCACATGCTAATTTAATTTATATGATTAATTTACATTTTGCTTAAAAGCCCAAAAAAATATTACTCTTGATTAATAATATAAATTATTTTACATTGTATATATGAGATACATAGAATCAAAACACAAAGTATGGCCTAAACCATACCAAACTATACCACACGAATTAGGATCTGTTTCTCAAAAAGCATATCTCACGTAGACCTCACAGTCCCATCCCATTGTGAACATCTCACCATGAGGATGGTAGATGTTCCCGATAGATAATGGGATGGGGTTGTGAGGTCCGTGTGAGATGCGCTCTTTGAGGAATACATCCAAAAATTCACATCAGACCTTGCAAAACGCTTATGTGGATGTGATATATTCTTGATACATAATGGGATGGGGTTGTGAGGTGCTTTCTTTGAGGAGCACATCTAAACTCACATAAAACCTTGCAAAACGCTTATGTGGGTGTGATGTGAAATAGGATTATAGGATTCAGTCAGAGCAAAGTTTATTCCAACAACTATCATAGCCTTGCATGGGAAATATTTCCCTATAAAATAAAGCATAAAAGTACGGAGATATTCTTGATGCAAGGCTATAAAGACTGTTCGAACAGTGTTCGAACCGACTATGCTCTCTGCCTGAATCCGATATCTATTCTGCTATGACTGCTATGACAATTTGATGTGGTAGAGAACACACTGTCCAATTTCTCAACCAAATTATAGAATCAACGTTTATTTCTTACATTAGTCAACATTTGTCCCAATTCACGGCTGCGATGAGCTGTGACTTGGTGTGAGGAGCGAATCTGGATTAGACTTGTACCTGCACAAATGTTAATCGGATGTGCCCAATGCACGGCTGCCATGAGCTGTGAGGAGGAAATCCGGAAAAGCTTACAGCCAATCAACTGGAGGTGATCAATCAGTTACTATTCATCAAAATTTACGGGGTACTTTTGATTGGTCAAAGCTCTTCCATTACCTGTATTTCCGATATCACTGCCCTCCTCATTTCTCTTGAGTTTCTTTTCCTTGTATCATATGATTCAAGTTTGAGGCTTAGCTTCAAGTTCGAACGACTTTCACTTCACAGTCCATCTCATCCAAAAAAAGGTAATTTTTACGGTTCTCTCTTTGTTGATTAGGAAGTAAAGCCTTGTCTTTTCTTGGTTGTAGCTGGAGTGATGCAGTCGTTTCATCATGTTATTCTTTTTTTTCCACGAATTTCTTCCCAAGTTTGCTAAATTTCAGCTTTAAAATTTTCATGTTCTTAGTTTTCTCTTCTGAAATTTTCTCTACTTAATAGATATATTCTTTCTGTTTGTTTTTCTTTTCTAATTGTAATTTTCATGTGCTGTCTGCAAATTACTGCTTCACTAACTTTGAGTTGTAAATTTCCGTGAGTTTTCTAGCGTCTTCACCTTCAAAGTTTTCTTATATTTTCTTCAAAATCCTCGTCTCTAGGTTTCCTGGTTTCTGGGAATTACATTCATCTCTTTGCTAAAAAGCCCATTTCTTATCTCTGGGTTTTCTGGTAGTCCTGAAAATTTCAGATTTTGTTGTTTGGTGGATCTCCTGAGATTTTCTTTTCTTGCTCATCACGGTTTCAGCATTTAAGGTCATGGGTTTTCTGAAAATCTTATATAAATTGTAACAAGTTCTTCTTCCCGTCTTCTTACGCCCCCACCCCCTACCCCCCAAAAAAGAAGAAGAAAAAAGAGAGAGTTTTGGAGTAAAATTTCATGTTGTTGACGAAATTTCAATTTATTTTTAAATGTGTTGGGTTTCGACTGTGGGTTTCTTTTATTTTTCCTTGGCTATCAATAATATTCATCGTCAACCAGAGATTATTCCAGTCTCCTGATTGAGCTTCTTTTTTTCCGTTTTTTCTTATTATTCTCCCCTTTCCGTGTCTGGTATTTGCTGATTTTATTCCCTGTTTTCTGGTTGTTTTAATTCAGTGTGCTAAATAGTAAACACTTCTAAAATGTTTATGCTCTAATTATGTAATTAGATGATTTATTTTTTGAAACGGTGGACTTACATCATAATTGTTATAGGAAAGAAGCCGTTGACAGTTCCTGTTGTGTCCTCATGGTGGTGGGGTTGTCCCCATCTTATCTGAGTTTACATCAACAATCCAGATTACCCAAATGCATTTCTGATCATTTCATCCACAAAAGAAACAGAAGAGACATAAAGAGGTTGTGCGTTCAGAGGACTCAGATATTGCCTCCTGATCACAGAGATGCAGCCAGTTTGCGAGTTTTTGTACTCTCTGACTTGCACACAGATTACTCAGAAAACATGGCTTGGGTGAAATGCTTATCGACCGTAAGATATAAGAAAGATGTTCTCATTGTTGCGGGTGATGTAGCAGAGACATACAAGAATTTTGTTTTGACAATGTCTCTATTAAAGGATCGATTCCACCATGTGTTCTTTGTACCTGGAAACCATGATCTTTGGTGCCGAAGGGAGGGAAACAAGTTTGTAAGGAACTTATGGTCTGCTAACTTTCTCCATGGCTAATTTTCCTTTCTATTTTATCGAATAACATATCAGCTTAATGATAATATCTTATGGTGTTCACAAAGAAGAGAATGCTCTTTATCTAGGTCATTTGAATGCAATATTTTGTAAATATGCCATTTTTCTCATTAATAATAGTTACAAATCTTGGCATTCTCTTGTATATTTATCATTTACCCAGATTTTAGAGCTTATGTTGACCATAATAAGTTCGAATTCTTTATATGTATGTATCTGATTTGCTTTATATCAGATGGTGCCTAACGGTTCTAGTTCTGGACTTCCAGTGCCAGTGGTATGCATTGATGTCAAAATGTTTTGTTCCTTAGTAGTTTTCTAACAATATGTGGTTTGCAACAAGGTACCTGCCAAAGCTCATATTTTCAGTTTTCTCTGCAAGTGATGCTTATATGACTACTTAAAGAGAAATGCCATTCTGAAGATTGAATTTGATTTTATACTTGTCAGCTTGGTTCACTTGAAAAGTTGAATGCATTGCTTGATGCGTGTAGAGGCCTTGGAGTAGAAACCAGTCCGAGGATTGTGGATGACATTGGGATCATTCCTTTGTTCTCTTGGTATCATGAGGTGACAGATGATGACAATAAATTGTAAATTTTTTATGTCTCATTTTGTGGAATACAAGTAGTTTGGTCAAAGTGAGGCATAATTTTGATGTCCATCTACTGAGTGGAGCCATTGATTTTGTAGAGTTTTGATAGAGAGAAGGACATTGAAGGCATCCGTGTTCCTCTTCTGGAGATGGTGATTCACTTTCCTTTCTCCTATTAAGAGAATTTTAAAGTCTTTGATCAGCATGACTGCTGATGGTATTGAATATTCTACCATTTGGTGTTGTTTGAACTTTGATGTAGGCAAGGTTGTAATGATCTCTTTCTGTTTCCATTATCTACTGAGAGAATTGCAATGAAAAGTATTCTTATACTCTTTCTTGCTTTTTTGACTGTTTAATAAAGTCTTTCTGTTACTTGTAAAAATGTTGTAATGCAAAGTATGAAAGTATCTACAAACTCCAGTCCCTGGTGAACATACAATATGCTATATAATGTTAATTACTGAGAGCTTGCTACTGGTAAATCCAATAGTTTTAAAGCTGCAGTTGTCAACTCCTATCTGATGATACTGAGCAGTGAGCACTTACTGTTGTCAAAGATGTTGGTATGGCTTCATTTGGTTTTGACTTGTGCTTCATGTAGGGCATTATAATTGATGATGTATAGGAATTTCGTATATGTCGTAAAGTCTCTGATTGAGAACTTGTTTTTGTTAAGGTGGTTCTCAACTACTTTTTTCTTGAATTCTCATTTCTTTTGTTAATTACTTCGCTATAATAAGCGTTTTTTGTTCCTCATAAACACTCCAGTAAAATGTGGTAGAAATGCAAGACATCTTCACTACATTGTGTCATTTTTTTATTCCATTCCTCCAATGTATCTGAATACTTTTGATTTAACAGAAGATATGTCTTTTGATAGAGCGAGATGTTGAAAGATGCTTCATTCCAACTTATCAAAAAAAAAAAAAAAAAAGATGCCTCATTCCACCAGCCATGAATAGTTAGGAAAAGTTTATCTGGGGTTGGGTTAGAGTGGAAATGGGACCAGAAGAAATCCGGTAAAGTTTTTAGTGAAGCTTCTGAAGTTGTTTGGGTGTGTCTAATAATGATCATACCCCAAAAAGAAGGATTTATATATTAGTAATTTAAAAGTATGAGAAAGGACCATTATGTCCCTCTCTTACAAATAATAGACAAATGCTGTCAATAGTGATATAGTATATACAAGCTATATTGCAACAATACTACCAAGCACAAATATAGATCAATACAACAGAAATTAAGGATCAACCTACAGACTCTCTACATCATGTACCTCTCTTAAAAATAATGGACAAATGTTATATATAATGATGCAGTGTATACAAGCTACAGTACAACAATGTTCCCAAGCACAAATATAGATCAGTAGAACGGAAAATAAGGCCCACAGACTTACAAATGGGTCTTGAATGCCTGATGAAACTTGATATAAGAAGTCAGTTTTTTAACCATTTTAACAGAATGGAATGGTCAAACAGGATTAATGTAGCTGACCCCGTTTAGTTGGGATAAGGCTTGGATGATGATGATGATGATGTGTTATTCAAAACCATTTTCTTATTTAGTTATTAGGAATTGTTGGTTATCTATATCTGTTTTGAAATATTTATCTCTATTACCCAGAGAAACTGGTGGATTATATTTTAGAATTAGAAGCTTTGGTTTTAGGGAACCTAGATATCAGATTTTGTGGCCTTTTCTAATGCCAAAATCTTTATCTGATGGTGTGTGCAGGCATGTAAAGACTTTCGTGCATGCAAATGGCCTGGGAGACTTTCGAGCAAAGATCTTTCCCTTGCATTATACTTTGATGCTATGAATGATAAGAATAGTGAACCAATCAAAGAAATACAGAGGACTTGTAGTCAAACAATTACATTTTCTCACTTTCTTCCAAGGTTAGTTTTTTAGTTGTTGGATATTATCATTTATATGTTCAAACTTCATAAAGCTCATAGATATCTTATTGAAGCTTCTATGGAGGTTGGTAACCCTAGTATTAAATCAATCTTTCATACTTGACATGCATACATATAGGCAGTGGGTGTTATATTCAGGTCATTTAGTAAAGACGGATGAATTACATAGGAATTTTCTATGTGGAAAATTGATTTTCGGCCCAACATGGCCCTACATGTTCCTCTAGCCATGCTCCATTGATGGGAGAAATTTGAGCCCCAAACAACCATGTTATATTTCTAGTATAATATTATTTGTTGAAAAACACTAACAAAAGGTAGGACATAGGGCTGATGTGGACTGGAGGATTGAACAGGTAGTCAATCCAGAGAATTCCTCCTACTTGGTGGATGGCCAGTCAAAACACAAAGATCAAGTTGTTTTCTTATGTGGAAAGGGGTTTAGGGTGTGGGTCTTGCTTCTTCCAGAATTTGAGGAATTACAAATGAAGTTTTTTTTTTTATTGAAATTTTTAGTCTGTTTTAGTTCTTGACCTTGAGAGATGAAAATAATCTACTTTTTTATTTTTCATGTCTTGAGTGATCATCACCGACTTCAGATATATTCTTTTATTTGATTAATAAAATTTTATTTTTTATTTATTGCCAAAAAACATATAATATGTTGTTTGTGTTATTAGAGAATCTATGCATGAATCAAGGAGGTTCATCTTGCAGCTATTTGTCACGCACCTCCTTTCGTTTCCAAGAACAGCGGTTGGTGTTTCCCCGAGCTATGGTGATCTGACCGCTCATAGGGGATTTCTTCCTGAATGCAGAAGAGAAGGTTGTTTGATTTCCAAAGACACCATTCTTTATTCATTCAGGTCTATTTAAAGGCCGTAGGCCGTTACAAATGATTACATATCATAACTGAATGATCGAGCTGGATGAAAATAGAAGTTTACTCTAATGCAGATTGAGCTAGATGTATTGATAACAGGTGGTCTACGTTAGGTAATTGGGCCTTTGTTGGTGGTATTTTGGTGTCTTGGAAGAGTAAAAAAACAAAAATTTACTCGTTTCATGAGAAGATGAACACAGCTATTGATGGGCTATTGGCCTATTGGAAGAGGAATCTTGGCAAAGGAGTTTTATACAGAACATCTGGTTATATGAAAATAGAAGCTTCTCTAATGCAGATTAAGCTAGATGTATCGATAACAGGTGGTCTACGTTAGGTTATTAGGCCTTAATTGGTGGTACTAGCCGTCCCCCCTGACTTTGCTAGGCTATCAGAAACAGTGTTTAGTTCCCTAGGAATCCAACCCAGCTTCACATTCATTGAGTCCAAGATATCTCTGGCTTCAGCTAGCAAGTGTGCCAGCCTCCAAGGCCCTCCTTCCTTCTCCTTTAACCAAGCTTTAGTATTTGCTGAATAACCTTCAATGGTTAAAGAGGATAAGCCTAGCCTTTTGGCAACACAAATTCCTGTAAGTTCAGCCAAGACCTCTGCCTTGGTAGCATCTGCCCTCCCAATCGGACCACTAAAAGCCCAGTAGGTATTCCCCCCTTCCCCTTGGATTACACCCCCAATTTCTGCTTGACCTGTAGATCCTTGGGCACTACCATCAAAGTTTAGTGTCATCACTCCCTCTCTAGAATAATGTCTAGTGATCATTCATTCTTTGGGGAAGTGTAGGATCTCTAAAATGTTTCTTTGAAGGTCATTTAAGAAAAAGCCTTTGAACACTCCAGAATTAACCACCCTAAGATTACATAAGAAAATAATGTAGGAAATTAGGTCTTCGGAATTTCTAGCTTTGTTTTCAAATATTCTGTTGTTTCTTTTTCCCATATGCCCCAGAACACTGCATGAATCACCGTATTCCAGTACAATCTTCATCTTTTTCCTAATCCTCTGCCTTGCCATTGCCACAGGAGGTCCTCCACCTTCTCCGGGAACACCCAACTGTATCCAACTAGGTTTAGGAAATAATACCACACCTTCCTCGTGACAGGACAGTGGAGAATGTGTTCAACTGTCTCTCCATTACTGAGGCAAAGAGGACAGACATGGGGGGAGATACATAATCTGCCTTTGAACTTTTTCTGAATCAAATCATAAATGTTTATTCTATTTAGGCAAGCCTCCCAAAAAGAAATACTCAGTTTCAATGCTCAAGAAGAATATTGGTCTATGGTCATGGCGTCTGAAACTTTATGGTTGAGATCAGCAAGCTTCCCAAAAAGAAATACTCAGTTTCAATGCTAAAGCAGAATATTGGTCTATGGGTCATGGTGTCTGAAACTTTATGGTTGAAATCATTACTTGGAGAGTTGGGAGTTGATTTTGAAGAGCGACTGATGCTATGGTGTGATAACTAAACTGAGATTGATTGGCATTTTATTCGGAAAAGTGCTGCATCTGGTTAAATCTGCTTACTTTTTTCTTTTAACCTGCAGTTGGCCAATATCTTGAACTAGTATTATCAAATCTAAGATAGAAGCAAATTTATGCCAATAGGGAATGATCAATATCTATTCCTAATTTAGAGAGAGTGTTGATATGCGATTTGTTTATTTACATGGGGTTAAACGTTTTTTCCCCTCTTTATTCATTTATGTTGGTCATTGTAAATGTCCTATTTTATTGATATAAATACAAGTGAATCCCCAACAATTTTTTTGCTCCTCGCACGTTCTTCTTCTTTCTTCTCTTTCTCCCTAGTCTCTTCTCTCTTCCTCCTTCCTTTACATCAATCCTATTGATTCAGATTTGTTTTTTTACTCTTTTTTGTCATTCGACAAGTTTTTAGTTTATGTTCTTGCTTGGTGCCTGGTTGTTATATGTAAAGAAATTAAAAACTTCCTTCTTCTTCCTTTGCATCAATCCTATTGATTCAGATTTGTTTTTTACTCCTTTTTTTGTTAGTCGACAAAGTTTTTAGTCTATGTTCTTGGTGCCTGGTTGCCATATGTAAAGAAATTTAAAACTTTTGCCATGTTGAAGATGATTAGGAAGCGACCAGGAGATATTAACGACATCATCTATTCACGCCAATGTTCACGTTTCCACCATTTCATTTGCGCTGGCATGTAAACTGACTTGTCTATTTGTTGGCACAGGCAAGAGCTATGTCCAGAGAAGAGAATGCTATTCTACCCCAACCTTCCCAAGATCATAGGATCTGATTGTTTGGAAGCTCGCTTAAGGTCTATACATGGGAGAAACGGGAACCCTTCTGCTTGCCATGTGTTCGGTCATACCCATTTCTGCTGGGATGCTGTGGTTGATGGCATCAGGTATTTGCACCCTCCTCAATGTTGCTTCTGCTTTCTATTCGGTAATGGCAGTATGGCACAAAGCATCACCCATCAAATGATAGGATACCTATTGCTTGTATTATGTCGTTGCTAGACTGCACTTGTAGAAAATTCATCAGCTCCTCTCCTCACAGTATGGTGTTTGCAGGCACACTCCTCTCAACAGGACTAACAACTTGCTTTAATTGTTGTTTCTCTATTGACCCACTGTAGTGTGTGTTAAGCTAGCTTATTTCTGCTTTAGCTTCCTAATTTCATTCAGGTCTCTCCTGCAGATACATACAAGCACCCTTAGCTTATCCAAGGGAAAGGAAGAGGAGAATGAATGGCGGTGAAGGTTGGCTGCCATTTTGCATCTATAGTGACAGAAGCCTGGTTGATAGACTCTCACCTTGTTTTTGGTCTGATTACTATTCCACCAACAGAAGAGATCCCGAAAATACAGAGCTTGCGCCTTGGGTTGCCAGGTTTTATACGCGATAGGGGGAACCCGTGTCCTTTGTTTTGTTCTTTTTGTTATTATCTTTTATTTTCATTAATTAATTCATACTTATAATTCTCTTTAGCAAATTGGAATAAGTCCGAAACTGGTTTATTTGATTCATAGATGCTAAAATCTTCTAATAAAAGATATTACCTCAATGTTTCCTAGTAATTTTTCATGGAATTCTCTCTCTTTCTCTCTCTCTCTATACCTGAGACCAAGTAGACACACAAAACACCCGACCATAAAAGAAGACAAGGAGGCTGGCATTTATTACAGTTTACAACTCACCAGTCTCAGAGACGTAAATACATACTCTAGAAGACAAACAGAGGGAACTGAAAAGTAAACAGAATGCATCATTCATTCACTAGTAATCTTCCGAGGCCAAGGGCTGGTGAGCATGTGGATGTGGGTTGGCTTGTGGGATCATTACGAACTCATACACGAGACCTGCTAATGCTGCACCGACGAGGGGTCCTATCCAATAGATCCAGTGGTTTTTCCAATGCCACCCAACAAGCGCAGGGCCGAAGGCGCGGGCTGGATTCATGGACGCACCATCAAAGGGTCCTCCAGCAAGTATGTTAGCACCCACGATGAGACCAATGGCCAGCGGCGCGATGGTGCCCAGAGGACCTCTCTTGGGATCTAAGGCAGTTGCATAAACAGTGTAAACCAACCCAAAAGTCATCACAACCTCAAGAACAAGCGCATGCAATTGCCCAATGCCAGGTCCCACCGCAAACCCGACTGGTCTCATGTCATCCGTTGTGAACCTTAGCAAGAGAGCTGCCACAATCGCTCCTAGAAGCTGAGCCACCCAGAAGAGCAAGGCGCGCAGGAGCGTGATCCGTCCGCCCACGAGCGCACCCAAAGTGACAGCCGGGTTGACATGACCTCCGGATATGTTACTCGCAATCGACACGGCCACGAAGAGGGCGAACGCATGCGCCAGCGCCACTGCCACCAGTCCAGACCCAGAGCTTACTCCAGGGATTCCGTATAACTTACCTGCACAAGAAGAACTCATCCATCCATCCATGTATCACGTACATTCACGGACATGCACAGTTTGCAAAATATAAGTAACAAGCGCATCAAACTCAAACATGCATACCTAGAGCGAGGACAGAGCCTTCTCCAGCAAAGACGAACATTGTGGTGGAGACGAACTCGGCCAAGGCGGCTCGTAAGGAATCAGGGTGTGTGGCCTCTTCAGACCCTCCAACAGCAAATTTACGTTGTCCCGGCATCACTGCAACCCTAGAACTACTGCCGGGTATCAACCGTTTTGACAGCAGTTGTTCTTCTAATTCTTTTTTTTCTTCTTCTTAGAGACAGTACCGCAACATGGGAAGGTTGGAGAGGAAGGTGGGGGGTGTCTTGTAGAGTAGGGGAGACGGGGAGAAGGAGAAGAAGAGCAGAGATGTGGAATGCGAAAAAGGATTGTTTTTGGAGTTTTTATTGACGCGTAAGAGATTGGTACGTAACAAAAGTGACACGTAGGGAAATGTGTTAGCTGCTCATGTACTCCAAGTTTCCAACTATTATTATTTCGTTTGAATGCGTTCTTATCTAATCTTCTTGCATGCCCACAAAATGATAATTACAGGGGTTCACCTCATCGTGAATGAAATAGGCATATTTGGTTGCAGGCCACCTGTCATTCGGATCCAATTTATTCTGTATTTTTTGCTTTATATTTGAATTTGTGAGAAGAAAATTTAAGTGATCGTAGAATCAGGATTTTTTGTCGTTGGGTGCAATACAAATTAAAAAAAAAAGAGAAAGTATCAATTTATAAATATTTATTATTAATCATTATTTTTCTTGATCTTTCTTTCATTTCATGTTTTGCTTTTCTTTTCTCTTTCATTCAATTTTTTTTTTTTTTATTTGAACGGGTTCAATTTTTAAACCTAATATAAATTATGAATAACCTCTTATACTGTATTTGGTGACTACTGTTCTACATTTGACGCAGAACAACATAAACACTAAAATGGCTCTACACGATAATGACCATAATGAGGATATATGCTTATCAGGAGGATGGTGATTGGTGATCCCAAAGCAAGCCCATTTCCGAGTGTTTTTTCTATTCCATCCTTGATGAATGCCTCGTTTGGTTTGCGAGAATAGGGGTCTGGAGAATCAGAATGGGCTATTTTAAATCAAATATATTATGAGAATGGACTATTTCGATTCTGATTCTGAAGGATTTTGATTCCCATTCCAATTACGAATTAAACAGATTCTTACATCTCCTTGGCTCTACACCAGCACCGTCATGTCCAAGATCACTTGATGCAATTTCTTTAGTTTCTTCTCTACCTCCATTGCGTTGTGCCTCTCCTATATCTCCACTACTATGTCCATCACCATTGCCCTCCTTTGCTTCAGTACGTATCACCTTCTGAAACAGATTCGCTTGTTGGGCTTCTCCCCTATAGCCCTCCATCACCCTTAGATCTCCGTTGATGTCAAGACATCTACCATTCGCTTGTTAACCATGAAGTATCTATTCTCCACGATCTTTTTGTATTTCTTAACAACCTTCTCCCTAAAGCTGTATTTGGTTTGAAGGCAAAGGTAGAAAAACCTTTACAAACCTTGTATAAATTTTCCTGCCTTTTCTTTCCTTTCCCTACGTTTTAATGTATTGAAGCTATCAATTTGGTCCTTTAGCTACTTCCTTAGGCTGCTAACAAGTAACAACGGATATTCAATTCACATTCGAAGATGTAGAAAGGGGAGTGCCATCAAATTTTTATGAAAAAAAGAGGAAAACTTCACATCATAAACTTTCCATTGATTTTCAATGTAAAAGTTGACATGTTTATAGTTTTGCATTGATTGATATTTACATCTCTATCAAGCGTCTACAACATCGAATTGAAGTGCAATATAACACCGATCTGGAATTTACATCACTAGCAAATGCATCTTTAAGGATTTTAGAAGATGAATAGATTAAATTAATCATCCTCATAACAGTGTAGCTCCACCTATATCCTCTTTAAATTAAAAGAGAACGGTGATACTAGGAGAGTTATTTATTTGTTGGCTTTTTAGTAAATTGTGGAACCAACGATAATATCTCGCTCTAGTCATAAAATGCATGGAACCCACTAGGGGTGGATTCAAGCCGAGTCGAATTGAATAGTACGAGGCTTGAGCTCAGTTCAAGAGCTCGGTTTGAGTCAAAAACTCGTAAGCTCAAGCTTGATTTGAGAAAAAATGTTTTATAAAAATAAAAATTATATATAAAAATATGTTTTATTTGATATTGAAAAAAGTAAGAATTATAATATTTTTATTATATATATTATTTTTTATAATTTTATTATATATATTCGAACTTGGCTCACGAGCCTCACGAGTCGAGTCCTATTAGCTCGAGCTCAACTCGTTTATTAATCAAGCTTGTAAATTGGACTCGACTCGAGCTCAAATAGCTCCTGAAGAACTTGACTCGTGGCAACCCTAGAGCCCACCATTCTCTTTTGTTCAGCTCGTCCAACATATTTCTAGGTTTGGGCCAGGCCTAGGCTATTGCTTTTTATCATTAGGTTCTAAACCTGATCCATGAGTCATTAACATGATCAACCCTATTTGAAAATGATTTTTATTAGAATCAGACAACATTCAAACCAAGTTTTTGTTGGAAAGTGGGGTCACTGTAACTTTGGAGGAGAAGCTCTGAGGTGCGTCTGAAAACATTGTCTTTAGAACGTTATTTGCCCCCACTCAGTTTCAATGAGTTTGCTGTTGGGTTACAGGAAAATCCGTTCCCAAGATACAACAGAGCCTTGGACGAGAATTTGCAACCAGCAAAGTTGAAGAATCTCCGGAAAAACCTTTTGTAAGACTGTAGTAGACCGGACTGAGAAAGAGAGAGAGAGAGAGAGAGAGAGTGGATTTCGAAAATGTGTGTTTTTGAAGTTTGATTCATGCTCCTTAAATAGCTTATGAAGAGGTATGAAGAAAAGGTAGGTGCTGGTTCAGAGAAGGCACTTTGAACAGTTACAGTTTCAAACATTGTGACTGTTTAAAAAGTAGTTAACAGTTATAGTTAATGACTGTTAACTTTGAATTGTGCCTTTTGATCATACCTGACCGAATCGTGACTATTGATCTCATCAACGGTGATCAACGGTCAGCATCGCACCAAAACCAAAACCACCCTTCGTGAGCCACGCGGGTGTGAGCAAAGTGCCCCGCACACATGCACACACATGCATTACGTGGTATCAAACCCCTATATTCTCTTCTACTATTTCTAATGAGTGTAAATCAGCTCCTATTAAAATACTAAAAACAAAGCTTATAATAACAAGTTCAAAACTGGATTTTGTAAGAGAAAAGCTAATTTTTCAATCAAGTGTACAGGTACAATTTCTCATGTAATTGACCAATCAAACCCATTAAATTTAATCTATTATGAGATTAAAATCCAACAGTTTTTTTCCTCACCCACATTCTTCCCTCTTCTTTCTTCTCTTTCTCTATATTTTCTTCTTTCTTCCTTCCTTTGATTAATCCTATTGATTACAAAGTTTTTATTATGTTCTCGATGCCTGGCTGCTATAAGTAAAGAAATTAAGAACTTTTGGTATGTTCACTCCAATAAGCCTGAGAAGATGATTAGGAAGCGACTAGCTAGGAGATATTAACTATATCATCTATTATTGCCAAATGTTTCACGTTCCCACCATTGGCGCTGGCATTCTATTCTGAATTCTTCCAAGCCCTACTAACTTGTCTTTTTGTTGGCACAAGCAAAAGCTATGTTCAAGAAGAGAATGCTATTCTATACCCCAATTAACCTCCTCAAGATCATAGGATCATAGGATCTGATTGTTTGGAAGCCCGCATAAGGTCTAAATATACACGGGAGAAACGAGAAACCCTTCTGCTTGCCATGCATTTGGTCATACCCATTTATCTGTTGGGATGCTGTGGTTCTTTTATTTCCCTCAATGTTGCTTCTTCTGCTCTCTCTCTCTCTCTCTCTCCCTATTTAATTGATTGAGTTTGTTGATTGCATGCAAATTTGTTTCTAAAATACAACGCGAGAAATTGCAATTAACAAAGTTAATTTTTGTGAGACAATAAAAGATAAGAGTATTACTGTCATGAATTTGAGCGAACACTTAATATGAAAAACGGCCAAAATCACCATGAAAAGGAGTGTTTATTTTGAAGAGACTAATGTCTCTTGATTACACCTTATTAAATTAAAGCATCAAGGGTCATGGTTTTTGATCATATTCCCTGAGACCCAATCCCGACAAGGGGTTCCTCGTGGGAACACAAATGTCTGAAATTTTTAAATTTGCCTAAAGCACCACACACATGCACACTACTGCGATACCAAATGCCTTTTGACAAAGAAATAAGAAAGAAAAAACAGAACAAAGATTTTAGTAAAAAAAATAAATTTAAAACTATTTTCCAAAATGCATATATGTATAAATGTGATCTACTATGTATAATCAAACTCATGGGTTTAATCTTCAATGACTGAAATGTATTTTTACACCTCTCCCAACACCAACATTTAGGTGTTTGCAGGCCAGAACAGGGGTAACAACTTGCTTTTAATTGTTATTTTTCCATTGATCCACACTCAGGTCTCTACTCTTGGATTTGTCTAAAAAAAAGTTCTCTACCCTCGGCTTATCCAAGAGAGAGGAAAGTGGAGAATGAATGGCGGTGAAGCTAAGCCTGGCTGCCATTTTGCATATATCTGTCGTGATGGCTAGAGGCTAGACTTTCACCTTGTTTTTGTTCTGATTACTATTCCACCAACAGAAGACATCCCGAAAATACAGAGCTTGCATTCTTTTAAAAACGGGAACGATATTCATGAAACTGGTTTATTTGATATGCTAATTAAAATCTTCTAATAAATTAAAAGAAATTAATTCTTCACTCTTCTAACATGCATGAAACTCTCTCTCTCTCTTTCTGAGAAACAGTAAAATAAGACAACTGGACGGTGGCATTTTATTACAATTAAATTACTAGTCACCAATCCCAGAGACCCAAATACATACTCCAGAAGACAAACGGAGATAACTGAAAAGTGAACAGCATGCATCATTCACTAGTAATCTTCCGACGGCAAAGGCTGGTGAGGGTTGGGTTGTGGGATCATGACAAACTCATACACGAGACCTGCTAATGCTGCACCGACGAGGGGTCCTATCCAATAGATCCAGTGGTTTTTCCAGCGCCACCCAACAAGCGCAGGGCCAAAGGCGCGGGCTGGATTCATGGACGCACCATCAAAGGGTCCGCCGGCAAGTATGTTTGCACCCACAATGAGCCCAATGGCCAGCGGCGCGATGGTGCCCAGACTACCTCTCTTGGGATCAATGGCCGTTGCATATACAGTGTAAACCAGCCCAAAAGTCATCACAATCTCAAGAACAAGCGCATGCCATTCCCCAATGCCGTGTCCCACCGCAAACCCAACCGGTCTCATGTCATCCGTCGTGAACCTTAGCAACAGAGCTGCCACAATCGCCCCTAGAAGCTGAGCCACCCAGAAGAGCAAGGCGCGCAGCAGCGTGATCCGTCCGCCCACGAGCGCACCCAAAGTGACAGCCGGGTTGACATGACCTCCCGATATGTTGCTCGCAATCGACACGGCCACGAAGAGGGCGAACGCATGCGCCACCGCCACTGCCACCAGCCCAGACGCAGAGCTTACTCCAGGGCTTCCGTATAACTTACCTGCACAAGAAGAACTCATCCATCCATACATCACACACATCGATCCACAGTTTGCAAATACGTACTAAACAAATACATACCTAGAGCGAGGACAGAGCCTTCTCCTGCAAAGACGAACATTGTGGTGGAGACGAACTCAGCCAAGGTGGCTCGCAGGGATTCTGGGTGAGTAGCCTCTTCAGACCCTCCAACAGCAAATCTACGTTGTCCTGGCATCACTACTTCTGCCTGGTATCAGATCAGCCGTTTTTGACTCTACTAATTTCTGTTCTGCTTAGAGATACTACTGCTGCAGCATGGAAAGGTTGGAGGAGAGAAGTAATGGAGCGGAAGGTGGGTGTCTTGTATTAATGTAGAGTGGGGGCCGGAGACGAGGAGAGGTTGGTGAAGAAGAGAAGAAGAGAAGAAGAGATGTGGAATGCGAAAATGGGTTGTTTTTGGAGTTTTTATTGACGCGTAGGGGATTGGAACGTAACAGAGGTGACACGTAGGGAAATGTGTTGGCTGCTCAAGTGGTACAAGTTCCCAACTATTATTACTTCGTTTGAATTCGTTCTTATCTAATTTTAATTCTTGCATACTCGTACCTCATAAATAGAGAATGAAAATTAGAAGGGTTCACTGGCCTCATCGTGGAATACACATATTTGCCACCTGTCATTCCGATGTAATTTTGCTTCATATTTGAATTTGTAATTTGTCTTATTTGTTTGTGATGTAGAGTCGGGAATTTTTGTCGTTGCCTGTAATCAAAATTAAAAAGAAAAGAAAAAGTATCAATATATAAACGCTTATTAATTATTAATCAATTTTTTTTTTTTTTAACTTTTCTTAGTCCTCGTCTGTTTTTTGGTATTTTGATAATATGTTTACTCGGGCAAATTACCCCCTGCGAGATATGATATACGAACAGGGCCTTGATTATTTTTTTTCTTGTTTTCTTGTTTTCTTCTCTTTCATTCAATTTTTTATTTGGGTGGGGCCATTTTTGAGAACATTTAAACCTAACATAAATTATGAATCACCCCAAGATTGAATGGGTTCAATTAATCATCATCATAACAATGTAGCTCCACCTTTGTCAATGGTGACACGAGGAGGGTTATCTATTTATTCCGATCAGTTGAATGCAGATGAAGTGGCTGTTCATTACTCCAGTAGTCATAAAATGCATGGGCTCACAACCATTAATTCTCTTTCTTTCAGCCCATCCAGCAAATTTCTAGGTTTGAGGCTTGATTTTGGGCCGAGCCTGGGCTATTGCCCTTTATCATAGGTTCTAAACCCGACCCATGAACCATGATCACCCCTCCTTTGAAAACAATATTTTTTTTACCGTAGGTTCTAAACCCGACCCATGAGCCCTGATCACCCCTACTTGAAAAGAATTTTTCATTGGAACCACACAACATTCAAACCAACCTTTACCAATGGGAACTTCTATAGAAAAATGTAAATCTTTAAATATTATTGGATCAGATTAGAACATACTGGACCAGATTGGATAAATCCATATTCGATCCGATTATAAATCAGCCAAATTTGGATTTAATTTAATTGGACAAGAGTTGTGGGCAGGAAATCTGGTGTCAGGGTGTGCGGTTTGAAGCCCTAACTAGGTCATGGCTAAAAGTTTCTTTGTGGGCTTGTGTCAAGCCTGATTTTAAGCCCATTTGGTAAATTGGGAAAAACTAGAGAGCTTACTTGGCAGGTACTTCATTAATTATTACAACTTTTTCCATTAATGACTCATAAAAATTAGTTTTATATAAACCAAGTATTAGGGACCTTTTGATAATGGCTGATGTGACTGAACTAAATGGATTATTGTGTTGTCTTTTAGTGGACAAAATAGCTATATACTAAGACACTTAACCCTCTGTTTCTCTCTTATTTTTCTATTAAACTGAAAACAGCCTTAGGGCTAAAGTAATCAACATTGCATACCATTAATCAGCCACTTGAGCTGATATCAAACAATTCCCTAGAAACTTGTAGAGGATGTGATAAGTATGAGAGTTCATACCACCTTATAAGCCTGATTTCAATTTATTATACTTATCCACTTTCAACCCAAACAACAATGATACCAAGTAATAACAAGAACAAGATAAATGATGTGCAAAGAACGTAAAATCTTGATTATTTAACAGAGAAGGAGGGTAGCCTAAAATTGAAATGAAGGAAAATTGTAGACCACTGTGGGTATGTAAATACTCATTCAATTTATCTCACTGTTACACTGCCAGCGCACAAAACAGGCCTTGCAGAGAATTTCACAGAAGCATAAAGAAAACCAAGTAGTGAAGTCAACCATGATTCTTGGCTCTTTACATAGATACAAGGCAAACAAACTGAATCAACTGTTTTGTCTTTCATAGGCAATCAAGCAAGGTTCTTCCCAGAAAGGTTGAACTAATATGATTTCACATCTTCTGCTTTATGTATCTCTCCCTTTGTGAATCTTTTCAATCCTTCTCAACACTTCAGTCATATTCGGTCGGTCCTCTGGTTCCATTGCTGTACACTCAAGAGCTATCTCTATAAGATGCAGCATCTCATCATGACCATCTTTTGCAGATAGCAGCTCCATGTCCAGTATATCTGTGGACCATTCATGGCTAACTGCTGCCCGCACCTGGTCTGAAAGATCACCTGTTGTATCATCATTTCCCTTTGAGAACTCACCTGGACTTAGTCCTGTTATGATCTCCAGTAACACAATGCCAAAGCAGTATACGTCAATCTTGTGGGTCAGTTTTTTGTTCTGTGAGAATTCTGGTGACATTCTGATGGAGAGTTTTTCAGAGTATCTCCGAGGGAGGAATGGAAGGAAGCCGAAGTCTGTTAGCTTAGGTTGATAATTCTGGTTGTTGTAAATGATGAGAATGTTGGAGGACTTAAGGTTTGCATGGGGCACACTGTGAGAAGGCAAGCATTCATGAAGGTAAGTCAGACCCTTGGCTATTCCTTCCACTATTGAAAGCCTTCTCCTCCAATTCAAAGCTACTACCCTTCTTTCTCCTCTGTTGTCTAGAACCCAAAAATATGAAAATCATTGAACTGAAACTAATGTGTGAATGGAAATTCATTCTGTTTCATATTAATTTGCTAAGCAATAAAAACAACAATAGATGTACAAATTAATACTATTCAAAACCAAATAGCCTATCTACTCCTGGATCCTTTACTGATCCTATGTTCACATCTTGGTAGATCCAAGAAGTTGCCATTCATTCCAAATGAATTATACTGGTTGCCCTTAAGACCCATTTCCTTACAACTTACTAAGCTTTTGAGCAAGAAAACAGATGAACACTCACAATTTTGCAGAGCCTATGGTCTTTTTACATCTTAGACACCATTACAGCTGCTGAGCTGCAGATTTGAGCTTCTTGTAAGAGACTCGTTGTCTGTTTTTTATATTTTATTGTTTAATTATGACATCCCAGGCTGACCCATTTGACCCAGATGGTTGAACTGCTGTCTCAACACACATGGAAAACCGGTTTCATTTCCAGGCCAGTTTTTAAAGCACTGCTTTATATATGCAAGCCTAACTCTTAACCAATGTTTTGGGAGAAAACCTCAAATGATTCATGGACATTGGTTTTACCAGTTGTGGTGTGTCACTGTGTCAGACAGTAGCCTCTCACCTCATGAATGAGTCTCATTCTAGTTATTATTATACAGAAAAATCTATATAAATAAAAATGAGATTTGGACCTTCTTTACCAAGAAAAGAAAATAAAGACGGCTTCTTGTGACTGTCTTGGAGAAAGGAAAACGGAAGAGACTATACCATGTAAAAGATGATACAAGCTCCCATGAGGGATGTATTCATAGATAACCAGCTTCTCATCCTTGGAGTAGTACAGAGAGATGAGCTCTACTAGGTTGTCATGTCTCATTTTTCCTAGCAACTGCATCCCTTGAAGAAATTCCTTCTTGCTTAACACATTCGTCTCCTTTAGTCTTTTCACAGTTACTGTGGACCGTGTGTCCAGTCTTGCTTTGTAAGTGATTCCTAAGTTTCCCTTGCCCAACAATTCCGCAGAAGACCTTAACAGATCATCTAGGTCAAATGTTGCTCTTTCTTTGTCAAAAAACTCCAGATCCAATGCTCTCTCAGTATCTTCTGTGCTTCCTGCACTCTGCTTTTTCTTTTCTACTGTTTCCACAAAATCCTCTCCTGTCACCAAGAAGAAAATAAAATCTGAATCTGAATTCTACATGTCATGGAACAGCAAGAATCCTTCTAGACAAATTCCTACTCTTCTTTCCTTTTCATTGGGATGTCACGAGTGTAGATCAACAACTAACGTCAGAATATGGAGGACTAGCGAAAATTTATCCTTTATGCTATGTTTGGTTTGATAGAAAACAAGAAAAATAGAAAGTTGAGGGAAAGTTCTTAACAAATTTTGTGAAATTCCTAAATAGAAGACCAACTTTGTATCAGCCAAAGGCTGTATGTCTGCAACATTGAACAACAAAAAGAAAGAACATGCAGAAAAAAAAAAAAAGAAATTCCATGGTTTTGTACTATATAGAGTCATGAATCTCAAGACAAACTGGACAACCATTCATTGCTGCTTTATTGGAAAACCACAACAAAGAAACTTCATTGAAAATTTTGGTAATGAAAGGACAAAAGCACTCATCTTTTACCATCAGGAGCTGCATACCCATATCCCCAACTTTCAAATCCTATCTGGTAAAACTAAGTGCAATCACATCGGTATACACCGTTCTTGGGTTATGTCCTAACATGCATTGAAATCTACAATAATTTCAAAAGAGTATCCAACCAATTTCAAAAGAGAAACTTGGGTTTAAGAGTTGTTCCCTGCTTTAACTAATAAGAAAGCGTGGAACAAGAAATGTACCTGAGTGCTCTCCTTTTGTTCCCTTTCCATGCCTCCTCTGGTAACACAAAAAAACAAGCATGACAAGCAAAGGAACTGACACCGCTGCTACTATAACCAAAGTAATAATCCATGCTTTCAGAGTCTTGTTTTTGCCCTTGGACGGAACCGGATGGCTTGGATTAGGAGGAGCTGAAGGTTCAACTGGTGGAGCAGGAGGAACAACAGGGCATGGTCCATCCAAAGGCTTCCCACACAATTCTAAGTTATGATCATAAGAACTCTTGGAGAACCTCTGAAGAGTGGGAGTTTCAGGAACTGAGCCTTCAAGAAGGTTGCCTGAGACATTGAAATTCCTTAGAGATGGCTGATCAAAAGGTGGGATATGGCCTGTGAGACGATTCTCTTGCAGCTCTAGCCCTGCTAAAGCTGGCAACTTAACAAGGCCGAGTGGGATTGAACCTGATAATCGGTTATGCGAGAGGAAGATGAATTGCAGGTTCACAAGGTTTGTGAGATTGGGAAGAGGACCAACAAGTGAATTGTTTGCCAAGTTAAGCTTCCTTAACAGAGTAATACTTTGTGGAAATGAAGGTGGAAGAGAACCAGTTAACTGAATTCCCTCCAGGACGATCTCAACTACATGCCAATCAGAACAGGCAATACCAACCCACTTGCTTTTATCACCATAGCAAGGAGGGCCTGTCCAATTTGAGTGTAGATTCAATGTAGAATTGAGGGAATCCCTCAGTGGAATGAGAGCATCTCTTTCATATGGGTAGTACTTGCCCACTTGAGAAGTATGAATACTTACTAATTGGGTCATGGAAACCATGAAGCAAATGAAGATACCTAGCAGAGAAAACCTCATGGTATGTAGACTCCCAAACAGGATTAAGCCTGAACTGGGTCTTCTGAACTGAATGATTTCTGACTGGTTCTGGTTGCAGGTCAGACTTCAGAACTCCAGAACTCCAATACTAAGAGGGAGTTAATTCATGTGATTATACAGGGAAACCATGAAGCAAAATGAAGATACCTGGCAGAGAAACTCTCATTGTATATAGACTCCCAAACAGGATTAAGCCTGAACTGGGTCTTTGAACTGAAGGATTTCTGACTAGTTCTGGTTGCAGGTCAGACTTCAGAACTCCAGAACTCCAATTCTAAGAGGGAGTTAATTCATGTGATTGTACGGGTCCGAAAAGAAAAGGATGGTATCGGTATCTTATTACAGGTTTGTCAAACTCTTAATTCTCTAAGTGCGCATGAGAAGCAAGGTGACATAAACTAAGAGACAAGTGAAGAAATTGGAAAAAGAGAAGAGAGAGGGTGGAGAGAAGGAAAGGAGAAATTGACTTTTGACAGCAAACGTTGTATTTGTTGGGGGCCGTTATCTCTTGTTTGTTGGGTCGTTGGGCAGATTATGGAATTTGATGATTTTATTAATTCCCTTTTCTGGTTATTTTCCAGGGAATATAAAGGAGGGGTTGTAAGGTTGATTGGCAGTTGTGCCAACTGCTTATTTCTATTTCAAACGTTTTGGGCTGATCAATACAAATTGCCACATAATTGTTATTAAAGGCTATTTATGATTGCAATAAGCATACCTTAAAAATGCACCTGTCAGATGCTGTTCCTAAAAATAATACCTATTTCTCACCGATTTATATTGATCAATCCAAAACGATTCAAGTAGAAACAAAAAGTGATGCCAAACACACCCTAAAAAGAGGTTAAAATGTCAGATGTGGGGCACGGAAAAACTTTGGCTGTTCCAAGTCAGCCAAAGCTATTTGCCCCTTCCATGACTCGTCACCTAACTCAGGTCCTTGTATAAAGAATATTGACGCAAGCATTCCATGGGGCAATGGAGTCTTGTATAAAGGAAAAATCTCAATCTCTCAAACGGTAAAATTAGCTTCACCTGTAATAGGCCGTTAAGGGCAACTTTTTGCCTTTAATATAAAAAAATAATATATTTTGTATAATAACCGATATGAAATATATTTTTTTGAAAAATATCAAATAAGGGCATTCGTCTTCCTCCTCTGTATTTGGCCGGCGAATGCCCTTATTTTTAATGGAAATGAGAAACCCCATTAAGCCCAATCATCTTAACGGCATTCTTCGGTAGAAAATAAGGGTTTAACGAAAAATTTAAGATGAACACGGTCAAATAAAGGCATTCTCATCTTGCCAGCGAAATGAGATATCTTAACGGAAACTTTTTAAACTAGGAATCGCCACCATGTTCATTCGTCTTCATCCCGTCCACGAGGACATAAGGGCATTCGCCTTAATCTTCTGTAACTTTTAAAAATGGAAAAATTACCCTATTCTAAGAAGGAAAGGCGATGGGTATATTTTGTGCTATCAATGGAAAATTCGGGATGGGGCCTTTGCAGATTGTTGTCGGAGAGGTCAAGCCGAAAGAGATGCTTGAGGGAACCAATCTTAGTTGAGACCACGTCGCAGTGTTGGGAAGAAACTAAGTTTATCCACAAACTATTTCTCTCCCAAAAATAAAAACTTGTAGATATTCAACTATCACAATTCCAAGCAAGATATCAACAAAAACAATCATAAGCCAAGCAAAGAGAGACACACACGATATTTAACATGGAAAACCCCTCCAATGTGAAGGGTAAAAAACCACGGGGCCAAGGAGACCCAACCAAAAATCTCCACTAATAACTTGAGGTAACAATTACAGCAACTCAAATACCACAATATGCTCACAAACTTAGAGCAAATACAGATTCTCAAACATACAAACGAGAATATTAAAAACGGTGAAAATAACAGTCAGAAAAACTCACAAACGCGGCTACTGTTCAGGCCACAACATGGAGACCTTCACTACTCCAAATCAGATCTCCACCGTTCAGATCGTAGGTCTGTGAGTTTCGAACAATCTCACCAAATTTCAGCCAAATCGAACCACAAATGACCCTTGATCAGAGTAATTGATGAAGACTGCCATGAGATGTTTTCTTTTCCCGAACAACTACGAGTTGCTTCTGTTAGACCTCAAATAACCAGCGATTCAGAGCTCCGATCAAAGATCCGATCGTTCAGAATAACGAAAAATGAGTCATCCACTTACTGTCCAAATTTCTGCTCGATCGGACGGTGGATCGGAAAGTTTCGGCCATTTGATGAACTCTGCGCACTGAGAAATCTGCACAGTATTTCGATTTTTCTCTTTTCCTCTCTCTCTTCAATACGCCGCGCGCAAAAAAAGATCTAACCCTAGTTTTTGTTTTTCTTTTTTGAAAAACAAAAAAAAAAAAAACAGTTGGCTAAAGGAGAGTGGGCTATAATATGGGCAATATCCCATAATGGGTTGGGCCCAACAATTCTCCCCCTCTAGCCCATGAGAGAAGAGAGACACTTCAAAAAAAGGCAACTATGCAAATTTAAGGCCGGCTGCTCCGGCACAGTTCAAGCTTCTCTCGAGGCACCACTTTTGTCATCATGTCAGCAGCATTTTTGTCAGTGTGAATCTTTTCAAGTTCAAT
>NW_010729074.1:7448050-7471713 GCF_000365185.1 Nelumbo nucifera
CACTTATTTTTACATTGGTTTTAAATTTTGGATTTAGTCGTCTTAAACTCACAATGACTTTTTAACATTTCTCTTAAAATCATCATGACCTTTCAACACCTCCAAAGAGCTCTGTTTAGGGATGGCAACTTTCCCCATAATACCAGGGCCCCATCTTGCCCTAAATTGGATGGGTTTTTCTTGATCTTAAACAGGGATGGAGTTTGCATATAATTCCCCATAATTAACCTAAAATAAGCTTAGGTTTAATATTAATTTTTAAAATATCCTTAAAATTCCCCCAAATTCTTAAAACCTAAAGTATCCCAGAATCAATATTTAAAATATCCCTAAATTCCCATAATCCAATTTCTAAAATACCCCCAAATATTGTATTTTTGGGTAGGGTTTGTTGATGCCTAGTTTGACTAAATTGTATATCGAAAGCTCTTTGGTTGTTTTTGAGCTTTAATAAACAATAAAAATTATAATTATAAAAACTGAAATAAATAATTTAAGATTCAATTTTCTCCAAAAATTTAATAAGAACTAAATGCTATAAAAATAATTTATTTTATCTACCTCAAATGATTTACATGTTTTATTTTACATATAAATTATATGTTTTAAATGAAAACATATTTATAAAAATTGGAAATTATAATTATAAAAATGAAATAAATAATTTAATTTTTAATTTCTTCAAAAATTTAATAAAAATTGAAAATTTAAAAAATATTTTATTTTATCTAGCTGCCTTAAATAGTTTATATGTTTAATTGTATGAAAAAATTATATGTTAAGATGAAAACATATTTATTATTTGAACATAGTTATTATTTATATAAAAATATACTAAATAAATAAAATTTCCTAAAATTTTAATAAAAATTAAATATTATAAGTATTAATTATTGTATGATGTGTACATGTTTTAGAATGCAAGTATTGTTGAGCGTATCTGCATTTGTATCTATATCCAAGCTATTTAATACAATATCTGATACCAATACTTTGGTCATTATAGAGACCCGGAAGCTTTTGATATCCTCATGTCCTCTATTCTATCCTTCTAGTCATCACAAGATAGACGACCCCGCAATATATCTATACTACTATAAAATGTACGATAGCCTCTAAAATTTCTAGAACTTTTTTTGGCTAAAATACCCCCTTTTTTGGAATATGGCCCCTTCTATTGTAAGGGTAGAAAATGTAATTTGAATACTATTATTCAATGCATTCAATTTCCTCTCCTTAAATCCCACATTTAAGGTATTAGTGCAAGATAAAACCTAGAACCATGGCTTTTGATAGATTGTTGTGACCAAATTTGGATTTACTTGTCTTAAACTCACAATGACTTTTTAACATTTCTCTGAAACTCATCACAACCTTTCAAAACCTCTAAAGAGCTCTTTTTAGGGATGGCTACTTTCCCCGTAATACCAGGACCATATCCTGCCCCAAATTGGGTGAGTTTTCCTTGATCTTAAAAAGGGACAAGGGAGGATAGGGCTAGGATATAATTCCCCATAGTTAACCTAAAATATGTTTAGGTTTAATATTAATTTTTAAAATATCCTTAAAATTCCCCCAAATTCCTAAAACCTTAACTATCCCATAATCAGTGTTTAAAATATCCCTAAACAGAGCTCTTTGGAGGTTTTGAAAGGTCATGATGATTTTAAGAGAAATGTTAAAAAGTCATTGTGAGTTTAAGAYGACTAAATCCAAAATTTAAAACCAATGTAAAAATAAGTGTTATAATTATGTAATGCAAAATATAAAACAAAGATAAGTGTGATAAACATGAATTATAAATGAAATACAAAATTTAAAACCAATGTACAAATAAAACCATTTTCATATCTAGATAGCAAGTCAATGGTCTAACCTTCTAGGTCAAATGGGTTTGTCTAAGATGTTATAATTATGTAATAAATAAATAAATAAATATATATATATATATATAAACTCAAAGAAAAATACAAACTTTGTATCAATCATTTTGATACATTTTTAATATTACATATCCATCATATTAAAAAAATAAATGTAAAAATAAGAACTACTTTTATTGATGATGGAAACGGAATACATGATTTAAAATCAAGCGAAAAAGCGAAATGGTTTTTCCAATCCAGGTGTTTGGTTAGTAGTTCAACTGTCCATGTTAAATGAGTAAACACATGATGTTATAATTTAATAATAAAATATAAATAAAGTTCTAAAAAATATAAAAATTTGTAGAGAAATTTGGGCACATTCTGTAATATTATATATTCATTATATAAAAAATAAATATGATAAATGAGAATCATTTTCATTAATGATGAAAATGGGATAAAAATTAAGAAGACAATAATAAAGAATATTAATGTCTAACACATGAACATGCTAATAACCATGTCAAATCAATGGTTTAATTTGCTAGACCAACAATTTTTTAAGCTACGTGTTTGAGTTGAAAACAGCATTTACACGAATACATCATGCTTTAATTGATCATTTAAACAACATTTACACTGAAAAACTATTGTCGTCGTCATCATTTGAAACTAACAACCATGCCTCTGTTGGCATCCCTTGGAAATTCCATGGAGAAAATGTAGTATATATAGACGTCGGCAAGGAAGGCCCACAGAAGTGGTTTCCTTTTGGTGAACGTCGGCAAGGAAGATTACAATAGGTTAAGGCCTCTAAGTTATATATAGACGTCGGCAAGGTTCATGCAAAAAATTGTCTAGGACCCACAGAAATCTCACACATTCAACAATTAATACAGTAGTGGAAACCCAGATATGAGACACTGCAGTGCCACTTCTTGTGATCAAGCTTGGTATATATATATATATCACTGCTGAACTCAAGAAAGAAAACAAGCATTGTAATGGCGAAATTAATGCAATTAATTAAATGAAGGCCCCATTATTCAACATGCATATATGCTTCATGCAAAAAATAGCCTAGGGGCTAGGACCCACAGAAATCTTTACTACGTAGTGTCTCAATTCTGATTCAATGGCGCCACCTGATTCATCTCAGTTTCTCAATTCTGATTTGCCTAGTTGTGCAGTAACTACTTGCACCAATGTTCTGTCGTTTTAAGCTGGTTGGTAATTCTGTAACAAAAATCAATTTTACTTTTCCTAATTAGTTTATCATGTAGAGCAGCTTTCCAGTACAACCATTACTCCATCTTAAATTGTCTTTGTAATTTGTTTAATTTTCTGTGAATTAAGTTGTGGTATTAATCTTAAATAAATCAGAAGATCGATAATTAATGGGGCAGTTTGATAATTTTACAATCCACTGCAATGTCACATATCGCTGTTAGACTTATATTTTCAAAAACTTAGGGGGGCGAATGCTGCTGTCAGATAATGAAGGAAAAGCTGGAAGGTAGAGTTTGCTTTCTATTTGTTTAGTGGGTGAACAAGGCTCATTCTTTGTTTAGTGCTGTTAATTCTCTCAATCTTTATACCCTTCTTAGTGATTTACTTTCTATTTGTTTTGGCATCTTTTGTTTCTATCAAAAACTAAAAAAAGTTCAAGCCCTTCAGTTTCATTACCCCAAAGTAAAAGGTTTAATTAACTGGCGAGTGCCGATTTCTCTTTTAGGTTAACAGAAAACCAAACTAGTACCACCGGTTTTTGCAAAACACTAAACTAATCGATTCCACTAACTAGAGTTTTCGGTTTTTCAGTTTTTGTTGAGCACCACTAGTCTTAGTGTTCACCAATCTCAAAGTCAGCTTGAGAACTGTTTTGCTAGTGTTTATGGGCATGGTTTTTTAAACCAACCTGGAAACAGTTTGAATGGTTAAATGCCCAGGTCAATGATTTATTGACCAAAATTAACGATTTTTGGAAAAAATTTAATTTAAAAAAAAAACAGAATCGCATAATTTGCTCCCACCAACCAAATCAAACTAAGTAGATACCCGTTTAATGTGTTCCAAGAGCTCATCAGACAACCCACTGCGCTTTCTATTATATATATTTATTGTCAAAATAAGAGTTGGCAATGATCAATTCACGGTTGCAATTGTTATGAAATGGGTGAGATATATATATATATATATAGAGAGAGAGAGAGAGAGAGTGAGAGAGAGGCAGGTCCACGTGCCTTGAATGACGTTTGTCTCCTCTGCTTACCGCCAATAGCTGTCGGGCGTAATGGGATATTTTTTTATGGGAAATTAAATTAAACCATTGGTGTAACAAGTAAAGTTCATTAATTTTACTTGACTCAGATCTGGAAATTTTGTCAGTGGGGTGGTTTCTCTGGGGTCGACGTTGCTAGAAGGATAGAAGCAGACACGATGTAAATACGTTTTGGAATTGCATATAAATTATAATTCATTAAATTTAAAGTTGAATTATCAACATTATATAATCAATAATACTAAGACTCTAAAACATGTATGCATCATATTATAATGATCATTATAATTTTTAATTGTTATTAAAATTTTGGAAAAATTTATTTATTTGATATATTTATATATAAATAATAAATATGTTTTCATTTTTTTTAACGTATAATTGTTTCGTTTTAATCTTTTAGACAATAAAACAAACCAAAAGAAGTAGGAATAGAAATGGGGCAGGTTCAGGGTAAGGCACCTTCTCCCTGTTGGGGACGGCAAATTCGAGTCAACCACTTAAAAATATATTATTTGAGAGTAATTTAAAAATTGGATAATGGAAATTTAAGGATATTTTAAACATGGGATTATGAAATCCTAAATATTTTAGGAATTTTGGAGAATTTTAAGGATATTTTAAAAATTAATATTATATGTGAACATATGTTAGTAATTTATCATTGAATTTGGAGCGGGTTTGGGGGAATTATATGCAACCCGCATCTCCGCCCCATCCCCGTTTAAGATTTGGGAAAACCCACCCAATTCAGGGCAACAGGGCAGGTCCTCGGTTTTATAGGGATTGTTGCCATCCCTAAACTGGGGAATTGTTGCCAATTCTAGGTTTTAGCTTGCACTAGAGGTGTAAAACAAGCCGAGTCGTGTCACCCTCCCCTGGGATAACTTGGGGGTTGGCCCGGCTCAGCCCATGCGGGCATGTGCCATGCCACGGGCCGGGCGGGTTTATGGGCCAAGCCTTGGGCTAGGCTAGGCCGTGGATCGAGCCAAAGCTACTTATTTAAAAAATTGAAAAAAACTTAAATTTTTAATTTTATATGAATTTTGATGTATACAATTGCTTATATATACAATAATTAAATAAATTAATATAATAAAATTGAAAAAATTGTTTATTTTATTAATATATTATATACTATATATTTTTATATAATTATAATTTATATAGTATATTATATATTATATTATATATAAATATATATATAATATATACAAATAATATATGAGTCATGCCGTGGGCTAGGCCGTGTCGGCACGTGGGCCACAGGGCGGCACGACTCACTCGGTCATGCCATGTCAACATGTGGGCCACGGGGCGATACAGCCTGCTCGGTCATGTGCCAGCATGTGGGCTGCGGGGCAGCATGGCCTACTCAATCATGCCATGCCAATCCGGCCCACATGATCGTACTAGGCCCGACATGACCCATGGACCGTCATATCGGGCCATGCCGAGCCGATCCAAATTCGTACTGGGCCGCGGGCGGCATGACCCAATTTTCACCTCTAGCTTGCACTGATTGCTTGAGTTTGGAAAGAGTACTATACAAATATGTAGAGTAAAAATACATACAAAATACAAGGCTTTGTACTCTACAAATTTGTATTTGTAGCCGAAGTAAGACACTAAGACCATTCTTGTGAAAAACCTATTATAAATAGACATCTCCAGGCTCCAATATCATTATAAGCACCTCTCTCTCTCTCTCTCTCTCTCTCTCTCTCTCTCTCTCCCCATGGAGGCTGCTGGTTCAGCGCTAAATCTCCACACTTCCAAGTACTTAATGCGTCATGCATATTCAGTCCTTTTTTATCTCATCAGGTTTTCCACTTTCTTGAGCATGATTTTGATGGAAGCTTTTCTGTTTCTAAACAAATGGAGACCCATCTACCAACTTCTCCCCTTATCTTATTTTGTTTTGTTCCTTGTAGTAGTTCAACGCTTTCTTTCAAGCACCTGTTCTATCTATATGGTGGACTACTCATGTCTCAGGCCACCGGGCTTCTGTAGGGTCCCTTTATCATTCTTCGTTGAGCTTGTTTCCAATGCGAATATCTTTAACAAAGAAACCGTGGATTTTATGGCCAAAATCATCACTTCTTCCGGACAAGGAGAAGAGACCTACTTCCCACCTTCACTGCACTACATCCCACTAAGATCCCATCAGCAGGACTCCATTAATGAAGTACACATGGCCCTGTTCCCTGTCATGGACGACCTTCTCTCTAAAACCAACATATCTCCTGCTGACATAGACATCCTTATTGTTAACTGTACCGTCTTCTGTCCATCTCCTTCTCTCCCTTCCATCATCGTCAACCGGTACGCCATGAGAGATGACATTAAGACCTTTCATCTCTCTGGAATGGGTTGCAGTGCTTCGTCAGTTGCTCTCACTCTCGTCAGTGATCTCCTAAAGGTTTACAAAAACTCTAACGCTGTCATTCTTAGCACCGAGATCCTCTCCGCCGGGTGGTACCCCGGCAACGAGCGATCCAAGTTGCTCCTCAACTGCACCTTCCGCATGGGTGGTGCAGCCATCTTGCTTACAAACAGAAACAAAGCCCGAGAAACCTCCAAATACAAACTGTTTCGAACTGTAAGATCCCAAATAGCTTCCATCGATAAAGCTCACTTTTCTGTGATGCGAGAGGAGGATTCCCAAGGCAAACTTGGGGTAAACATCAACCAGAACTTCCTGCAGTTTGTTGGCTTGACTCTGAGGTCGCACATCACTCTCTTTGGTGCGTCCATCTTGCCCATAAAAGAGAAGCTTCGTTACACTCTTTATGTACTGAAGAAGCGATTGATGATCAACCAATCTGGAGATATTTACGTTCCCAACTTCAGATCTGTGATACAACACTTCTGTTTACCAGTGTCAGGAATACCTTTTATAAGGAGAATAGGCAGTGGGTTGAAGCTTACAGAAAGGGAGATGGAAGCAGCCATCATGACGTTCCATCGGTTTGGAAATCAGTCCTCAGCTGCCATGTGGTACGAGCTGGGCTACATGGAGGCAAAGGAGATGGTGAAGCAGGGTGATAAGGTGTGGCAGCTTGGGTTGGGGACAGGGTGGAAAGCCGCTAGTGTGGTATGGGAGTGCCTCAGGGATTTGTTGGATGAGAAGGACAATGGGCCATGGTTTGATTGCATTGACAAATATCCCATCAATAGTCCACGTGTCTAGTTTAATTCCTACGTACTACTGTTTGTTGATGATATCATAAGTGGAAATTTAATTAAATGTAGAAACTTTCTTTTTTAGCTGAGTAAGAGACAGGCTCCCCAACATGGGATGTTCATGCAAAATCTGAAGCTGTATTGTACTATATATGCAATCAGCTCTGAATTCAAATCTGATCTCTCCAAATCTAGTCATTTATTGAAATTGTACCCAATGTGGATGAATCCCAATCCAGTCCAATATAAATAGATGTACCCTCCTTAGGGTTCATGATGTAAAGAACTTTGTTGATTTATCAGTGTTATAATATCTTATTTTTAGGTCCATTTGGTTTGCAATAGTAATAGAAATTCTTTGGAATTGGAATCAAAATGATTCATTAATTTCAATTAGTCCTTTTTGATTCAGACAGAATGGAAATGGAAATGAGAATAGGGATGGGAATAGTAATGAAATTTCATTTCTAAAGAGGAGCAGGAAATGGCTATTTCTTTAAATGAGAATGAAAATGAAAATGGGATTTCAATTCTATCTAATCAAATAATTGGAATTAGAATAATCTATTTTGATTCCGATTTTAAACTCCTATTCCCACCAACCAAATGGGACCTTAGTTATTTTTTAAATGTTATCAAGTGGGTAAGAGAGAGGAGGCCATGTGCCTTGAATGACGTTTGCCATTTTTAGTAGTCACAGCGTTGGGGCAATTGAACGGTTGGGACGTTGGGGGTAATGAGATATTATTTTGATGGGTTGCAACACTAATGGTCACTTTCTGATGATTTATTGTTAGTGGGGTCATCTCTCTCGGACCGACCGATGATGACTATTAGAATAAAACAGGATACGAAGATTGTAAAGTTTTTGGGTCTTTATAATCATTATAGTATAGGAATGGCAACGGGGCAGGTTCGGGGCGGGGATTACATTCCCCATCCCTCACCCCGACCCTGACTCCCAAATCACCCCATCCCCGTCTCCGATCCCTGGTAGGGAAAGGAATCCTCCCTCCATCCTTGACCCCGATGGGGATGAATTTCTCGTCGGAGACCTGAATCCCCGACAGGCTAAGAGTGATTACCTAATTCCAAAGAGATTGAGAGAAAGACTGAGAGTGAGGTCGACGACAAAGAGAGAGATTGAGAGAAAGACTGAGACTGAGGTCGACGACAAAGAGAGAGATTGAGAGAAAGACTAAGACTGAGGTCGACGACAAAGAGAGAGATTGAGAGAAAGACTGAGAATCTAAGACTGAGAGATTGAGACTGAGAGAGAGAAAGAGAGAGAGAAAGAGGATCGTTGCGAGAGTTAAGGTCAGCGAGAGAGAGAGTCCGACAGGCGATGGTGACGATAGACGAAGGTTGAAGGAAGATTAAAGAATTGAAACTCTTCTTTGAGTATCTCTTTTCTATCCTCTGTTCGATGTCCGACGAGCGAGTAGCAACAGCGACGGCGGTCGACGAATCGATGACAAAGACAAAGGAAGACGAAGGCACGAAGTTAGGGTTCAGAAACAAAATTCTCTCTTCTCTCTATCAAAGACTCGAAGGTGAAGTGTTTTGTGTTTTGCAGTCGAGGGTTTTAATGTTTTACTATTTTTTAAGTTTTAATCTTTTAAAAAAACAAATAATAATTATTATAATTATATAATATTATATATTATATATATATATTAATCGGGGCCAGATCAGGGTGGGGATTGCATTCCCCATCCCCGTCCCCAAACCCGATCAAGGATTCAAGGATCGCCCTCCAACCCCGACCCTGCCAAAGTACCCCCCCATACCCGACCCCATCAGGCTGAAGAGCTCGAATACCCGTTGGGGACGGGGAAAATTGCCACCCCTATTAAAATATGGTATTGGGTATTGTATTGAATTGTTTGGATATAAATGCATGCTTTGAAAATACATATAAATTATATAAATATATTAATAGTATTATATTTAAAGCTGAATTATTTATAAAGAGAAACATTACAATCAACAATAATATCATAAGCAACAGGCATCAATCCACTATGCGTTTGGTAATGACAGGGGAGGGCGGAGGCAGGAGAGAGAGAGAAAGAGAGAAGTGGACATCTTTTCGACGTCGGCATAGAAGAAAGAGAAAAGAAGCTCGATTTGTATTTTATTCTTCCTTTCTTCTTCGTCAGCTCCAACAAAGAAAATTTGAATAAAATTACAGAAACAATGAAGAAAAGCACACAGAAATCAAAAGAATACAGCCTCGTAATCCCATAGATTTCTCCCTGTAAGAAAAAATATAGTATATTAACCATAGGGGAATACAGAGACGTCGGGTGGCCTCTAGCCCTCTAGGGGAACGGATTCCAAAACCAAAGGTTTCTTCTCTTCTTAAACCTTCACTTTTCCATCTAATAATCAATCCCTTGAGGCCAAGAATGGTGTATTCTTTGGCTGTAGCAATCTGAACCGAAACTTCCAATTTAGTGATGGAGATTAGTGGGATATTGGGAACGAATAGAGGCACTCTTTCTTTAGTAACCCAGTTGGGTGGCCAGATTATCCAACGCTTCTCTTACTGTTTAGTAGAATCTTCTCTCTCCAAGAAGATTTCCAGCTTTATAAGGTTTGGCAGCGACGTAGTCATCAAAGGAGGAAACGTCCAAACAACCCCATAGCACCGGTGGTTGCGTCATTGACTTGGGCTCCGCCTTCACTTACATTGATCAGAAGCCTTACGAAAGTGTAAAGAATGTATTGGTGGATTACTTTGCTTGGCTGAAACTAAAGAGGGATGATTTATCAGAGGCCATACACTTTGGATCTCTGTTACGCATTGCCAAAAAAATAAAAATAAAAAATTCTGGTTTTCTCAAGTTCATCTTCCACTTCCAAGGAGCTGATCTTGAAACGATACCAGAAAATGCGTTCTTCGGAAATTTAGAAATTTAAATGGAGACAGACGAAGATGAGTGGAACCAGGGTAATTTAAAAATTTTAATGTTTGAATAATCTTTTATTCAAATGCTTCATTTTGAAAGTTTTAAAAAGACGGGTAAAATAGTCTTTTCCATCTTTCTGGATTTAGTTTATATGTTTTCATTTTTAACATATAATTGTTTTATGGGCAAATATCTTAAGCTACTTAAAAGGATTTTGTCGATAGAGTATCCTTAAATTTTCTGAGCGATTAATAAAGAGATGAAAAAGACTATTTTACCCATTATCTTCCTTCAATTTTTCAAAATGAAAAAAAAGGGAAACAGAAAAAGAGTATAGGTCAGGGAGGGAGTGTAGACAGTCGAACAGGGAAGCTGAAGTTTGCTCCGGCTAATCCTCTAGACTTTCCGAACTATGAGGGTTGTGAGTTCTTGCTCATATATGGCTCAAATGACATAGATGTAGAACTGGTGTTGAGCTCAAAACAGAAGGGGAAGCAACAAAGCAGATTGTTTAGATTTGATTAAAACGGAGCGAACTCACACCTGAATCCAAGTCACTAGAGATCTCATCAATGGCTGCCGCATCTGTTGCTCTTTCACACCCCATGAGGAAAACGTTTACAATTTACATGGAAAAACTCACGAACAAGTAGAGAGATACGAAGAAATGGTCTGTGCTGACGGCTGAAAGAGTAAAACGTTGCACACCAGCCATCTGGTTTAGACTGTATCCTCCATTACAATTTCTTATTAAAATTTCATTAAAAGTGAAAAAGAGAAACACATTCTTCAAGAACACTCGTTGATCTTTCCACCCTCGTTGTCAATCAGCCTAAAGATGATCAGTGGTGAGAAAGAGAGAAGATGGTAAGTCACTAAGTCTAGTTCGAGCGACAGGACAATTCGTCCTTTGGTTCATGGTTCTCTTCTCTACGCCTACCCATGTAGCCATACATGGAAAGATTTTGATTCTTCTTATTTTTCTTCCTCTTTTGTTTCCGCTCTCTCTCGTCTTTCCCCTCTAGACTCCATTAAGTCCAGAATGTTCTGTTACAGTAGAAATTACCGTTTTTTCAATAAAAAAAAGTTGGTCAGAGAGGAATACATTCACGTAAGCTTTAGGTAAGAAAAATAAGCCAAGAATTCTGCTTTGTTTCTTTAGTTTGGGAGTTCTTTTTTTTTTTTGTTCCGCCATGGCTGCGGCTACATTCTATTATGCTTCTGTTACCTAGCTTGCATGGCTAATTCAGCTTTCCTTTTGTTCTTGCTCAAACTCTTCTTGTGTAGTTGGTCACCAACCTATCAAGTTCCATTCCATAATGTTTCTGTATCAACGCTATCAATGTCCACTCCAATCTCATCATCATGCTGGCAGAGGGAAGAATTCTCTTTGATAATCTAGAAAATGTTATCTAGCTTTTCTGAAGGCAAACTCTGAAGGTTATTGCTGAGTCGCTGCTTCTCTTCATATGTCATGTCCCTCTTATGGAGATCCTTTGCCTTGGGCTTCTTCAAAGAGGAGTTCTTCCAGTAGGAGTAAAAACAGCGGGCTTCACTTGGAATAATGGGAAGTGTAATGGATTCTGACCTATCCAGCTGCCGTCTCGCTTCTGCAAGAGGTTGGAGGGGGAGCAGGAGCCTTCCTCGAAGTAGGTGTAGGTAACCTGCATCATGCATCATGGTCCATCTCATACCTCGAATCAAGATTATGTTCAGCCTGTAAAACTGCCCACTTCTCTTCAAATATCATAGACAATTGTTCTCCCATAATGTGAACATCCTGGGTTATACGTCATCGCATTTCTGAAATTAAGTCTTACATCCTCTACAAACTCCCTAGGAGACTTGTACCAGTTCTTGTTCAGCCTCGACTTCATGGAGAAGGTGACGACCACCGTGGAAGCCGAAGAGCGTAACCATTTCTCCGTCGCCTACAAAAACGTCATCGGTGCTTGACAAGCTTCTTGTTACAAATAAAATGGTGCAAATAAAAACAGAAGGTGGCAGAGTCCACCAATTCGTGATCCCCTGAAGGCTTCAGATCTTTTGTTTCATTTTATTTTGTTTCATTTTACTGTCATTTCCTTATTTGAATTGCAGTTTATCCCATAAAGGCTTTGATGAGGGGTGATTTGGCCCGACCTACCAAATAGCGAACATGTGGATGCAACCTGCTGACTAGACAATGATTCAGCATTTCCTACCACCTCAGTAGGCCAAATCACCTTGGGTACCTCGAGCATTTTGACCAGGATAGAGGTCCGAGTAGCTCGGGATAGCCCAACCTGCCGAGGTGACACATAGCAAACTTCTAAAAACAAGCCACCTATCTCCGATCTCTTCAAGATCATGCCACACGACTATAGGTCTTATCCTCATCCCGCTCGGATCGGACGAACACGATAAGCTTTATCGGCAAACATGAATTCCACCTCCTAGTGCGGAATAGACTCCTAACAACGCAGGCTAAGGATCTTGGAGGTGTTTTGTGAAGCCCATGCAGCTCATCTATATAAGGGCATCTACCCCAATAACCCAAGGTATGTGTGATTTATTGAATTCTAGCTCTCTTGCTATCAAGCTTTCAGCTTGCAAAATCGGTTCACCCCATGTATTGGTGGGCAAATTTGCGTTTTGATATTAGTATAAGTCAAAGTTAGGATTCATATTTAAGTTGGCTCTTAATTCAATCCATCTAATTAATAACCCTACTTTATTAGATAGAACAAAAAGGGATTAAAAGAGATTTAAGAGTGATATATATATATATATATATATATATATAGAGAGAGAGAGAGAGAGAGAGAGAGAGAGAGAGAGAGAGAGAGAGAAATGAACGATTTCCTCAAAAAATGTTACTATTTTCCAGTGTATGGTAAATGACCACAAAATACAAGCATTTTCCAATAGAATATAACGTCCCAATCACGTTTAGGAAAGTATTCATTTTTCTATTGGATATCAATTTCTGAACAGTTTATATTGCATTTCCTTTCCTCCAATTTACATGCAACCAGATGCAGATTTTGGAAACTATTTCATTTGATGTCTGGATCATTTTGTTTGATGCAGAATTTGGAAACTACTTCTCCCTTAACAAACATGCGAGTACTCTGTTTTCTGTGTTCAAAACAATATGCGAGTACTGTGTCTGGATTCATTTTGCAATAACATTGCGGTTAATAAGCATTTTCTGTTCAAAACAATATGTGAGTAATCTGTGTCACAAATCAAGTAGTTTTCAATAACAAATTATCAATTGGGTGGGCTCCTGGTTTTTCAAAAAACGGAATATATCCCTAAAAAAAGAAAACAGTCAATTTTTTTATTGTTCATCTTTCAGTACCTGAGAATGCATCCCACTATTTTATTGTTCAAAATACATCTGTGGCGAAATGCAACTTTTACAGTGAATTCAAGGAAAAAAGACGTGCCAAGGATCAGGAAAGTGAAATCAGCATCTCACGGCATTCTTTTAGTCCAGTGTAACAATATGTTAATATAATTCCAATTTTATTGAATGTCTGAAGAAAATCTGTTATCTTAATCGGTTAAGAGTATCATGCTATTAACACAAATGTATCCTTGTACATTCAAAACCTACAGGTTAAACTGTCTAAACTCTAAGCATCACAAGTGCAACCTACAATAAAGTAAATCAAGTATTCAAAATTAAATACAACGTCTCATCGAAACATGACAATAAGAAAGGTGACCAACCGGGAGGAAAGGCAGATAAGGGTAAACCTGCATTTAGATTAGGTGCACCCATAAAAATGAGCACTGTCAGTGAGCCTAGGCACTATTACTAAAACTGTCTTTTAAACACTGACAACAAATATCATTGGACAGCATTTTGATTCTTCTGTACTGAACAGCGCAATATAAATACCACTGGATTTGGATAATCTGAGATAATATATAATACACAACTGCTAGTTATAAAAAAATGACAAATATTAGTGCCCTATTAGTGATTCCAAGCTTTCTCGTGATAATTTACACAAATACATTATTTGCTTATGCCGAATTCAGCATCTCCATGACTTGAAACGTGTTTGAGCTTGATGCCTTTATTTAAGGAATTGAAAACATGATTTTGGAGTTGTCCAATTATGAAGAGAACCATAAAGATAATCTGGGCGGGACAGCTTTAAGGAACATCCTGGCCTTGGTAGCAGACAACAGCTGGCTGAGTTATAACTGATTTAAGCTTCTTTAAGTTTTCTACAGGCTTATCTTCAGCTAACTGCTGCCACAGCAGGAAGTAGTTGAGCACCAATAACATTATAACATCTACTACAGAGGGTTGGATGCTCAGAAAAGGAACCAACTTGGGGTGAGTAATTCCAGCATCTTTCACATTTTGAACCCTCAGCACGTGAAACACCAATCCAAATTCTGCTCTTCCCTCCAATAAGATAATCTCCTTTGTATGGAATATTTTCCATCAATTCACTCTCCAATGAAGAAAGAATCTCAACCTGCAATTTTCATTTCATTTTCAGGGAGTGAGGTCACATTAAATATGACAAATCGACCACAAGGAAATGCAATTTGGTCATGCAGTGCTGCTGACCACACAGAATTAGAGGTGCCTTGCGGTTTTTTCTCCTTTTTCATTTTTTCCATTTTTAAAAGAGATCGTGGGTTAACTGTGAGTTGTTAGGAACTTGGATTGATTAAGGCAGGGTTTAATACCAATTCTAAGGTTCCAATTCCGTCTGAACTAAACTATGCAACACTTTCAGCAATTGATCTGGATTCTTGAATCAAAGCTAGGGGTGATCTTGGAAAGGGCTGGGACAGGTTTAGCACCTATTTCAAGGGGCATAATCAATCCTAGGCCCAGCCTGGCCAGTACTATTCTGGGATAATGGAAAGGGTAAAGTATTAGACAGTCAAGAAAAATGCCCAGAAAATGTATATGGCAGAAATGAAAATGTTGAGATGGATGAGTGGGAAAACTAGAAAGGATAAGATTAGAAATGAAGGGGCTAAGAGTTGGGGGAAGATAAAAAAGACCTAGGTAGAGATTAGTCAAAAATGATTCAAATCCCAGTGCCACCAGGGTTTCACGGGGGAGGGGGGGTATGGGCATGGAGGATGGGCTACACCTGTTGTCTAGTTCAATGAATAAAAAAAAGAAAGTAAGAAATGAATCAAGGGCCATTAATTTAACAATGAATATGGTACTGAACAGAACAGAATGGTGCAAGTCATGTAGCCAACCCCATAAAGTTAGATGAAGATGGTAATATATGTATATTCTAGAGTAGGCTTGGGGCCCAAATGGGCCAACTTTTTGGGCCCAGGCCCATTCCACAAATTTCTGGGCCTGATGCAGGATCAGGCTTCGACACAAAACCAAGGTCCAACCTTGGAAATTTGTAGGCTGGGCTTGACTAGCTAGCCATGCCAGGAATAATCACCTCTACTTAACTCATTGAATGGGTGAATCTGAAAACATAAAAAAGCATCCACTTATCTGAAAACCCTGTGCAGCCAGTGTAAGCATTTCTAATTGCCCATTAGGTTCATCAGTAAACTGTAATTCTGATTATGTCACCCCAAAAGTTTCCCCATCAAATCAACAGACACAATAACTTAATGCACCAGTGAACCAAAGGAAAACTATTGACTTCTGGTTCATTTCAGCTAATGAGTAAATTTCAAGTGCCAAAGTGTCCCAGAAACCAACATACCTGTGATGTTATAAATATACGATGCAACATGTCTGCGTCATTTCTGGCAATACACATTCCATGTAATCTTGATGCCATGTCAGCATCGGCAGAATGCAGATATATTTTTGCATCTAAGCTCGAACCTATTAACTTCCCACTACGAGCAATTTCTAGAACTTTATTCACCTCAGTTCTCAGCTGGACAAAGATGTCTGAATTTAGATTTTCTCATATGATGCAAAAGAGTTATAACTAAAAATTTAAAATTGGTATGCATAACATTTACAGCATAAAGAAATTGAACTTCTATTCCCCAAGAATTTCAGATGGTTAGAACCTGGGCTTTTCATATTTGACTAGCTTGGGTCATCTTCAAGAACCAGAACAATTAAGAGCAATGGTGAAAACCGGACAGGGCATTAAACCAGAAAGGGACCCTTTCCTGGTTTTTCTGCTTTACCCGGTGGTTCAACCTCCAAAATATGAGTATTCAATGAATTGGAGAGGGTCCTGTTTGGTTCTACCTAGTTCAACTACCCAGTCTGGTCCAGTTTCCAAAACAATGGTTTAGTTTTGCTAGCAAAGTCTTAGAAAATTTTGAAAGCTGAAAAGCCTGAAATTATGAGTTCATCTTTGTTATTCACTACAATAATTAGACTCTAATCTTATGGCCTAAGTTGGAAATTAAATCTTTTGTCCAGATCTCCTGCAAGAAAAAACTCTGCTCACATAGCATCCAGCTGCACATTGGGAATATCTCCCTTACATTATGTTAAATTCATGGGGAAATGTTCCCAATGTGCAGCAGGATTCCCATGCTTTCACAGTGTGTGCAAAGTTTTTGCTTGCAGGGAATCCAATTGCATTTTTTATTTGTTGCCATCAATAGACTTTTCACTTACAATTCCAATAAGACCAATACCTAATGAATCTGATGTTTTCTAATCCAGAGAAATAGGTGTGTGAATTGGTTATGGGATTTGAAGTTTGCAATTGTTGGTATTTGGAATTGTTTATGAATTAAAGTCCATATTAGAGTCCCTGCTGGTTAGATATGTTTTTCTTAGTTCTAGTGAGATCTGTTTCTGAGTAGTTCTTTAGATTGGATTAAAATCTGTAAAAGGGAAGTCCACCCTGCTAATTGAACATGTGTGGGGCCAAGGATTGGTGTAATTGGAGTTTTTCTGGTTTCTTTCTTGCCCTCTAGTTTCCGGTAAGATCTTTCCTTTTTTTCCAATTCTCCCTCATACAACAACGGTTCTGTCTTCTTGATCTTTAATGTTTCCATCTTAGTTCTTGTTGATGAAAAACTTGGTTCATTATAATTATATATGACCTTGCCAGCTCATAACATCTTTCATCATTAAATACCTATCTCAAATGCACATATTCCACTTTGGATAAATTGGTCTTCCCTTGTTTCTGTTTGGAAGTTACCAAAAAGATAATACAATTTTTTTCTGATAAGTAATTTATAATTTTTCTTGTTTACTTTTCTTGATCAATAACTGAAATTCATTAATAATTTAGAAAAATGGAAGGTACATAAAAAAGGAGGAGATAAACCCTCGTAACTCCCCCGGATAGATTCAAGAAATAAATTACGATATAACCCAGAAATAAGTGTTTCTCCCAACCCCTTATTTACCTAAAGCATCAACCATGCAGTTGGCATCCCTCTTAAACCAATTCAACTTGACTTCCATTCCTTGTGTCAAATGTCTGAATTTCCTTTTTTTCATTCATGTAACCCCACCACCCCCTATCCTCTTTTTGAAGCCAGTCAATAACCAACTTTGGATCCCCTTCAATTAGCACCCTAGTAAGGTTAAGCTCTTTGGCTCTCTTAACTCCTTCCGATACAGAAAAGATTTCCACTCTCAACGAATCCCCAACACCAAAGGGAGCAGAGAAAACAGCCACAATATTGCTTTCCTCATCCCTGAAAACACCTCCAGTACCTGATGGTCCAGGATTTCCTTCACTGCTGCCATCAAAATTCAGCTTGATGAAACCATCAGCAGAGGATACCAAGTACACTCAACTAACTCTTTCAATGGCCCAGAATCAGCCACTTCTCCACTTCCTCATCAAATCAACAGCAGGAATTCCACCAAATATCTTTAATTTCACCCAATGGATCACCCTAACTATAACGGCTTCACTTAGAGCATCCTTCTTTCTTTGCCTTCAAAGAGCCCCTCATTTCTCTCTTCCCAAACAGTCCAGCAAACTGCAGCCCTTAAACATCTCCAAAATGTTTTTCCCCTCTTCTTTTGCCATCTAACAAAGGTAGGGTCAAACAGCCTCTGAACATTTGGCGGGGGTATCCACCTCTGTCCAAGAAAGGAAGAAAACCATTTCCAAATCGATAATGTAAAGACAGGAGATTAACAAGTGATGAGTGGACTCCCCATTAACCTTACAAAGAATACACCAATGAGGGGACAAGCAGCAATTAGGTCTTTTCCTTTGAAGAAGCTCACGTGTATTAATTCTATCCAAAAAAAAAAAAAAAAAAAACTCCTAGCAGAAACCCCCAATCTTATATGGAATAGGCTTACCCCAAACCTCTTTCATGGGAAAAGGTTGGCCCCCATTATCTACTAGTCTCATTAAGGACAGAAAGAAAGAAGCACAAATGAAGGTGCCTGAAGGGGAAAGAGTACAAACCCAATAGTCATTAGAAGAAGGATCTAAATAGAAACCCTCGAGGTTTTGAAAAAATTCAAGGCTCTGTCAACTTCATAGTCATGAAGACCTCTTCTAAGGCCAAGGTCCCACACAAGCCCGAAGGTGGAATTGGAAGGAGACACAAAGGAAGCAATAGGTTCGTCCTTCCGATTAGAGATCACAATGGAAGGGAATAAATCTTTAGGGGAGGAGTTACACAAACAAACCAGCTCCCAAAATTTAAAAGAATTACCAGAGCAAGGACTATACCTAACATGGTTAAGGAACAATGGCAAGATAGCATGGATAGACTTCCAAGGAGAAGCGTTTGTAGCCCTAGCCAGCAGCACACCAGCATCCCAAACATCAACCACAAGACCATAAAATACCGACAATCACCTTCACCCACACCAGCATCCCAAACATCAGCCGCAAGACCATAAAATACTGACAATCACCTTCACCCACAGCTTGTCCTTCTCAATAGACAATCTCCATAACTACTTCACCAACAAAGCTCTATTTCTCACTTGTATATTCCCCAAACCAAGCCCACCAAAACTTGTTAGGAATCAAGTTTTAGGAAATTTAAATATTTCTTAAATTACCATGCAAAAAAGTCATGAAAACATTGAGAATTTCATGAGATTGATGTTTACAATTGAGTTACTTGAACCCCTAAATAAAGTAAGTTACAGAAAGCCACCCGATAATTTGGAGGTGGTAATACCTAGCCCCACAAACTTTGTTTTGTAACAATACCCCTCTGAACTTCTAGATTAAACACTCTGTCCCCTAACCCACTAATGAGGTTGACAATGGAAGTGGAATTGCTAAGTTTCCCATTCAAGATTCTATGGGCTGACAGCAACATATATATATATATAAAAATGATGAAAATAATAATATTAAAGTAAAAATCATTCTCAAGGCATTGATGAACGGATCATTCTATTTATCAAAAAATGAATTGATCATTCTCAAAGTGTGCTCAAGATGAACTTTGTTGAAAGATGGTTGAAAAAAAACATGTGCGAGGATTTTAGAAAAACTAAGTTAATTAAAAGAGCAAATGGCCTCATAAGATAATATAAGGGTAATTTGTGGTTTTAAAAATGTTTAACAGAATAGCTCATGAAGTTAACTGACAGAATGCCAATGGTGTGGACAAAGTGTTGAAATCCAAAATTTTACGGGGGCCTTTGTCACAAAACAAGGCTCAGGTGGCTAAGTGTCACTACCCCCAATGTACAGGATGGCTGTCTGTAATTTACCCTTCCAAATATATTGCTTATGAGAACCAATCTCCCTAGAAATTTCATGACACAATTGCTAAAGAATATCTGGTTGTGATGGAAACATCAGCAAGTTTTCTCATGGATTGGAAAACAAAATTTTCCATAGGAGATAAATATGAACAAGATATTTATTAGTAAAGTAATGCTCTAATGCCATGGGTCTTGTCCACCATGGAGCCCTTAAATCACAAAGATTAAAAAGTTAATATGGGTTTTCATGTGAATACTGAGTTAAAAGGTGTTAAATGTTCCCCTTTTGTGATTTAAGGGCTCTGTGATGATGAAGCCCATGATGCTAGCAATTACCTTATTATAAGCCTAAGGCATAACTTGACAATCTATTGCACTTTATTTTTTAAATGCTGATAGAAAACAAACATATCAAACTCAAATTTGAGAATCTATAAAACAATCTTTATTTTACTGAGTGAAACAACGAGGATCTGATCAATACCTCCAAAATTTTTGCCCAAAAGTCCACATCTTCTGTAGCCATGGAGAACCATCTCTCATCCAATTCTGGCCATCTTGACTCGAAAACAAATTTGGCAACAAAGCCATCTTCTGTAGTGTGCTCAAAAGGAAGGCTCTGCCATACATCCTCAGCCAAATGTGGCAATATTGGAGCAATTACCCTCACAATAGAGAGAAGATGTGCTGCAAGAACTGTTTGACAACTTCTCCTTGTAAAGCTCGCAGTGCCCCTGAAATATTAATCCCTTCTAAGCATAACGCAAAAGCAAAGATACATAACCATGTATTTCTGTTTAAAAGTCAAGGGAACATAAAGATGTATTGAAAACTCAGAATGAATAAATACTCTGGAATATACTGTTTTAAGTAATGATATCAATGTTGTCAATAGATCTTGATGAGCCAAAGGAAGCCATGCAGGGCATCATGTTGAGAAACTCTATTCCCTACTTGAAGAGGTTATTTAATCATTCTAACTGTTGAGAAAGATTATTTCCCTCACTGATAGGGGTAATATGCCTCCAATTCTTTTTTTTTTTTTTTTTTTCGATCAGCAACACAAAATAATCCATTTAAATTAGATAAAAGAAGTACAACAAGAAGTTGTGAAGAGATAAAATAGAACCAATGGGATTAATTTATCCCAGAATATTACAAATGAGCCCAATACATAGATTGTCTCTGAACCCCTTTCTTAGCTAAACCATCTGCCAAATTGCTTGCAGATCTTCTAACCCAATTGGCTTGAAATATCATTTCTCTTGATAGCCTTTTGAGCCATCTGAAGTCAATTATTAAAGTCCCAGTTAATCCTTCTTCCTTTTTCAGCCAACTCACCACTGTTCTCAAGTCACCTTCAATAATCAATCTTTCAACACCCAATTCCTTTGCTTTCTCCACCCCAAAAACTGCTGCCAAGAATTCTGATCTGACTACATCACCTTGCCCACCCCAATTGATCCCGAGTACAATGAGAGCATATTTCCTTTCTCATCCTTTATTACCCCAGCAATGCCTGATAGACCTGGATTACCCACAACTACCCTCAAAATTCATCTTCTTCCAACCACAAGATGGTAGTGCCCACTCCACAGAAACTTTTTGTCTTCTAGAGGAAGAATCAGCTATTGCACCCCAAGACTTGAAATCGTCAACCTTGAAACCAGAGAAAAGACTCAAGGTTCTAGACCAGTGTGCCACTATCAAAGTTTCCTTGATTCTTTCTTGCCTTCAGAAATCATTAGGTTTCTTTCTTCAAAGACTGACCAGATCACTGCTGCCGTCGAATATCTCCACAAGGTCTACCCCTCCTCTTAGTGCAACTAAAAGCAAACAGATTAAACAACCCTTCCAAGCTAACAGGAGGGAACCACTTGGACCCAAAAAGAGAAGAAAACCATTCCAAATGCAGCCAATAAAAGGACAGGAGATGAACAGATGAAAAACAGTCTCACCATTCAACTTACATAAAAAACACCAGCTGGGGGCAAGCACCAATTTGGTCTTTTGCTTTGGATCATACTACAAGTGTTAATACAACCATTAAACACTTCCCAACAGAAGGCAATGATTTTTGGTGGAAGAGGGGAGAGGGGGGAGCGTACCAAATTTCTTTCACAGGGAAAGGAGACGGGTAAGTGGCTACAAGGGAGTTCAAGAAAGACTTACATGAGAAAAGCCCTAGGAACCCACACCCTAGTATCCATATCATCTTCCCCCAAAACCACTGAATTTAACAAGCTTAGCAAATCTAACACACTGGATATTTCAAACTCTCTAAGATTCCTAGTAAACCCAAGGTTCCAATTAAGCCCTATGGAAGAAGAGTTCTAGGAAACGAACTCAGACATAGGTCAACATATAAGGCTGGAGAGTGTAAAAAGGGATGGAAAGATCTCAGACAGAGGATGCTCCCCAACCCAAATATCTTCCCAAAATCTAATTTTCTGGCCCAAGGCTAAATCATACCTGACATGGTTGAGGAAGGTAGGAATGAAATCATGGATGGATTTCCAAGGAGCAGCCAGAGTAGCTCTATGCAGGCAACCAGCATCCCATCCGTTGTTTGATAGCCCGTGGATACTTGCTATGACTTTGTCATACAATCTTTCATTTTCATTAAGGAAACCTTCAAAGCCATTTGCTTTACAAAGCCAATTTTTTCATTCTAACGTTTCCAATCACCAGGCCTCCTACCTTCAACCTTACCACCTTCTCCCATCTTACCAAGTGATCTTTCTTATGGGTTACTTATTGATAAAACTCAGATTAGATGTTCATATATGTTCAGATCAGAAGAAAGAGAAGGAAGAGAGAGAGAAAGAGAAGGAAAAGAAGGAGAAAAGGTCACAGCCGAACTAGAGAGAAAAATCATAATCCCTCTAGTCGGCCCTTCTTTTATTTATACTCTTCTAAGATATACAAGGATTACCATTGTGCCCTCACTTAAGTGAGAGCCACATCAGCTGAGCAGTACATATATAACTAAACATAAAAGGACTGTACTACCCCTGTACAGCCGACTCTAACACTCCCCCTCAAGCTGGTGAGTATATGTCATATAGTCCCAGCTTGTTACATATGTAGTCCACTCTTCCCCGATTCAACCCTTTGGTAAACAGATCTGCCCATTGATTTCCTGTGTTCACATATGCTGTACTTATCACTCCATTGAGCACCTTCTCACGTACAAAGTGGCAATTCACTTTTATATGCTTCGTCCTTTCATGAAACACTGGATTAGAGGAGATATGAACTACAGCTTGATTATCATAGTACAGCTTCATAGGAGTGTCAATAGAGTATCCCATCTCCTCTAGTAGATACTTTAACCACACCAGTTCGCATGTCGTGTGAGCCATAGCCCTATATTCAGCCTCTACACTGCTTCTTGCTACCACTGTCTGCTTCTTACTCTTCCATGTCACTAAGTTCCCACCAAGAAAAGTGCAATAACCTGTAGTGGACCTTCTGTCAGATATGGACCCGGCCCAATCAGCATCCGTGTATCCCTCTATCTCAAGACTTCCTCCACTCTTATACAACAAAACACGACCTGGAGCACCCTTCAAATACCTCACAATCCTTATGACTGCCTCCCAATGTGGGATTCTAGGATTCTGCATAAATTGACTCACTACACTGACCGCAAATGAGATATCAGGTCGAGTGATGGTTAGGTAATTAAGCTTACCCACCAGCCTTCTGTACCTTCCCGGATCCTCAAACTCCTCACCTGTATCACTACCCAATCTAGCATTCAGTTCCATAGGTGTTTCAGT
>NW_010729074.1:7475818-7503409 GCF_000365185.1 Nelumbo nucifera
TAAAAGGACTGTACTACCCTTGTACAGCCGACTCTAACACTTATGGATTTGTCCTCATGGGTTACTTATGGATTTATCTCAGCTTCAAAACAATTAGAAGTTGTTTTGGGTCAATTTCCTTGTCCAAATTGGAATATATAAAGGAACATCCAAGTTAATAAGTCAGAGTCTATAAATACTCATTGTAATTGGATTTGGAGTTGATTTGTAGAAATAAAGATTAGTTTAATGAATTCTGGTTGTTGCTAGAAATTTCTCTTTTTTTCTCCCTTCCCTCTCTCTTATTTCTTCTTTTAAGTGATCTGTCTCTTCATTGTTTACCCAAACAACAAGAGTTCACCTCTGTCTTCTAATTTCTTGTTCATTCTTTGGTGCACAAAAAGAACTTTACTTGCTTTTACATCCATATTCTTCATCTCTATCACCCACAGCCCCCCATCCACCCCACAAAGCCCACAAACAGATCTTAAATTAGTTGGACCCCTACCACGTCCTACATTGGGCTAGCAACATGAATCCTGTTTTAGCATTCCGTTCTGTTCAGCTTGCCTCTAGCTCTGTAATTAAGGCCTCTTCAAAAACAGAACCATTAACGGTTCCTACCAGTTCTTTTGGTAATAAATAAAAAAGAAAATTTATTGAGAAAAAAGAAGAAAGCTAACAAGGAGGTGATAAGATATCACCCAGTGCATGAGGCCCCTGCTAACATAGTCGTCAAGGCGCCTAGGCGATGAATATGAAAGTATAAAATAAAGATCCCTAACCCTTCATAAGCTACTTCTTTAGTCTTTTATACTGACCAACATACCATATACTGGTTATTAGCGATAAATTCATTCAAATAAAACATAAAATTCCATCATATACACCATACCTGTTTCAGGCCAACAAAAAAACGAGGAATGTAGCAAAAAATAGAGAGAAAAATAAGGGGGCAGAGCCCCTGTTTTGTTCCCAAAAAATATTTCTTAAAAAAGAAAAAAAAAAGCATAGGAGTTAGAAGACATGGAGCAAAAGAGAAAAATAGGAGTAAGACACTTGAACAGTGTTTAAGGTGACGGAGGCCCTGTTTAAGGCTAATAAAAAGGGAGAATGCTATGAAAAAGGAGAAGGGGCGCAGCCCCTGTTTAAGGGACAGAGCCCCTATTTCGTCCAAAAAAAAAGCATTATTAAAAAATAGTGCAAAAAAATACAGGAAAGTTTTAGAAAGTTGGGGCGCAGCCCCTGTTTAAGAAGAAGGGGGCGGAACCCCTGTTTCATTTCCAAAAGTTTTTAAAAAAAATAGAAAAATAAAATACTGGAGTACCAGGTTGATTTAAGGAGGGAGGAGGAGGAGGTTGAAGAGGCGGAGCCCCTTTTCATCCCAAAAAAGTAAGAAAAAAAAAGGACCACAGAACAATTGGACTGTTTAAGAAGAAGAAGAAGAAACTTACCAGGAGGTCTTGGATGACTTGGACTGAGTCCTAGGTTTCTCTTCCCACTCTTGGTTCAGAATGCAAACCCAAAGAAACTTTCATAGCTTTAGTAAAAACAGATTTATCTTTATAAAAAAAAAGTTGTAACATACAACAGGATGTATTCTAATAAAATAAAACCAACCAATAAAATCATACAATATATAAAGGCATTCAAAAAAATTATATAATGTGTATATGTGTGAGCGCCTAATACAAAAAACACTTAGCGTTGGGCGAGGCAACTTCTAAGAATTGCCTAGTCACCTTGACAACTATGCCTGCTAACGCCGGGTTTGGGGAGGGACAGATGTATGCAACCTTACCCCGATTCCAAGATTTGAACCCTAGTCACACAGGTCGCAATAGAGCAACCCGACCATTGCGCCAAGGCCCACCCTCAGGTGATAAGAAATCACCCACAAAAAGAAAATAATCCCTTGAACCAACACTCAAACCCAACTAAAATCTCTAGACAGTGAACAAAACAAACCACAAAACAAAGAGAAACAAACACTACCAGAAACAACTCAACACCCTATAAACCCAACATAACTACAACAAAAACAAAACAACTCCCGCAGACCTTCTCTCAGCATTTGCTTAAAGCTCAGCTCTTTGAGTCTCCTGACCAGGAATCTCTTTACTCCTCTTGTATTCCTTCTTTGTTTTCTTCACCTTCTTACAAGGTAAATAAAAAAGGGCAGCCTAGTGCACAAGGCTCCCACCAATGCGGGATCTAGAAAACAGATGTACTAGGTCAAACACCAAATAGTCCCCCTTTTAATCTTGCAAAAACTTTCAACACCTGAACAAGAATGACGAGTTTTTTAGCTTCTAAAATATCTAACAGCATTAGGAATCTTTTCAATCCTGTGTAACCCTTCAACCTGCATTAATCCTTTCTAACTCCAAAACTACATTCTTCTTGAAAATCTTGTCAGAAGCCAGCTCGCCAGTCCCTTTATCAACAACCCTCTTCCTCCTTATTTTCCACCTTATCAGAAGATCGTACACTACTTTTAATCAAAGGACATCCTATATTTCTCTTCTAATTCTTTAAAGGTTTTCCAAGCAAACTACTCCCACCCCCCCCCCAAAAAAAAAAATAAATAAATAAATAAATAACCCCAAGGACTTGCTCAGCTCCACTACCTTATCTAAATCAATTGACCTTTCAATAACATGAGTCCCATTCATTCGAATCTCATCCTCACTAATCTCACTTGACTCATTGTCTTCAACGTCTTTTTCATTGTCCAAATCAGGACTATTGTTTTCTTGCAGAGGTCTAGTCTGATATTTCCTCTTTCTCCTATAAAATCTTGAACAAGAAGCACCCAAATTATCTTTATAAAGTTTCTCTCTAATTATTTCCCACTCATGCCCTTTAGTCATTCCGCAACTTTTTATTCTATCAGCCTTCATAACTCAACCCCCAGTCAACCCTTTATTCCTCACTTTGGTGTTGCTCAGCCACCTTTTCTGCAATTTTTTAGACCAATTCTGGTTCAGCTCTCAGCACCCTTTCATCATGAATCTCCTTCTCCTCCCCATTCTCAATCCCTTTTTCCTTGTCTTTCAAAACTCTACCCCCTGAAAATTCTATGTTCAAGAACTCCATTCTCTTCTTTCCCCCTTCAACATCTCCAACTCCCACCAAAGGCAGTATCTGCCCCATCCCTATATCCTTAAATACATATTCCTTTAGTACCTCTACTAGAGACCCACCATCACCATCTTCAACTGTAATCCCACCTTCAACGTCATCACCTTCCAAATTTGAACAGACTCCATATCGTTAAATGGTGCCTACCAGTTTCATTAGGTTACAGTTCATACTTTCAACAATGGGATGGTTGATCTCCCTATATTGACTAGCCAAACAAGGCCTTGCCACATGGAGGCAAATGTGATTTGTTAGTCTCAATTAAATTTGCAGTATCCTGCCCAAGAGATGAAATTTCAACTAGATGTAGAGCCATCCATTATTAAAGCTTCATATTTATGAAGTCATCACACAAGATAGTACAAGAGGAAGGACAATTAGATGTTGAAACTGCCAACAAATTTCATCAAAGATCAAATTCATTCATGAATATGATCAGTATTTTCAACCCATCGTCAATTCGAACGGTCAAACTGTTCGAACAAGTCACTTGGTCATGATTCTGGGTTTTCTTTTCCTAAAACCCAGGATCTGAGAAAAAAGGTTGACTTGGTCAAAACCCATTCCACCCGGGCAGTTGAATCATCAACCCGTTTGACCAGATCACTGGGTCACGGTTACACACTATGTTTATACAAATTCCGAAGGCCATAACTTAGTGCTTTGCTGTCCAATAGGGGTTATCTTTATGTCAATTTTGGGGTTGTGATCTACGTGCTCCAACGAGTCGAAGGTGCCTTGCCCTGCTACTTTTGCCAAAAAAAAACCATTTTTTATCACAAATTCCAGTCTTTAGTATTTTTTATAAATAAAAAATATAAATTAAACACAATAATAAATTTATATACATATACTACATGTAGGATATCATTATACATTATTTTATTCAATAATAAATGTTTATACATACATATATATACATAAAATGATGACATATAACGGTTTGACACATTCAACCCGGAGGCAAAAACGGTTCGACCTCCGGGTTGGTTTTTAAAACATTGAATATGATGACAACATGGATTCTTCCTCACTTGAAAACATGAGGATGAGTTATTCCAATTCAACGGAGAATGATATAGATAACAAAGCAAGGAAAGAATCCATGGAGAAATAAACCAATTTTATTTTAATTCCTATACCAATTTTAGAATTTTTCAAGTGATAAGATATTGGCATTAGTTGAGCTCTTTTAGTGCCCATCATGTTGTGTTTCCATTTCTTCCATTTCCTTTGTGACAATTCCAAACAGTGATGTAGATGCAGTGAGTTATCATAATTGGAAATTTAGGAGTTGGAAGCTCTTAAGAGAAAATTTGCCTACAGGATATCGTATTGTCTTCTACATTAGATGGTTACCAAAAAACAAAAAAAAAAATTATGAGTTTAATGGAGGAGTTAATTACATAAGTTATATGAAATGAACCAATTACAAAGATTAACGGGGAGCAAGGGAAGTTGGAAGAAGAAAAAGGAATATGTGAATAAAATGGATGTGAGTAAGGGGTGTCAATTGGGCAGGACCAATCCAATCCAATGAATTCTTAGGACCATATTGGACCGGTCCAATTCAATGTCTGGACCATCCAATCTGTTCAAATTGGTTTCAATTTAGATGTGTTCCAAACCAAACCTGGTCCATTGACACCTGTATTCCTATCTTCTATCAATGAACCTGATATTTGGTTCAATCTGACTCAATACAATATAAATCCATTATGGATGGACCAGGTCCAATCCAATCCAATAAATATTTTGGACCATTAAGTCTGGACTGGTTCAATTCAATGTCTTATTGGTCCGCCCAATCCATCCAAATTGATTTTGATTTCAACGGGGTCCAACCCAAAACCGGTCAATTGACAACCCTAGATGCGAGAGTGGATCTCAGGTCAAATTTTAGAAGATGCTTGGATCTTTGACAGCAAACTGTAACGTCTGCCCCAGCAGTACAATCTTAGTCAGGATTAAAATCACAATATGAGTAAATGCTATGAAAAAGGAGATCTTGCAACTGTCATTTAAAAGGCCACTGCTTGATCACCATAAAAAGGAGTTTACAAGGTTATTGCAAGTAATGGAAAATGAAATGATCTTTCTAGATAGAGCATCAATGGGTATGCACTGATAAGCCCATGGGAGAGTTCTTGGTGAGCTCATATTATAATAGGGTAATTTCAAGTGTTGCCAAAGAAAGTTATAGGGTAAGAGGGAATCAATGAGGATTGAAAAATTGATGAGGGACTTCCTATGGGAGCCAGGGGAAGGAAAAAAGGATCATTTGGTCACCTGGGAAGTAGTGAGCTGAATCAAAAAAGAGGTTATGGCATGAGGTGGTGGCTAGCATTCATGGCTGTTCTGAGACTGGTTCGGATGCGGGGGTATCTCAACAGGCTTCACTCACAACCCCTTGGAAGGCAATTTCAGGCACCCTCCCTAATTTCCTCAGATGGACCTTGCCCTCTGAACTAAACCTGCTTTTTAATCCGTCTAGGCATCTACTTTTGGGCAGCCAACTAAGAGAGGGAAACTAATGTGGAAGTGTATCAGAGCAGCCATTTTGTGGACTATCTGGGAGGAAAAGAATTTTAGAATAATGCAAGAAAAGGAAAGAAGCATTGATGAAGCAAAGAAGTGCATTTTGACAAGAACAATTCATTGGCTAAAAACTTCAGATCTGTTTAAAGGTTATTCTTTTGATGATCTCTGGGAAAGTTGGGCAGAGGTGGCCTCCACAGCCCCCAAAAAGAATAGACTACAGATAGAGTGGAAACCTCCTACAGAGAGTGTGGTAAAGCTGAATTTTGATGGCAGCAGTCGGGCATAGGACGGATCTTAAGAGATAAGGATAGAAACATCCTATTCCCATTCTCAGGACCAGTGGGAGTGGGAGTTGGAGATTCAACAAGGGCTGAGATACTGGCTGTGGAGCAAGGAACACATGCTGCAAACCAACTAGGAGTGGAAAATCTGATAGTTGAGGGAGATTCTAAGGTGGTAGTGGATTGGTTGTCGAGTCCAGAAACAGTTCTATGGGGCTACAAAGATCTTAAGAAAGTTAATTGGCTCACAAGAAATATGTCAGTCACCTATCAGTGGGTCAGCAGATCAGCAAATGCCATGGCAGATTCTTTGGCAAAACAAGGGGCCTCAAGGGTTGAGTTATTTTCTGCCACTCTATGATTGTATTCTGCTAAGTTTTGTTTTATGCACTCACCTCTAAGGGGAGGTAACATCTCGTGCTTCCTCTTAGGGTGAATGTACATTCCCCTTCTTATTAATAAAATCATTGTTCACTTATCAAAAAAAAGAGGGCATCAACAAGACTGTAGGCATTAGCTTGAATGAAAGGTTTGGAGAATATCTTCATTCAAGATCAGCTAAAATTGAAAAATATCAACTTGACAAGCAAACATGTTCTTTGTGAAGAGGTGGAAGAGGAAAAAACCATTTATTTCTACATGCTGTGCTTTGGCAAATAATTCTGCATGTTGTGCTTTGGGGAGTTTGGGAAGAAAGGAACAACTGTCTATTTGAGAACAAGGCAAGATCAAGGACTGATTTGAACTCAGACATCACCTACCTCTGTAATCAGTGGGCAGCCAGTTCAGACAAGTTTAAAGGAGTCTCCATAAATGACCTCAACAGGGATGGTGGCCTCTTCCTTTTCTCCTCCTCCCCCCCCCCCATCTACAGGGAGCCTCTCCTTAGGACAGAAGAAACATGGACCCTAAGCTTCGATGGAAGTGCTTCAGGAAACCCCAGAGCTGCTGGTATTGGAGGAGTACTAAGGGATGAAAATGGAAACATCTGCTGGGTGTACAGTGGACTGATAGGTGCAGCTCAGTGTCTTAAAAGCACAAGGCACAGGGGTCAATTTGCGCCTGAGGCGCAAGATGAAAGGCGAGGTACGCACCTTTTTAAGCAAGGCGCAAAATTAAAAAAAAAAAAAAAGCTAAAAAATCAAAAATCAAAAAAATAATAAAAAAAGCCAAAAATGCAAAAAAAAATCAAAAAATTATTAAACATAATATTAATAAAAATATAAACTTAAATTTTAAAATAAATGTTTTAAAAAACCTATTATCTAAAATTAAAATACATAAAATATAACCCACATAAAATAAAAATATAAACTTAAATTTCAAATAAGATTTTAAAAATAAAATCAAACATATAAAACATTTTCAAGCATATAAAACCCACAATCTCTTTTTTTCTCAGTTACATTACTTCAAGTAGCTAATGTGACATTACAATCCTGATTCTACGAGCTGCCTTTGTGCCACGCCCCTCGAGGCTAGCCTAAATAAGGTCCATGTTAGGGTCTTAAATTCTTAGTTTTCACAAAAAAATAATGATTTTATAGTTTTAATTGCTTTTTAAGAAGATATCTTATTAGGATGAATGAATGGACAACATTACCAAATAGGGGGGTTCTTGAAACTTCAGTAAGCGAGCGAAGCAAGTGAACCAGAGTGGGGGCCTAGCTGCTAGACTCAAAAAAGCGTCAAATTTTCAAAATGAAAGGGCTGCACCTAGGACCTAGGCAAGGCACCTACCCTAAAATGCGCCTCGACTGTGCACCTAGGCGCGCCACAGGTGACTCTTCCAAGGAAGATGTGATGGCTGCACTTACGGGAATCCAATTCAGCTAACCGGATAGGCATTCAGAACTTATCCATAGAGGGAGATTCAGCTAACACCATAAAGTGGTTAGGAAGACAGGAAGCTGGACCGTGGAGACTCGGTCACTTTCTGGCAGAAGCAGGGGATTTATTGACAGCTTCAAATGCAAACCTGCACTGGATCCCAAGGGAACTCAATTCTCTTGCAGAGGATTTAGAACCCCCCGTGTAATTCTTAGGGGTCTGATCCCTGTTTTTCTTTTTTCTTCTCCTTGTACACCTTCTTGTGTACCCCTCTCTTTGTTTAATGAAATCAGTCAACTTTTCTCAAAAGAAAAAACATTTATTTCTATCTTGCCAAGTACCCAAAAAATTTAAAAATTTGGGGCTGACACATTGTGATTGTATGGTGGGTGACACTATTTGCCACATTATGAAGCATTTGGAAGGAAATGAACCGAAGAGTCTCTTCAAAGCTTATCCCTTGCATAGGATATGCAAGAATATTAGTTTGATCATAATGAAACAGGCATTGGCTCACAAGGATTTCAAGGGCATGAACAGGTCTAATTTTTATTTTTAACTGAAAAAGTCTAATCGGGGGAAAAGAAAGACACAAAAGATGAGTTTTAGACAATAAAACATACTGACAGGGGGCTCTCTAGAGGTTTTGAAAAGTCATGGTCAGTTTAAGAGAAATGTGAAAAAGTCATGGTGAGTTTTAGATGATATCCCTTATAATAATTATTATATCAATGAAATATTGTTAGTTACCAATTAAAAACAATGATTTTACATGTAACAAACAAAATAAAAAGGGAAAGAGATAAATTAGGAAAAAAGAAAGACAAAAGGCAATTAGGCATGAATCGGAAATATGGATAAAGAAGAACTAATAAATACCCAACGTAAAGTCGATCTTTAGCAACATCAAAATAGAAATTTGACAGGTCTACAATAGCAAAACGCTGTAGGATCTGAAATAAAAGAGAAAAGGATCAGAATGCAACAAAATACAAGAAACTCTAATATTTCTCATAATAGTACAAACATTGATGCTTATGCCATGCCAGAGACAGATTCCAAATTATATCTACAAACTTTTTCTTGTCTCTCTGAAATAAAATTTCTATGCAATTTTTGTAGCATTTATTTCCACTTTTGCAAATAACATAAAAGAAAGCAATAAAACTCCCAGCTGATGATGATAGTTGAAATAATGTTAGGCTGTTAATACTCTTTATATCTCCTACTCTCACTGAACTAGAGAGGTTTTTAGTAGTGATTATGGCCATTTTAAGTGGGTAATGCTCTATAAATAAAAAAGGGTGTGCATGAGGCTCCCACCAATGTGGGGCTGGGGAGAGACAGATCTACACAACCTTACCCCTGCACAAACAAAGAGACTGTTTCCATCTACGAACCCTGGTCACCCAGGTCCAAGTAATGCTCAATAGACAACATTTTTTATCAACAAAATATAAATTTATATTTTAATTGGATTGACAGAAAATCAGAAACATGTTAAAAAATTAGTTTAGCTGAGTTGAGGATGTTGAGTAGTAAGGTTAGAAAGATAGAATCAGAAATGAGCACATTGGAAAGGATGGTTTGTGTACAGATGACCAATGATTAGGCCAATGAGTGAATTTAGTAGAAGGCACGGAAAGAGGAAGGGGGAGATTAGAGAAATGCAGTCTGAATTGGTAAGAAATGATTTAGAGGCTAGTAATTTGACAGAAAACATGGCTTTTCATAGAGCAAAATGGTGGGATTCATGAAGCGAACACCAAAGAATTGGGAAGATAGGAAATGACAATGAAGTACAATCATGTTTTGGGATGTGATTGTTATGTAGTATTCATGATACAACATGATTGTATATTTGAGGGAAGATAGTTAAATTGTTATGTAGTATTCTTCCCCAACCATTGTATTTTCAGGACCCAAAGAAAATGAGGAAGATAGGAAATGACCATGAAGTAAAGGGCATTTAGTTGCTAGATGACCTGTCCAAGAAATCTGTGGAACTTCAGTTACGTGGTTTTAACGAGTCACTGGTACATCATTACTGTTATTAATAACAAATTATGGCATATGCATTTGGGTCACATTTCTTTTGAATAACTGAAGTTTTTGTTCCCCGAGTTATTTAAGTCTTCTTCTACTTCAAAGTTTTAGTGAGGTATGTCTATTAGTCATTGCGAATTTTCTACATTTTGATGAATAAAAGAAATTGATTCCATTCAATATAAAGCATGCAAATTTTTGGGGCTTAACCATTTACCCATAATGAGAGGCAACTGTTATTTTATATGCGGATGACTTGTCATGTAGTTGTACCACTTTCATAACAAAGATGAAATTCCTCAAATTATCAGGATTTTTACAGCATGATCAACACATAATATTAAAAGAAAATTAAAATATTTCTATCAGATAATGCAAAAGAGTACTTTGAGAAGAACTTAACTGTGTACCTAAGAGAAAGGAATTATGCATCTAAGTTCAGTGCAAAGAAACCACAAAAAAAATGGTGTGGCTGAAAGAAAAAAGCACCATATATTGGAGGTCTCCAAGAACTTATTGTATGGTATGAATTTTCATGTGAAAATTTGGGAAGATGTTGTGGATACCGTTATATTTTCTTCCACCTCATAGGATGCCTCTAGGGTGCTTGGTTGTAAGTCCCCACATCAAATCACCATCCCTGACCGGTCATTATTTCCTCTTCCACTTAATGTTTTTGGTTGCATATGCTGTATTTATGTCCTGGGTCCAAATAAATTATAATTTAAAGCAACTCAATACATGGTGCCTTTCTAGGTATTCATCTACTTAAAAGGGATATAGGCACTTTTATCTGATATCTAGAAAAAAAGATTTTTTATATCTAGAAGAAGGTTTGTTATTAAAAATGTTACCTTTTTTGGGTTGGATTAGTGTTTTCCTTCTCAAGTCTCACTTTAGGGGGAGTACTAACAAAGAGAGAAGTTTTGTGTTTCCTTTGCCTATTTCTGTGGCCATCCATTTACCTCTGAAAGTGCAGTGCCAAACAAGGAAGTACAAGTTTATGCTAGGAGAAAGAAGGAAAATATATAGGTGGAGCCTAGCACAGATTGGCCACAAAGCATTAGGGACCATTTGATAAAAGCTGAAGTGGCCGAACTGAATTATGTATTGTTTTGTATTTTAGTAAAAAAAGTCATTCAGGAGGTTGCAAGCTCCTTAATAGATCAAGCTGAAACTGGGTCGACTATTTTGCCTTTGAATATTTTAGAAAAAAAAAGTCATTCAGTTCAACCATTTCTCCTCTTGTCAATCCTCTTGCTATTGATGGTGCATCCATTATTTCTTCTCCTAACATTGATCTTGAACTTCCCATTTTCTTGTACAAGGGGAAGCTCTATAGTACCGAGTCTCATCACAGTTTATCTGCAATAATGCTTACCTTTTAACCTATTATTTGTATTATAATCATGTGCCTCTTTCATATTGGGTTTTCATGTCTGTTATTTCCTCTTTTCTTCCTGTTCCTCAAACTGTTGCAGAAGTAGTAGCATAACCTGATTGGAGGGAGGCAATGAATAAAAATATGGAAGGAGATTCTAAACTGAACTTTGATGATAGTAGTGAGGATAATCCGGGGCCCTCAGGTGTAGGAGGAACCTTTAGAGATGAAGAGGGGAAAGTAATCGTGATGTATTCTGGTCCTATTGGGGCTGCTGATTCTCTTAAGGCCGAGGTCATGGCAGGGTTGGAAGGGGKAAAGAAGGCAGAGGAATTGAATATTCAAAAGCTAATTGTAGAAGGATATTCTAAACTGGTGATAGGTTGGCTGCAAAAGGAGAATAGTAAACTATGGAAATTTGCTAATGATAAAAGAGAGTTTGACTGGGTAACTTGGGGAATAGAGATTCAGTTTCATTGGATGAAGAGATCTGCAAATTCCATTGCAGATACTCTGGTTAAACAAGGGATGGGAAGGGAACATTTGTTTTGGGCTGTGCTGTAACTTTTTTTTTCGACTGTCTTGGGGAGGGTTAAGAGTTTTTCTCTCTCCCCTTGGAGATCTATTCATGCTATTCTCCCTCCCTTCTTGGCTTGTATCAGGTATGACCTTTGTTCTGGCAATTGGGTGAAATTTTGGGAACATAATTGGGTGGGGGATATCTGTTTGAAGGAGCAATTCCCCTCTTTGTATTCCCCGTCTTCCTTTAAAGATGAGCCAGTGTCCACTTTTCTTGTTCCTTCAGATTCTGGCTCTGGGTTTGATTGGGACTTGGGTTTTAGGAGGGCCTTAGGGATTCTGAAATCCTTTCTGTCTCGGCTCTAATTCAGATCTTGGGTGGGGCTTTTTTGGATCCAGGGCGGGGGATAGTAGGATTTGAAATTTGACCTCCTCTGGGATGTTTTCTTGTGCCTCCTTTTTCAAAGCCTTAATGCAGCCTTTTGATAGCCCGGGAATTAACTTTCCTGTTCTTGAAGTTTGGGGTAAACCAATTCCTCCTAGGATTGGGGCCTTTTGTTGGGAAGCCTTTCTGGATAGGTGTAACACTTGTGACTTGCTCCAAAGAAAAATGCCTAACTGGTGGTTATCTCCCAACTGGTGTGTCCTCTATAAGGCTAATGGTGAAAATTTCTATCACCTATTAATTCCCTGCCCTTTTATTTCAGATATTTGGTTTTGGTTTTTCTCCTTGTTTGATTGCAGGTGGACGCTCCCTCGAGATGTACGAAGTTTATTTGCCTTGTCTTTTTTCAGATGGCCAAAGAAGAGGGGTAGGACTCTATGGAGATGTGTTAGGGCTGCCATTTGTTGAACTGTTTGGGAAGAAAGGAATTCAAGAATATTCTCTGATAAGGAAAGTAGTAAGGAAACTGTCATTCAGGCAGTCACTATTAGAGTGGTAGTGTGGGTGCACTCCCTGAAATTGTTTGAAGGTATCTCCACCAACATGGTAAGAAGGAATTTGAAGGAGGTGGCAGATTCAGCCCCAGCAAAGACAAGAATTGTTTCCCTTTGGTCTCTGTAGTTGTTCAAGACTGATAGCAGTCTTGAACACTAAGAAATTTCAGGTTCGAAAAGAAGAGAAAGTGTAGAGGAAAGAGGAGAAAGAGAAGAGAGAGAGCAGTAGAACACAAACTTTGAAAGGACAGAATCTAAATTATTCTGCCGCCGCCACTTCTATTTAATATTTATAGGTTATGCTAGTTACATGAAAGGACACATCTGCCCTTGGTATTTACATAACACATAATAATATAAAACTGAAAAATAAATAACTAGAATAACAGCAGCTAACCCTAGGATGACTAGGAACATTCTGCCCTACGGACAGAGTGGGACCACAGATGTGGGGCCCACATCAGTGTTCTCTACAGTCTCCACCAGCCAATGGGTTTGTCAAACTGAATTTTGATGGCAGTAGTGAAGGTAATCTAGGGCCTTTAGGCATAGGTGGAGCCTTTAGGGATGAAGAAGGAAAAGTCATTGCTTTATATTCTGGTCCTATTGGTGTTGGAGACTCTCTCCGGGCTGAGGTCTTGGCAGTGATGGAAGGCATGAAGAAGGCTAAGGATCTGAACTGTCGCAAGCTTAGTGGTCTATGGAAGTATGCAAATGAAAAAAAAGATTGTTTAATCAGTTAGCACAAGGCTTGGAACTTCAGATAAAATGGGTAAAGAGAAGCGCCAATTTCTAGGTGGATACTCTTTGTTTGTTGTTTTCCCTAGGGGACGGTTAAGAGATTTTACCTCTCCCCATCTTCTTTGTACTTATTTCTCCAATCTTTAATGAAAGTTCTATGTTATTCATCAAAAAAAAAAGCACATGGAAATAATCAGACCTGAGATCTTCTTAATCTTCCTAATGGGAAGGTACTAGAGGGGTGCAAGTGAATGTTCATGAATGAATAAAGCAGACAACCTGATAGAAAGATACAAAGCAAAGCTGATTATTTATTTCAAGTTAATTTATGACATCAAGCATAAGCACAATAGCTACATATATAGTTACATGAAATATCCAATCAAAACATACCCAATACTTCTTAGGCCGTAACTTCACATAGCCATGCAGATGCATACAAAATGATGTGGTTAGGAAACCATTTTACCTGAAATATCTTGTAAAACTGATAATTTTCATAACTATCTTTGATACTTTTTACAACATTTCCAAGCTGGAACAGTGCATGCTGGTCAATCATTGGAAGATTGCTATATGAAACTGCATTCTCCGGCTACAAATGAGAAAGACAGAAAAAGGAAGCATAAAGCAATGTAAAGAAATGCTTCTATTCATATACCCAAAAATGAGGATGACACACATACATACACAGATGTGCACCACACACACACACACACACACAAGAAACAGTTGCCTAAAATCTTGAACATACATCCCAGTCATGCAGATTTGACAAGAGATATCGCAATGTCCCTCGAAGTTTCCTATATATGTCAGACATTTGCCGTAGGATTTGAGGCCCAATCATTACATCACCAGTATAATCTACACTTGATACCCAAAGTCGTAGGACATCTGCTCCATAACCAGTTGCTTCCTGTCAAGAAGAAACAAGATGACCATGAAGTGTATAAGACAAAGAAAATTGTAAAAAGTATTAGCCATTAGTGCCAAACCTTGGAGTTTTTCCCTCCTTCAATCACAATATTAGGATCTACAACATTACCCAAAGATTTGCTCATCTTTAAACCTTTCTCATCAAGTACAAATCCATGTGTTATAACACATGAATATGGAGCCTTTCCTGTAAAAATTGACAAATAATGTTATATTACTGTACTAACTGTCGTACTATTAACAAATATCAAATGACATCATTTCATTTTGGATCAGCAACATGAAATATTTATATGGCTTATTAAAAAATCGAAGACCCTCCCTCTCTCTCTCTCTTTGAAGAAAGTTAGATATCTCACTTCAAAGAATGTTATCGTAACACACCAAGATCCTTAATTTCAAATTCATCGGCTAGTAATTACTTAAGATGAGCAATACCATCTGAATCACTTCACCACAATATCATCAACATCGAGTCCCCAATTTCTTTTATACTTTAAGATATTAATGAGCAGATTACAATGCTGCCCCTCATTGTTTATTATTATAACCATAATAAACAAATAAGAAAGTGGGCCAGCCCACAGAGAAAAAGCCCATAACTAATAAACAAAGGAAAAAGAGAAAACAGCAATAAACACCCACTAAAAATATTATTTTCGACCTTTTCTACAGGTCTCCTACAATGGTCACATACCAACACTTCAATCTTATTTTTGAATGTACTCGTACCATTGGTCTATAATAATTTGATAATGTTGTATTGTGATAATCAAGCAACTATTAACATAGCCATAATCCTATCCAACATACAAAGCATATTAAAGTGGATAGACATTTCATACAGGAAGAGCCACATCTGGAGAAGTTTGCCTACCATTTCTTGCATGTTGCATCTAAAGAACAGTTGGCTAATGTTCTAACCAAGGGGGTTCTAAAGCCTAAGCTACAGTAGTATGTAAGCAAACTGGACATGATTGACATCAATGCTCAGCTTGAGGGGGAGTGTTGAGTTGTTGGGCCAGCAACCTGTGTTCTTTTTATTTTAGTTATTGGACCATGGTTACAATGGTCCTACATCCTATTTTCTGTGCTTATATGAATAGCCACCCTATTAGGGGTATTCTTATAAATACTCATTAATTAACAGTTGGCTAATGTTCTAACCAAGGGGGTTCTAAAGCCTAAGCTACAGTAGTATGTAAGCAAACTGGACATGATTGACATCAATGCTCAGCTTGAGGGGGAGTGTTGAGTTGTTGGGCCAGCAACCTGTGTTCTTTTTATTTTAGTTATTGGACCATGGTTACAATGGTCCTACATCCTATTTTCTGTGCTTATATGAATAGCCACCCTATTAGGGGTATTCTTATAAATACTCATTAATTAGTAGTTAGATCTAATAAAACAAGATTGGGAGCTGGTAGACAACCACAATACTTTCTTCCAAACCCTTCTTTTTCTTCTCACTCTTCTTTTATTCTGGTCTCTTTTCTCTTCTGGTTCCTGCCACTAAACCTTCATAATCTTTAATAGTTCTATTTTCTACCATTTTTATTTTCTCCTATAACAAAAAATAAGGAAATCAAAATGGCAAATGAACAACATAAATATAAAAGACAAGATGGCTAAAGACTAAATGAGAGACAGAGAGATACCCATTTAAGCCTTTAAGCTTCTCTTATCCAATATCTGCAGTTGATTACAATAGTTTTTTAGATCTTAAATGTAAAGTTATGCTTCTAAGAATCAATAAAGTTTCACTAACTAATTCCAAATTAATAGTAATTTAACCCTAACTCCTTTAGATTTTCCAAATAACTTAGTGAAATTAGACAAATATTTCCAAAATTTCTTGTTTCTGCATGAGAAGCGTCCACTAATATCAAAATTCCAAACCATGTCTCAATCTAAGCATACACATAAAAGTAGAAATGAATCTAACCGAAACATCAAGGAAATAAAAGGTCATAAATGAAATAGGAATTCTTCTTTTGCCTATAATTGCTAACATTCGCAGATTACAAAGTTGTTGAAGGCATGTCCAAGAATGTCAAATCTCAAAATTGTTGGAGATGTTAAAGACATTAGAAATGCCCATTACCTCTTGTTGCAATACTTGTTAACAAAGAACTTTGAAACCATCCACGATGCTGATCTGTACCTTCAAGATATAAATCTGCAGGGCAGCTAAGCCCGTCTCTTTTTGCCAGTACAGCAGCCCAAGAAGAGCCTAAAACAAAAAATAAAGGAATTGAATGATATCAGATGCAAGAAAGAACCATATTTACATGACTGTCAAGCTATTGGAATCAACAGTATAACATATATTTGTAAGGAATGCAGCATGCAGAAACGACAAAACGCAACTGCAATCATGGAATAGAAGCTGAATTTATCAGATTAGGCTGTTTTGATTTGAAAGAAAAAGGTAGAGAAAGGAAGGGAAGTAGGGAAACCGGTACAAACCAAACACAGCCTCAATTGTACAGGTTTCCCTACATTTCCCAACCTTTTCATTCAAACCAAACACAGCCTTAAGGCTTCCAGACAAGTAATGCAAATTTAGAGTAAAAGAACAACAATTACACAAAAAATATTTCTAAATATATGGATAATAAGGTTGTACTAAATGAGCTTCAGCAAACGGAGAATCTCAAAAGGTATTCAAAACAGTAATGCATCCATGCTTTAATTATTACACATCCCTCAATTAAGGACTCGTAATGTAGAGGTTGAACAAAGTTGCCAGAAGGTAGCATAGAGGTTACAATCTAGTTACCAATGTTATTCTGATGGTTTGCAATATCGGTGAGATACACAGAAATTTCTTCGAAATCTCCTTATTTTGCTATATGGCCACATGAAATTTTCCAAAAAAAAATTTCCTAATATCGCCAACATGTTTTTGATAAGTTGGCTATATTTTAGATTTCATTGATAGACTATACATTCAAGGTTTAAATTTTTACAATACTTTGGAACTTTCTGATATATCACAAAAATCTTCATAATTTTTTAAGAACATTTTCCTAAATGAAAAAAAAAATGGGGATTTGGGGATTAGAAGATTGATTACTATTTTGATATAATACACTTACTAGGTCAGTATATATCAAAAGAAAAAAAAAAGGCATACAACAAAAGAGGATTCTCAGTCTGGTTAAAACGTATAGTAGCAAAAAAGCAAAAGGCTAAAATGGAAAAAAATGACATACAAAATGAAAAGATGGCTAACAGACATAAAGCAACACAAAGAGAAAGATACCTATGTAGGTCTCCTAATCTACTCTTATTTGATTTTTATAGTTGTTTGCTATGGTTTTTCAAGGCTTAATGCATAATTGTGCTTCTAACAACTCCTTGAAGTTTTATTAACTAATTTCAAATTTTTACAAAATTGCCTTTTTTTAGATTTTACAAATATCATAGAAAAATTAGCAAACTATCCCAAAAAATTCTCCCATCTCTAGTTGATGAAATGTCCACTGTTGAAATTGCAAACCATGATTATGCTATTGAATTGTTGCCAACTTGTAATAGATATATGCATTAGATTTCATTGCACATTCATAAAAATAAGGACAAATAGAGATTCAGACAGGGGACTACTTAATTCACCATTATCTTCATCGCCCTTCCATATTGACATCATCTTCCCAAAATGAAATTATAAAGGTGAGACTATTCCCCATCTACTAATCTCCTATTCATTTATTTCTAACGTTTGGATGTACTTCCACTCTACTTTTGGCTACAAATAGGATCTCTTCAGCCCAGGTTTTATACCTATGCCTAAAAGAAGAGGAAAGTTGATGTGGAGAGCAACAAGAGGGGCATTTCTATTGTCAATCTAGGAGGAGAGGAACAATAGGTTGTTTAAAGGGCATAGTAATACATCCAGTACCACTACACTTTGGATGTAATGAAAGCAGAAAAACTTCCAATCACATCCAAGACCTCCGCCTAGAGTACTAGAATAACCCAAAAAGCTGTGATTCATCTTAGATTTTTGTATTGCTTATGTCCTAACTCAGTGATACCATCGCACAGTTTGGCCAGCTATTTTTCATGCTTCACCCCTGAACTTCCCATTCCTAGAATTATTTCTACTTAATCCTAAATGCCAGCATTCCCCTGCATAAAAATTATTCGAAACTATTATATGTCCACTGAAATGTGTAATTCTTGTTTTATAGAGTGATAGTTTGGGTGCACATTTACTAATAAGTTGACATACCTAGAAAATAGCAAAGATGTAATTGTCTAAAGACAAATACCCCCCCCCCCCAATCAAGTTTAATGTCAATAGTGCTTCATAAAAGAAAAAGGCCTACTCAATGCTTGTTAAGGAGGAAATCAAAAGGACACTAAAATCAGCACATCTACAAGAAAAATCAGAGACTACTAATTAGTTCATATATAAATACCTGAGTCAAACCACACATCCATCGTATCAGTTCCCTTTTGATATTCCGATGCCATACTGCGATATTTATCTGGAAGTAGCTCTTCCACTGTCATGTACCACCACACATCACTCCCCTTTTTGGCTATTAAATCTACATTAAGAAAAAACTCAGCCAGCGTTAATGAAATGTTCCAACAAAAGAATATGGCCAATCACAGCATCATACTCCGATAGAAACTTAGAAATGGGATATACTCACCAGCATTTCAAAAAATATATCTGTATGACAAGTCAAATGTAGAAAAATATAAAATAGAATCAAAGAAAGCAACAACCATAGACACAAAACAATCCCCCAATTGCAGGAAGAGAACAGCAAAACCCTTTTGACTTTTTACAAAATAAAAACATTTAACAGCCTCAGTAACAAACTTTGACCTTAGATAACCAAAAAGATGAACATAACAAGTGCAACAAAAAAGCCTCAAAAGAATTGAGAACAATTCTTTTTTTAACTCCAAACTTAACTCTCAATAGAGGATCAGCCACCATGGGCAAAAAGGCCTAAGAAGAGGGATGTAAAAACCCTACCCCTAATTGAGCCATTTAAAACACCCTTCCATCCTTCTCTAACTTCACTCCTTCCATTGGTTCTTGGCAGAGTTGGCCACATGGTGCCATTTGTGTAACCTCCTCTATATTGACTATTGAGTCAGCTTCAACAAAATCAACTCCGAAGTCCCTGCTGAAATGAGTCCATAACTTGCAAGCAAGTCATCCAATATTTAGCAGATGAAAAATATTTGGGTTAATCACTTAAATATACCCAATGCTTTCACTAAACTAGTTAAATATACCCTGTAGTTTCCAAATCCATTTAGCTATATCTCATTAAAGAATTTAACCATTGAGATAAACAGAATTTTCAAAATATGCACTTTTTTATCAATAACTCAAACATTTTATTAATTAAAATATGAAGAAAATGTATAGCACATAAAAATGCAGACAAAGTCCTTGAGAGATAAAACCTCTTATCTCTCCATGAACAAATCGAATTCCCTTATAATTGTGCCTGGAACAGAGAATATCTCCCCCAAAAAAATCCATCTCTCTGGTTACCCACCTAATTTAGTTCCTCTCATTATTGAAGAGCCACATTTTCATCCCCCCCCCATCTTTTTACCAGCTAATTACCAATTTTGAATCTCCCTCCACAAATGGCTTGTGAATGTTCATCAACTTTTCCCTTCGAATACCTTCCACTACTTCCAACACTTCTGCTCTCAGGGAGTCTCCCTCCCCAACTGGCCCATAGAACATAGCAAAGATTTTACCTTCCTCGTCTCTAAATACACCTCCAATACATGATGGTCCAGTATTCCACAAACTACTACCATCAAAATTAAGCTTAACAAATCCTCTAATCGGTGGAGACCAAAGATGATTGATGACCAGAGTCCACCACTTCCTTCCAACTTCTTAGTAAATCAGTTGACACATGAGAGAAGGCTACCAAGGACTTCAGCTAATGCACCACTTTTATCTCGAATTTTTCAATGATGCCATCTTTATATCTTTCTTTTTCTTAAAAAAAAAAATCTTGCACTCCTTTCTTCCCAAACTGTCCACAGAACAGCAGCTCTTATGCATCTCCACATTAAGTTTTCACTTTTGTTGACCAGCCAAACATAGTTATATCAAATGGGCTTTGAACATCCGCCGGAGGATTCCGCCTGCACCCAAAGAGAGAAAAGCACCAATCCTAAATAGAAGTAATAAAGGAACAAGAAATAAAATAGGTGAAAGCAACTCTCACCATCAGCCTTACACAACACACACCAATGAGGGGATAAACACCAATTCAACTGCTTTCTTTAAAGTAGATCAAGGGTGTTAACCTTTCCATGTACAACTTCCCAACAAAAGGCAGCAATCCTTGGTGGAATAGCTTTGCATCACACCTCTTTCACTAGAAAAGGAGGCAGACCCACTAGTGGAGGGCTGTAACAAGGTTTTGAAGGAGGTACATGAGAAAGACCCAAATGGGGTACAGGTCCACATTCAGCTATCAGGTCCTAAAGGTTCTAGGAAGACTCCTTCCAATAGTTGTAATAGGCTAAGTACACACTGAAGCTCAGAGTCTCTAATACCCCTCTGGAAACCCAAATCCCAACCCCATTATTTGAAAATGGAGATTGAACAAGGAACTTAGATTTTTTTTTTATCAATGACAGAAGATTCATTAATTAAGAATAAAATTACAGAGGAGAGGAGCTAAAATATCTTAGATCCCCAGAACAGTCAAACATCAAAATAATAAGAACAATTACAATGAGCCCAAAAAACAGAACTCCTATTCACCCCTTGCCTAGCTAAGCCATCTGCAAATGAATTTGCACTTCTCTTTACCCATTTGCATTGAACTTCAATGTCCTTAGTCAGCCATTTAAATTTAACATTGTTACCATTACAAAGGTTGTATCTGATAAAGGAAACAGAGGTAAAATGCACTAATGGCCTTCCAAGGTGCGGTTCGGTTTGCCCTAGGCATTACACCAGTATCACATCCATTGTCCCTACCACCTCTGTCCACAGTTTGTCCTATCCTAAGGCAATCAATCTTCAAAGCCACTTCCCTAACAAAGCTGTTACATTCCCTAAACCCAAACCCCCCTGCTTTCTTATCTCTACACACAACATCCCAGCTTATCCCTTGGAAGAAAGGACATCTGTCTCTAATAACCCGAAATAGGTCAAAGGCCACGACAAAACACTGCAACCTAAAATATATGCACACTCAACCAACACCCCATATTTATCCTAGCTAAACAGCACTTTTCAAAATTTATGATTAAATTTGACATCCCTTCAAACAGCTGCACCAAAAGCTTTAGCTTCCTTACCCATTCTAGATCATCTCCTTCACACAAAAAAGAATAGTATCATCTGCAAATTGTAAATGGGTAATGGGTACATCTCTCCCCACGCTCTAACCTCACACTAGCCTTCTCAAATCTGCCCTCAATTGGATTTAACTCAAAACATCCACTATAAGTGTGCATAGAAAGGAGGAAAGGGGATCTCCTTGTCTTATCCTATGCTTGGCTGGAAAGAAATCTACCACTGTGCCATTTACTAATATTGAGTAGTGACGAGTACTTAAACATCCCCGTATCCACTTGCACCATCTCTCTCCAAATCTACAACGACTCATAACCTCAATTCGAAATGTCCAATCAACTAAATCAAATCATAGCTTTTTCCAAATCCAATTTGCAAAGTATATCCTTCTTCCTAGATCTCCTCAAGTCCTCAACAAACTCATTGGCAATTAAAATCCGATCTGGGATTTGCCTATTTTGCACAAAGGCCCCTTGGTTGGGAGCCACCAAGGAGGGGAGAACTTCCTAAATCCTTAGATAAGACTTACACTAAGATTTTATACAAGCTATTCCCCATGCCGATAGGTCTGAAATCTTTGGGATGGTTAGCTCCCCAAAAACCTCCAACAAATCATCTTTTAAAAAATCACAACAGTCTTGATAGAATGCCATAGTAAACCCATCTGGCCCTAGAGCTTTGGCTCTATCCATAGCAAAACACTGCTCTCCTAATCTCCTCCGCCTCGAAAGGTCATTCCAACCAAACTTTTTGGTCTCCTAACATGTATGTCAATCCAAACCCTCAATCCACAAGGTTTCAACTAGAGGTCTTCTCTAGATCAACTTAAAATGCTCCACAAAGGCTTGTGCAATCTCACCCTGTACAGTGATGACTGCACCCCCTATCTCCAATTTAGAAATAAAGTTCTTCCTTCTTCTAGCATTGACCATTACATGAAAGAATCATGTATTCTTGTCGCCCTCATGAAACCATTTTACCCTTGATTTTTTCCTCCAACTAATCTCCTCTTTCAACAAAATGTCTTCCAACTGTCCCTTCAAGGCCCACCTTAATTCTCTATCACTTCCCTCCAAGAAGCCCCAAATTTCCTTAGAGTTCACCCCTTCAATTTGACACACTACCTCCTGATTTCTTGCTTCAAGTCTCCCAAACTGCTCTAAATTCCAATCCTTGATCTTAGTCTTCAAGGCCTTTAGCTTCCTATGGAAAAATATCCCTTTCCAATTCACCCTAGGCCTTTCTCCTTCCCACCACCCCCTCACATTTTGATAAAAACCCAGGTCATTTAGCCACTTGTTTTCAAATCTGAAAGGGACGGGACCTAGACTTTTCAACTTCTCCATAAATAGGGAAATTGGCCAGTGATCCAAGGTTACCCTAGGTAAAGTCCTAGAGGATAACCCACCCCAATGCTCCTCCCAGTCCACCAAAAAGAGAAATTTATAAGGGCTGGAGCAAAAAGGGGTAGATTGGACATTAGACCAAGTGAAGTTATTATTGGAGGAGACGCAAATCCTTGAGCTCAAAAGAATTGATGAAGTGATTAAACCTCCTCACGCTTGTAGTGATCCTTTGCCTCGGATTATTTGTCTCCTTAGTGAATCTAACTACATTGAAGTCCCCACCAATACACCATAGTCCCTACCACAATCCTCTAATATCACTAAGTTCTTCCCACATTTCATTCCTTTCTCTACCCATTAGGTCCATAAATATTGGTTAGCACCCACTCATAACCATCCTAAATTTGTTGAAACTTAATAAAGACTGTGAATTTACCAATTAATTATACCTCCCTCCACCACCTCTGTTTTCCAAAGAGTAATTATACCTCCTGAAGCTCCCCAAGATGGGGCCCAAGCCCAACTTATCCCTTTCGCCTTGCACAAACTTCTAGCCCATCTACATTGTCAAATTCTGCCAACTTTGTTTCCTGCAATAGGACTATGTCAGGATTTTCTTTCCTAAGCATCTCCTTTATTACCACTCTCTTCCTTGCACTCCCCAGTCCTGTATATTCATTGAGATCAGAATAAACTTTCCCCTTCTACTTCCTTCCGCTTCTTCTCTCCCGTCTTCCACTGAACTCTTTGTCACCTACAATGTCCAACTCAGTCTCTCTGCCTCACTCAACTTTTTCTTCTTAGTGTTCCTTCCAACTTCAAGCTTCATAATAGATGCTTTCAACTCATTAGATACAAAGCTACAAAGCAATTGAAAACCTCCTTTGAACCATGAAAAATCTGGAAGATAAAACAGAAAAGAAAGATATAAGTAACATATACAAAAATCAATGACAATAACTCAGTGATAAACAAAGCCTAGTCTTAACTCTGAGGTGCAGATTACAGAAACAAAGCTTTCTCTTTTCTTCTCTGAATCTCAGTAGAAGCTGGCTTTGCACTAAAACATCCAAACCCACTACAACAATCTGCATAAACTGCCAAGAGAACAATAAATTAATCCATTTCAAGCAAATGATCCGTATAGAGGTGTGAATCCAATTCCCATTCTGTGTCCAATCCAAACATCTTTTTTACAGACAACATGCAAAAAATTTAGTTTATCTTGAAGTGACGTGCTGAACTTTTACAGCCAACAACTCAAAGTGGTAATAATTTCTGTCATGCCAGGCTCCTATTATCAGTACTAAAACAGGATAACCAGTATTAATACAAAAGTGTATCAGTGAAGAAGTTCTGCATAAAACAGATTTTGGTTGAGCTGAACTGCCTATTGAACCCATTTGCAATAGACTAATATTCAGACTGAACCCCAATATCAAAACACTCACATCAACCAAGTTGATTAACGCTTGAGCTATGTCTTCCTGGTCTGCATCAATTGAGTGTTGAAATTCTTTACTCCTAATCAACTACACATTTTCAGAAATAAATTTGGCAACAATCTACCAAACAATCCATTGATTCGGTGGTTCTTTTGCTGCTATATGAGGGCCATCTGTGTACAGTAAAACTGTTTCAGCCGCATAAACTGAAAACAGAGGGTTACAGCATGATCTTCCTTAAAACATATGACCTGCAAACAATCACCTTCTTCAGTAACAAGAGCATTGGCTGACTCCATGGTTTCAGCACTCAGCAGGTCAGTGTTTTAAAAGCACAAGGAGCTTTTTGCACGCAAGGCACAACGTAAGGCATGCACCTTTATAAAGCAAGGTACAAAATTTTAAAATAATCAAAAAAAATGCATAAAAATGTAAAAACAAATACTAAAAATGTTAAAAATAATGTTAATTAAAAAAACACACATACTTAAATTTTAAACTAAATGTTGTAGAAATCCTTTTGCATCAAATTAAAATGCATAAGCATAACACATAAAGCATATGCAAATTGAAAATGTAAAAATAAAACTAAACATAATATATCAAACATATTCAAGCACTCAACAATTTATGCACGTGAAACTTTCAAACTCTTTAATTTCTTTCCCAATTGCATAACTCTAATTCTATTAGCCACTTTTTACCAAGCCCCTTGAATTGAATTGCTTCCTTGCTGCAGCTGTAACAACATTTTATCCGCAAGACTAACCTCCAGGCTCTGGCTCTCTCAATGCCAAGACTCATGCTTTAGAATCAAGATCCAATCCAAGCATCATCTTTCATACAGTTTGCAAAACTGTAACCCTCATGCCTTGACCTTTATCGCTGCAGCTGTGTGCTGATTGGGTCACCTCCTCTGCTTTCCGGCCACCAAGCAAGACAATGGAGATAGAACAGAGTGGGGACAAAACTGATTTTTTTTATCAGCAGAAGAGATTAATTTTTTAGATTTAAAGAAAGCTGTAGCAGTACAAATGATGACATGGATGTCATCCCCTGGAGCTTATCAAAATACAGTTAAAAAGAATTCCCAAAAAGGCTGATAAGTTCCCAGCATCCCAAAGAACATTAGATTACAACTTAGGCCAAAACAAGCCATCTCTATCAGTTCTTTCCTTTGCCAATACATCTGCCATTCCATTTGCAGACCTTCTTATCCACCCAAAAGTGGAATTGAATCTCTTTGCCAAAGTGTCAATCTCCCTAAAAGCATGTCTGTATTTCCATGGAGCTGATCTGATATTCTTGGACCAAGATATGACTAATTGAGAATCTCCTTCCACTTCTAATTCCCTTACTCAAACTTGTACAGCAAGTCATAATCCTTGTAAGAGAGCCAACACTTCAGCTTGTACTGAATCTCCAAAGCCAATTGGTCCTTAAAATAATGCCACCACCACTCCTTCATGGTTTCTAAAAACACCTCATATTCCTGCCCTTCCTGGATTACCCAATGAGCTACCATCAAAGTTAAGCTTCGGTTTATTGAAAGATGGAGGTTTCCAAACCATTCTTACACTTTCTGCATGTCTAACTGTTTGTGTCACTTCAGTCCAGGATCGTATCATGTCATTTCTTGAGAATTCTCGAAAGAGGAGGAAAAACTGAAATTTTAAAACATATAAGATGCACGTGATATCACATGTAAACAGTTCAAAACATTTCACTAACAGAAGGACTATTTATGTCAAGTGGGGCCACCCCACAGGGTATACTAAAGTAGTTTTGGAAACCATAGGGTGTATTTGAGTAGTTTAGTGAAACCACAGGGTATATTTAAGTAATTAGCGCTTAATATTTTCAACATGAGGTTACTGGCAGAAGTTGCATCTAGAAGCTAAGGGGATGCCAATCCACTTGCAGCCTCTTTTTAAAAACTCTCCATCTAAAGAAGCTGATTTTAGTTGGTAACTATTTATCCCAAATCCAATGCTGCCAATCAACTCTATCAAAAGATCTTCTCAAAGAGTTCCAAGTGATTTAACAGGAAAAGACTAACACTATTGATAGGCCAAACAGGTTTGTCATCTCTAGAAGAGAGGAACAAGTTTGAGCTGCTAATACAGTGAACAACGTCAGGGTCCAGCAAGGGCACAAGTTGATCAAGATGCAAAACCCCTTGATCAATAAAAACATCATGAACCTGCAAGGAGATATCCAAACTTTCGGTCCTAGCAGGCCACAATTGAGCCATTTATCAAGCCAAAAACTGATTTTTCCTTTACCACCAACCACTTCATTCAACTCATAATATTATCATTTAAATTCATGCCATTTCTCCAAAACTTAGTGGGGCTGGGAGCACAAGTGGCTAAATAAAGATGTCCATGTTGAACATACTTAGCCTAGAAAAATGAACACCGAATAGTCTCCAAACAAGATTCTCCATAGTGCTTTAAAACTAAGGCACCGGCTGACATCCAGCAAGCTTCTCATGTTGAAACCCCCCCCCCTCCTAAAAAAAAGCAGAAATTAGGGTCCAAGAGACCAAAATGGTGTTAGTGATGCCCCTCACAGCTAGACCCAAGGATATTGGAGAAGATGCTTTCTATTTTCTTCAAAACAATCTTTGGAACAGCAACAGGAACAAGTAAATGGGACATGCTAGCAGGAATATTAATCAAAGTAACCTTCCCCCCATGAGAAAGCAAGTGGCCCTTCCAGCCAGCCACCTTTTTATAAATTTTCTCAATGATATGAGCAAAGTGCATAGCCTGCACCCTACACTTTGTTATTGACACCCCGAAATAATTAAAAAGGCATCTGCTTTGTTTTGAAACCATTGACATTCTCAATTATTTGAATTCTAGAGCTACTAGCTTAGGAAGAAACAACTTTTTTCTTTGTTCACAAGTTGCCTGAAGGACACTCATATTCAGTGACATGTCTTGGTTCAACAGGGCCAAGACATAGAAGAGATATGATATGGCCCCCAAACATCAATATGCACAATATCAAAAGAGGAATTACTCCTTTTATTACTTAAAGAATAAGAGGTTCTACAATGTTTGGCAAACTCACAACTCTCACACCTCAACTTTGATAACTCAACAGACTCAAATAAAGCAGGAAACAGACTCTTCAA
>NW_010729074.1:7510807-7552294 GCF_000365185.1 Nelumbo nucifera
CTTAATTTCCTAGAATCATGGGATATTAATTGGAGAATCCCACTAATATAGAAATTAGTTTTTTAGGAAAAGTTAGTTTCCTATTTTATCACCCTGTAAATTAGCTCTGTAATTCTATATAAAGTTGTGTATATGCTCCTTCCAAGACAATACAATCAATTCATTTTTCTCTCAAATTTTCACACATTATATTTAAAAAAAAAAATCTTTTCATAAAAGAACAAATAGGAATTTAATGATGATTGGCCTGCTATTCTGATATGATACACATACAAGTCACTAATACTTCAAAACAAAAAGAAAAAAAGGCACAAAACTATAAAAGCATATTCTCAATCATATGACAACATTTAATAATAAAAATGACAAAAGCCAAAATATCAAGTGGATAACATACATCATGTAATTTCTCGGGCAAGATTATTCAATGAACAGAACATGTGTGCATGGATTGAAGAATCATATCCAGTGGTTGATGGGGAATTAACAGTTCCACAAACAACGAAAGGTAGGAAATTTTAAAAAGAAAATTGGCATTAAAAAGCTGCAAAATATCATCATTTTATGTTAAACTTTTCTGGGAGCTTATAAAGCTGCTGCATTTTTTCTTGTTTATCAATTATAAGGCTAACAAATTCTAAGACAAGAGAATTCTTATTTATTATGAAAAGCTAAAAGTAATTTGAAGAAAAAGGAAGAAATCATTGAGTTAAATTCTTACTCTTGATATGATCAATAGTTTCTTCATCCATTAGAGGTTCCTTTGAGTGCACATTATAAAAAACAGGAATTGGGACTCCCCAAATCCTTTGCCGTGAAATACACCAATCAGAGCGCGTAGAAATCATTGCAGAAATTCTGTTCTCAGCCTGGATTATGATTATACGAACAAAAGATGAAACCAACAACAGATGAACAAGAAAAGGAAGAAAAGACATTTAAATAAACAAGTGCATCGAAGACTTAAAGAGATCTGCTCTCTTTAAAGTCAATCAACTTCTATGTTCACTGATTAATAAGAATCAACTGTAGAAGGTCCACACGAAACAAACTTAATGGTATGCTAAACTTTTAGGCTGTGTTTGGTTTGAAAGAAAAGGTAGGGAAAGGAAGGGAAAGGTAGGGAAACCTAATACAAGGTGTATAGGTGTCCCAACCTTTTCCTTCAAACCAAACACAACCTTAAGGAGTTCCCAAAATCAGAAAATGTCCCAACAGAAGCTATGGAGCTTTATGAATAGATTTTACAGAATTTATTCTATTCACTCAACAAAAAGTAGCCCAGGTGTGTCATTGATATAATCATTTAAAAAATTGCAAAAAAGCTAAAGTGCATGCCTGGGATGAAGTGCAAGGCACACCAGGTGCACGCCTTTGTAAAGGGGCTGCACCTGGGCCTAGGCAAGCCACATGCCTTGAAATGTACATCGCCTGTATACTAGGTAAAATCTTTGAGAGTCTTTGGTCAGTTCCCCACAAATGATATCTTCCAAGGTTGGCAGTCAAAGGCATCACTTTCATCAGCTAGGTTATCCATCTATTATCATGGCTTACATGACCACCCTACCACACTAAATTAAATTCTGAGGGGTGTTGTTTCATATAAGTCGTACTCATAGAGTGCTGGGTATCAAGCCCTACAGGCTACAGGAACTCCAGGAACGATAAACTTTTGGTTATTTTATAAGGGATAATATTGCCCAAAACTCTCGACTAAATATTGTGGTGGAAGAGGATTCAAGGGCAGCAGCAGGATGGCTTAACAATCCCAACAATGACTCTTGAATTTACAGATATATAGTGAGTGAAATATTACAACTAGCAAGGGAATAACAGCCAACAACCTAGATGATGCATCAGCCAGGAAAGGGGTAAATAGGAGACTTCTCCGTTCGGGGATTGTCCCCTATGAGCGTTGAATGTAAGGTTTGAATGAAGACGTGGGTATCTGGTGTACCCTATCACACCAATGGATGCTTGGCACATCTGTATTGTATTGATACCATTCTTTTCAACATGGATAAAATTTTATTGTTACCAATCAGGACAAATAAAGAAGAGAAAGTAGATTTTTTAGATCAATAGGAAGAGATAAGTAGAAAAGGAGTGCAACAGTGAAAAGAGAGGAATAAATGAGAATAAAAGAGAGAGAAAATAAAAGGTAATAATTATCAAAAAATAGAGAATAAGAAGTATACTTAGTTGCAGGTAAAGGCCTCAAATTTATTTAAAGTCATTAACGATGGCTAGCCCTTGATCCTGTCTAAACAGGATCCCTAGCACAAATAGGAAACTTAAGAAAACAGAAACAATTAACTTTTTGTCCTAAACACCTAAGATGAAGCCCAAATAGAGCAATTCATTAATCTAAAACATATTAACATGATCTACCAATGCTATCAAAACTTAAAAACTAGACACAAAATCAAAATTCAACTCAATACTCAAATATAAATGTAATTAACTTTTCTCCCCCCATATCCTAAATTTTCCTTTATGTTCTCTCTAGAGATCACATGAATTAGTGGACCCCATATAGAAAAATCCCAGCTTTACTCAGGAACTCCAAATTGGAAAAAAAAAAGTCATCTTCCTTTTCCTGTTGCAGGCCTGCATTAAAAGGTCAAAACGAATGATGTTTATATCGTGGCTATCTCAGGTCACACTGCTACATGCTAGAGGGAGTCATCAGAACTAGATAAGACAAGAAAAGCTAAAAAAAGGTTTATCCAAAAGAAGATAGGGGAATAGTGTGTTAAGAAAGAGAAGGCAATTGTTTCTAAGAGGACATCAATGAGCATATGAGTACTTTAATAACTTCTAGCAAGAGGATTAAGGGATGAAACATTGAATGAGGGCTCTCAAAGGATTATTGGGTTTCAGTGGGAGTAGGTGTTTGGTTGTATTTTTTGTATAGAACATCTTCTGAGGCATAGTGTTTTCATAAGGTTTAGCTTTCCATCATTCGTTGATTTTTTTATTCTTTTTCTTAACCCCTTTATTATTCTTCAACTTGATCTTTAACAAATTCCTATTATCAATAAAAAGGAGAAAAAATAGGGGATCTGTGTCTTGAGAATCTTTCCATTCACACGAAGGGAGCCATAGTTTTTTTATGTATAGAGTTAAGTGGTGAAAAGAAAAAAGAGCACCTGCTCGGGAATCCATGCCACTTGATCAATTGCATCAAAAGCAGCCTGCCGAAACCCCTCAACTGAAGCAAACCATTGCTCGGTTGCTCTAAATATTGTAGGCTTTTTTGACCTCCAATCATATGGATACTTGTGTTCTATAAAGACAAAAATGAAACCAAGAAGTTAATTAAATGAAAATTCATACATTCTCCAAATAAGAAAGGAGTAAAAGCAACATGATTTCTTATTCAACTCCATAAGAATGAAGTAACTTACTGTATGGTTCTTCCATAATAATCGACATATGTTCATCCAAGTACTTCACAATAGCATCATTACCATCACCTAGGACATCTAACCCACAAAATTGCCCAGCTTCTTCAGTAAACCTTCCATCATCATCTACAGGAGAAAATATGGGCAATCCATATTTTAGGCCAGTTGCATAGTCCTCCTGACCATGACCAGGGGCTGTGTGGACTAGTCCAGTTCCTGACTCAGTCGTAATGTAGTCTCCTCCAATAACAACTGGGCATTCCCTGTTATCTATTGGATGAACATACCTAATTACACAGTATTGCACAGTTAAAAATGCTAGGAACTAATACTGAATATTCATCTAAAAGTAGCTAAAATAGATATAATACTGGTAGAAGAACCACACTTTTCTATTCCAATTGACAACCTGCAATTTTCAAGATCTGAACCCAGTAATGTTGTCTTGACTGCAAGCTTCATTCCCCATTTTGATTCCAGTGTTGGCACTAAATCTGCTGCCACGATAAGGAAAGGCTTATCTTGCCCATTCAGAACGTTACCAAGCTTTTGTCTTCCACTCCCCTCTGAAGTTGAAGGATCTTTGTTGGATGAGCACATTTCAACCACAGCATATTGAAGTTTAGAATTTACTGCAACAGCTGAACAAGGAAAAGAAAGTTATTCCAGGTCAGTCCAGATGGAGCAATTGATACTTACCAATTAGTTTTCCTCTTCTTTTTTTCCCCGTTTTTAAGGGAAGTTAAATGCCATTCATTAGTACAAGGGAATTAGAAGACAAAATGAAAAGGACAAAAAATGAGAAAACTTGGGAACATTATCAAAGTAAAACAAGCATACAATATAGATTGGAAAAAGACTAAAAATGTAGAAAACTTGGAAAAATATAAAACCATAAGAAAAGAGGTTAAAATGAAACTGATTTCTTAGAAATATGATTTCCATATGCTCATTTAAAGCCATTTTGTATCTTTGTACTTGCTTTTCTATTGATAAAAGTGAGACTTTTGTTTATGAGGCATTTCATTTATAGTTATGATTATGTCAGCACAAAAGGTCCTCGAGTAACATTGTGGGACATTCAGGTGATAAGTGGGACTTAGCAAGGAAGAACTGAGTGAACCAGTTCCTTGTAAACTTTAAACATCCCAACCATGGGTGATCCTCGGCAGCCAACTTATATGGTTGGCTTTGATGGTTTCTATAAGATGGTGTGGTGATTCTCTCAATCACTGATGTGAGACGCCAAACTATCATGTGGGTGTGTACAAGTATTTACACTGATATGATCTAGCTGAGTTTGATTTCTTACAGGATTCATCACTATCAATGGCATGAAACACTCAGATGTAAAGTCTTTTCTATCATTAGACTTGGGGGACAATCATGACTATGATCCGTACTTTGACCTATCATGAGAAGGAATGGACACAACCCAAGCTTTTAAACTTGGTCTAGACCAAGCTTCAAGCTAAGTTCAATCCCAATATATAGGCTTGATTGCTAATCGAGCCAAGATCAAGCACAATAATGTTCGGCTTGCGAAGCTCAAGAGCCTAAATGAGCTTATTGTATATATAATATTTTTAATATTTTATAAATAATATACTATATGCAAAATTTTAATATATAATATTAAATATTTTTATATGTATAGTTTTTTACATGTATAACTTGTTATTTTTTATATGAAGATTTGGTTCACTGTCAAGCTGAGCTCAAAGATATGAGCTTTTGAGTCGAGTTGAATTCAAGCTCACATCTCCAGCTCAAATCAAGCTCGAGCTTGAACTTAAGGCTCATGTTTTTCTACTGAGCCGAGTTCAAATTGCTAGATATTTGCTTCGACTCAGCTTGAATCCACCCCCAATCATGAGTTTGGTCACAAAGAGGTTGTACATACTCTGTACATTGGAAGGCTAAGATTGATTCAATGGTTTTGGGAATGTCCAATAAGGGATGCACAAGCTCAAACAATAGGAGAATATCACCACGAAGAAGTTGACTCCAAGACTCCAACCACAAATCCTGATTGGACCAGGACTCCAGCAAAGAAATCCCAATGAGAGTAGAACTTCTATACAAGTCTCAAGGTGACATGAGATGAATGTAGGAAGACTCGTAGTTGAATTGGAACACCAAAGGAGGAACCCCATTTGCACTAAGACTCTAGCATTCTGGTTCCAAATGACTCTAAAGTGAATATGGGTAGAGTCCTTATGGCAATAGGACTCTCAAGAAAGTTTCTTAGGACTTGTCCGGTAATATCTAGTTTGAACTGGGAATCCTTGATGCACTTAGGTGATCTTATGATAGCATCGACTTTGAAAGAGTTTTTGAGTAAGTGACCTTCAGGTTCTTTCCTAGATAAAAAATAACTCTTGGTTAAATACCATTTGATGGTGATTGGTTCAAAGTTCAAACAATGACTATACAACTTACAACCAATCAAAGTTGGACAATATAGTGTAGAAGGATAGACTTGCAATTAAATTTGCATGGAAGGTCCTATGTGATAATTTCCATGGACTTTAGGCTAATTACAAAGGAATTGTTGGACCTAATTGCAACATTAAAAAGATGTTTTAATCATGATCACACACTAGAGAGAATGGAATGGAGATTCAAATTCAAATCTCAAAGTGAAAGGAAGTTGTTCATCCCATGAATAAACTTAGGACTCCCAAGTCTAGAAACCCTAATAGGATCTTACACCCCCTACACGCCTACTCTATATATGAAATTAGAGAGTTCTAGAAGAGCATATCATGACACCCTCTAGAGAGGAGATTGAACTGTTACAACAGGTGCCCAACAGATCCGGACTAGAGTGCTAAAAAAGGCAATAAACAAGGGAGAATTTTTTCAATAGTCAGATTCACCATGGAGTACATGGGTTTACAATGAAATCAATCTGTTTTTTTTCTGTTGCTTCACTTTCATAAATTAAACTTAAGGCATATAATGAAATATATCATAATTCAGGCACTAAAGAGGGAAAGGATGAAATTTATAAACTGGGAAATATGAAAGAAACAAAAGACAAAAATTTAAATGCACAATCTAACTTCTAAAAGATGAGGAAGATGGAAAAACTATTTTGAGAAGTTATTAAATGAAGAGCATGCAGAGGGTGTGAGTGGAAAAGGGATTAGCAACTCTAATAGCAATAAAATAACATATACCATTGTAAAATTAGAATTATCGAAATGAAGAAAAAACTAAACTAATTCCATGTTTTCACAAAATTTCCCCATCCCTACATGGAAAAATGTCAATCGAAGCTGAAATTGCAAACCATGCTTATACCTAATTGAAAGTTAAACAAGGAGGTACACAAACACATCACTTGCACTGAAAAAAAAAATAATTATATAATGTAATAAGAAAAACTCTTAAGAATTGTTTCATTGAAAGGCAAAAAGTCATACCAGCATTTGCTGGGATAGTCCAAGGAGTAGTAGTCCATACAGCCAAGCATAAATGTGGAAAAAACTCCTCTAACAAGCCATATGCACTTGGAGGAGCACTAACTAATTTGAAGATGGCATATATGCTCTTTGAAACGTGACCTTCCGGATACTGCATCAATACTTACAATCAAACAACCAAAGAAAAAGAACTAGAAGGGTGACTACATGTTCACATGTATTTATCTACAGCATATTTGCAAAGATCACTAGAAGCGCAATACATACGAATATTTTTCAAATATAATATACAAATTTAACAAAATATAAGATTCTTCTTTGCCATGATGACCTTTTGGCCACCTAGGAGGGGAGGGGAGAGAGAGGGGGAATATGTGCAAACAAAATATATTTCCATGTATTTATCTTTCTTTTTTTTTTAGATAAGGTAAAGTATGATTGTATTAATGAGAAAACAAAAACATGTACAACAAAATGAGGTACATAGGGAATGTTCAAAAAACTGTCCTAGCAGCACTATACCATACCATTTTTCTAATCTATTGAAAATTCACAGTTGCTGATAAAAAAAAATAGATGTAACTTCAGATGAAACCCTTGATTACCAGATTTGCTTCACCAGGAGATCACCCCTCCTTGGAACATGGATCAGACAAAAAAATACAACTTTTTTATCAATAACTGAAATTCATTAATTCATAAACAGAAGATACAAATAGGGAGGAGATAAACTCTCTTAGCAATACAACTCAGACTCCAAGCTGGTCATTACCTCCTGCAGGCTTCCTGAAGTAGAATTTTGATGGAAGCACTCTAGGAAACCCAGGTCCTTCTGGAGTAAGTGGGGTGTTGAAGAATGAAGTCGGGAATGTGATATTTATCTTCTCAGGTCCGTTAGGAGTGGGAGACTCTACTAGAGCAGAAATATTTGCTGCCCTGCAAGGTGTACAGTTTGCAGCTCAATTAGGGGTGAACCAGCCAATAGTTGAAGGTGACTCAAACGTTGTAATAAGCTGGTTGCAAGACCCAGAGTCAGTAAGTTGGTGCTTCAGGAATGAAACTAAAATGTTTAAGGTGCTGATAAGAAACATGGACCTAAAAATACAATGGGTGGGGAGATCAGCAAATGCTACGGCAGACTGTCTACCCAAGCAAGGGGCAGCTAGGGAAGTTTTCTATCGGGCACAACTGTAACTTATTACTTTTATTCTCTTCTTTAGTGGAGAGATCGCAGCCCGTGCCTCTCCAAGGGCTGCTTGTATGTGCTAATTTTTCCAAATTAATAAAATGTTCATTTATTTATCAAAAAAAAATACAACTCAGACTCCAAGGCAATTCTACATCATCGTCTGCAGTAGGGGAATATCCATTAAGCATTTAGATAAGACTCAAACAACTAGTTTCTGTTGAGATTTTAAGACTCAAACAATTAGTTTCTGTTGAGAGTTGTATGTATGTAGGAAAAAGTTTATCTTAATTGCACCAAAACTGCTGCACGTGAAGAAAGAATGCTAATTTTGTATCAGAGTCAAAGAAAACAATTCACCAATTCCAAAATGCCACATGTAAGAATGAAAATTATCACAGGATTTTCTCTAAAAATAGGTCAATAGAGATATAGCCAATTGTGATTAAAGAAAGATGAAAATTACCTCCAACTCAGCCTCTGCAAGAGCAGTACGTGAAGATGGACTCCAGTGGACAGGCTTTCGGCCTCTATATATATACCCTTGAATGGCCATTTGACCAAACACTTCAATCTGGTAGTTGAAAACACATTAGAAAAAAACATATTAGCAACTCTGGCAGAAGATCAACCTAACAGGAAGTCGTTCCCTTTCAAATGACAAAATGGACCATCTCTGCAAGAACATCTATATATATGCATCATGTCTACATGTAAAACAACTCATTTCCTAGTGAGCAATAATAACTAAAAATGTCCATATCAATATTCCTATCAATGGCCCTGCATTATGATAGGATCATAGGCATTACGCACAGTTATATCATTGTTAGGATAATTCTGAGAGATTTAACATGTAGTAAGATGCATTAAATGATCCTATCAGGTTAACAATTTGGATGATGCTATGGCCAAGCAAGGGGAAAGATCAGTATATATATATATATATATATATATATATATATATATATATATTTTGGGGGGGGGGTCCTTTTTAGTGTATTAAATGTAAATAACGACAGATAGGGTTAGAAGGCTTTTGCAAACCTAAAATAAGGATGTTTGGCATGTTTTGTAATACAGTACATGGGACAGGCATAGTTGTCAAGGCGATGCTTAGACAAGTGCCCTTGGAGGCTCGCCTCACCCAGTCACCAAGTAGTTTTGTGCACTATGTAATAAAATACTTTTATATTTTCAATGTTTTGACATTATAATTATAAAATAGGCATTATTAAACTAGAATACTCATTTTATGTGTTAATGTACTAATTTCTTTTAATTATTTTCTTATTTGTTAGGATTTAATCAACACAAACAATGCTAACTGCTGTATTGTGCATGGTTCAAAGTATTGATACACCTCTATGTATCAGCAGAGGTGTATCAGTACTCATAATGATACTCCCCTATTTTTTTATTTCTTTGGTTTTCAATTTCATTTTTAAATATATATATATATATTATTTTAAAAAATAAGTTCCCGAAAACACCTGTAAACATGTGAATTGGGGCACCAAAGATACAATACAAAACACCCAATACGGAGCGTATCGTATCAAAGTTTTGATCCTTGATTGAATCCTCAATGATTTCAGAACCTGAACCAATTAGCAAGGGAAGAACTTGAAATTTTGTCCAATCAACACATTTTCTTCTTCTAGATCTTCTTCCACCTTTTCTTTTCTTCTTTTCCTATAACAGAAGTAGGGGTTCAGCCCCTATATTTTTTGAATTTTCTTTCCCTTGTTCCTTTTCTTCTCATAAAATGTTGATTTTCTAAACTTAAAACATGAAATGTATACTTCTCTTATGAAAATTATGGATATTTATGAAGGAAAGATGGTTATGGAACCTAGGGAACTACCCTAGGATATATGGTTTTCCTTCAAAAAAAAAAAAAATCCATCGCCTAGCCATCACCTAGGCGCCCACCTAGGCAACAAGGCACCCCCTGCCGCCTAGCCTCGCCTTGGCGCCTGAAAAACTATGGGGACAGGGTAGGGGTCCAACTAATTTAGGATCTAGTGGTGGGCTTTATGGGATAGGTGTTTTGAGTGAGCAAGGGAGAAGATTAAGGGTAGAAAAGTAAGCAATAGCTTGCTGTCCACCAAAGAATGAGCAAGAACATAGAATGAGAGAGGATAACACTTGCTGTTAGGGTAAACGGCAAAGAGACAAAACGCTTAGAAGATGAAATAAGAGAGCAAGAGGGAAAAAATAAAGAAATTTCTGGCAAATACTAAGAAGCACTAAACCAAATCTTTATTTCATCAAATCAACTCTTCTTGAACTCCTATTACACTGACTCGATTTATAGACTCAAATTATTAACACGAATGTCCCTTTTCAGACTCCATTTGGACTAGGAAACTGACCCAAAATAACTTCTAGTCATTTTAAAACTAAAACAAATACATAAGTAATCCATACAAACACTTAAGAAGGACTCAAAACTACTAGACCACTCTAATAACATTTTACTAATCCATTAAAACATAGAAAACAAAATATAACGGATATTCACCCCATTTCAGGCACTACCTTGTTCACAGGCAAAATAGTTCACAAAGAGAGTTGGCAAATCAAGGGACCAAAAATACTCAAATTCTATATTCCAACAATGCCAAAGATTATTTTCAGGTGAATGATCCCAAAATTGTTCAAATTTTTCATTGGATACTCCTTACTCAATTACGTGTAGAAGCTCAAATTCTATTCTCAAACAATGCCAAAGACAATTTCAATTGTGACTTGAATTGCTTCCTTGCTGAAAGAGCCAAAGAGGTATCTTACACCAAAATTAATGTCCCCAAACTGCCTAACGAAATGGTATTTGCTAAAAGGAGAAAAATAAACATCTACTAAAAGTTGCTTGAAGTACACTTATCTTTTTTTGGATCAGCAAAGTGATTTTACTAATAGAATTAAAGAGTTCCTACAACAAATTGAGATTTTCCATACACCCAAGAAGAAACTTGGGATTCACACCAGTGCCCAAAAAAGTTTACTTCTATTCACCCCTTGTTTTACTAATCCATCCACCATCCCATTTGCAGTAGTTCTAACCGACATGTAGGAGATGTTTAACTCCCTCGATAGACAATCTATTGCTCTGAAACTATGTCTGTAATACCAAGGGGCAGGGCATAAACCTTTTTCCCAAGTGCTGATCAACTTAGAATCTCCCTCTACTTCCAGTGAGTTGGAAGTCATATTGTTTTTTTTTATCTAACAGCACTTTTATTAAAAGAGATATGTAAGATACAACCAGAAAGGAGGGGTAAAATGTCTTAACCCTCCCTTTCAAACCCGAAAAAACATATTACAGAATAGCCCAAAACAAATTAGATCTTCCCACCCCCTGTTTAGCCAAGGAGTCAGCCATGGAGTTGGTACTCCTCTTAGCCCATTGAAACCTTAGTCATGTTCTGAGTTAGTTGCTTGATTTTCTTTCTTTCATTTGAGAACTTCCACATGCTGGACTCTTCCATCTGCAACCATCTAACAGTCAGTTGGGAGTCACCTTCCACCAGCAACTTGCTAATATTCAGCTGCTTAGCCCTTTTGACTCCTTCTACAACCGCTAGGATTTCAGCTCTCAGAGAATCCCCCCAGCCTATAGGTCCTGAGAACATAGCAATAATTCACCCTTCTTCGTTCCTGAAAATACCACCTATGCCTGAAGGGCCTGGATTTCCTTCACTACTACCATCGAAGTTCAATTTGAAGAAACCCAAGTCTGGTAGAGTCCAAACAGGTCTGATATCACTAGACATAGAAGATGACCGAGCCACTTCTTCCCAGTTTCTAATGATGTATCCTACTGAATAGGCTTCAAAAAGCTTCAAAGACTTGACCCAATGAGCCACCCTGACATATACAAGTTCTGTGAGGGTTTCCTTGCTTTTCTCTTTTTCATGAAATAATCTTTGATTTCTTTCTTCCCAGACCGTCCAGCAAACAGCAGCTCTAGCGCATCTCCACAAAATTTTATCTCTCTTCTTTAGACCCTTCACTGGAGTGGAGCTGAACAAGCTTTGCACACTTGAAGGGGAGGGCCACCTGCAACCAAATAAAGAAAAGAACCAACACCAAATATCTGAAACAAAAGGGCAAGAGACAAGCAAGTGATAGCAGCTTTCACCATTCTTCTTACATAAGATGCACCAGTGTGGGGATAAACACCAATTAGACCTTTTCTTTTGAAGTAGGTCACAAGTGTTATACTTTTCTAGGATTGCTTCCCAACAAAAAGCACCTACCCTAGGAGGGATGGGGCTACCCCAAAACTTCCCGGACTGGAAAAGGAGGCCCAGGTACCGGACTAGACTGTGCCAATGCTTTGAAGGAGGAGCATGAGAAGATACCCGAGGGAACAAAAGACCACACCCTGGAGTCCACAATGGAAGGTTTAAGGACTACCTCATCCAAGATTTTAAGCAGATTCCAAATGGGTTCCAACTCAGAATCTCTGAGAACCCTTCTAAGACCCAAGTTCCAACCAGTAGCGGAATTAGACAAGTTAGCAAATGTTGCTACTAGTTCATTTTTAAACCTAGACAAAGCAAACAAAGAGGGAAACTGCTCTTTCAAGGGAAAATCCCCCAACCAAGATCGTACCTGATAAATGGAAGAAAAGACTGCAGGACAGCATGAATCCACTTCCAAGGGGAGGCTTTTGAAGCCCTAGATGATAGTCTCGGATCCCAGCCATCTGCCTCTTGCCCACGAATACTTAGGATTATTTTAGCCCACAAATTTTCTTTTTTTTTGGACCATCTCCATAACCATTTCCCTAAAAGAGCTTCATTCTTCTTCCGCAGATTTCCCAGCCCCAGTCCCCCTTCACTTTTAGGTCTTGTAACTAGATCCCACCTAACTCTATGGTCCTTTCTCTCCTCCCCAGGTTCCCATAAAAAGCCCCTCATTAATTTTTCCAACTCCTTACAAACTCCTTCTGGGATTCTGAACACCGACAAGAAATATACTAGAAGGTTTGCCAAAGTTGACTTAATCAGTGTTATCCTGCCCCCCAGAGACAAGTAGTTCTTCTTCCAGGAAGCTAGCCTTTTAGTGAACCTGTCAATCACTGGATTCCAAAAGCTCCTTTTTCTAGGATTGTCTCCCAAAGGAAGCCCTAAGTACTTCGTGGCCAATGAGCTATCTCACATCCTAGCACTCGAGCCCTTTCCTCCACCTCTCCCTCACTCATATTAATACCAATCACACAGCTCTTACCCAGATTTACCTTGAGGTTGGTCATTTGTTCAAACACCCTAATCACCATCTTCATATTGCACACCCAGCTAATCTCCTCTCCATCACAAAACAGAATTGTGTCATCTGTAAATTGAAGGTGAGTGGCCGGAACCCTATCCCTCCCCACTCTCCAACCACTTATCAGATTTCTAGAGTCAGTCGTCTCAATAAGCCTCCTAAGCACTTCAGCAATTAGGGTAAAGAGAAAAGGGGAGAGAGGGTCCCCTTGCCCAACACCCCGCACAGCTGGAAAGTGATCCACCACCTTGCAATTTACTAACACAAAATAATGGCAAGTCCTAATGCACCCTTTAATCCACCTGCACCACCTCCGCCCAAAGCAACAAGACTCTAGCACTTACAACAACAGAGACCAATCAACCAGATCATATGCCTTCTCCAAGTCCAACTTACACACTAGCCCTTTCTCACCACAACTTTTGTAGTCTTCCACACTCATTTGCAATTAAGATTTGGTCCACAATTTGTCTATTCATCACGAAGGCACCTTGGTTATGGGAGATGATCGAGGGGAGCACCTCTCTAATTCTTTTGGATAACACCTTAGCAATGATCTTGTGGAGGTTGTTAACCAAACCAATGGGTCTAAACTCTTTAGGATGAGAAGCCCCAACCTTCTTCGGTATTAAAGCAATAAAAGTAGAATTCAGACCTGGGTTTATCACACCTCTTTCAAAGAACTCCAAGAACACTACTTGAATGTCAGCCTTAAWTATCTCCCAACAATCTTGATAAAAGGCCATCATGAAGCCATCAGGGCCCGGGGCTTTGGATCTATCCATAGAGAAAATGGCTTCCCTAATTTCTTCCAAGTCAAACTCTCTTTCCAGCCACAACATCAACTCATTAGGGAGCTTAGGCCAATCCAACCCTTCAATCCTTAATCTCTTCAGCAGAGGCTTTCTAAAGATGGATTTTAAGTGTTCCACAAAAGCCCGACAATCTCTTGTTGTTGTGTTAAAACTGTCCTATCAATAACCAGCTTAGATATGGTGTTTTTCTTTCTTCAGCCATTGGCTATTGCATGGAAAAATTTCGTATTCCTATCCCCTTCCTTCACCCATTTGTGTCTAGATTTTTGTCTCCAACTTACTTCTTCTTTAAAGATTATGTCCTCCAGGCTCTTCTTTAACTCCCACCTCATTTCTTTATCCCAGTCCCCAAAACATCATCTTTCTTCCTTAGCATCTAACTCCTCTATTTTACTTATTAACTGCTGCTTCTTCTCTTCTAGCCTACCAAAGTGGAGAGAATTCCATTCCTTAATTTTGACCTTGAGCTCTTTTAACTTCCAATGGAATTTCATCCCTTCCCAATTGACTTTCGGGTTACTTTCATTCCACCAAGTTTTCACTTTGTCTTTGAAGTCCGGGTGAAGTAGCCACATATTTTCAAACCAGAAGGGAGAGGGCCCACTACCACCAATATCAGACTTACCAACCATTATTGGCCAATGATCATAAGTAACTCTGGGTAGAGCCCTTGACACCAGATCTCCCCAATGCTCCTCCCAATCTATGGTGAACAAGAATCTATTTAATTTGGAGCAGATAGGTTCAGCTTGGAGATTAGACCAAGTGAAGTTGTTATGAGAAAGGTTCAATTCCTTTAACTCAAAAGCATTAATGAACTCATTGAACTTCCTCATGCTGGTAGTGCTCCTTTGTCTCACCTTATTGCTCTCTTCAATGAACTTATCACATTGAAATCCCCTCCCACACACCACAGCCCCTCCCACAAACCTCTAATATCTCCCAGTTCCTCCCAAAGCTCCTTCCTTTGTTTGTAATCATTGGGACCATAAACATTGGTAAGGACCCACTCAAATCCATCTGACACCTGCTTAAATTTGATAGAAATTGAGAACCTTCCCACTAATTCTTCCACTCCCTCCACTACTTCATCCTTCCACAAAGTAATTAACCCTCTAGATGAGCCCTAGGAGGGGCTCATAACCCACCTCAGTCCATTCACTCTCCACACACTTCTAGCTCACCTTTTGTCAAATGTCATAAGTTTAGATTCCTGAATTAAAACAATGTCTGGATTTTCTTTCTTTAAACCTCCTTTATTAAAGCCCTTTTCCTTACACCCCCCAATTCTCTCACATTCCAGCTTACAATCTTCATTCCTTCCACAGCTCTGCCTAGCACCACTCCCTTTCCTTCTAGTAACCTCCTTTTCTTCCCCTCCCTTTCCTCACTCTAGCCTTTGTGCTCACGTCCACTTCCAACTTTAATTTCTAAGCTTCGCCTAGCCTTCTCTTCCTCCTATTCCCACTTCTTTTTCAGCTCGTAATTACCCTTTTAGCTCGTTTAGGTTTCTCACCTTACAACCTAACTTTTCTACAAATTCAGCTAATGACTCCACTTCTTCCTCTCCCTTCTCTTACTTTCCCCCCCTACCTCACTCCTATTCCCCTCCTCCTCCTCCTCCATCTTACCACTGTCCTCCTTAGTTTCCCCTTTGGTTAATTCATTTGGATCTGCTCTCCCCATCCTCCCCACCTTCTCACCCCCCTCCTGTAACTCCCCAACCTCCTCAGTATCAGCCTCTAGACCTTGGGTATTCAGCAAAGGGGCACGGCTGGGATCTGAAAGACAAACATCACAGGCAGAGCAGGCATTAGTATCTAAAATCGAAACCACGGCCATACCTGGGACTGAAGAAGGAGAAGAGACAACCAACTGGGTTAGTCCATTCACTCTTCATGTAGGGCTTATCTGGTCGACACCTAGGCTAACTTCACCCTTGTTCGTACTTCCAAGGCTCTGTCGTCCATCCCCGTCTATGTCGTCTCTGCTCAAATTATGATGAGCAGGCGAAGTCCTCTTGCAGATCCCTTGTCTTAAGTTACTCTCCTAGTTTGGTTCTCCCTTACTTGGTGTTAGATTTTCCCACTCATCTTCTAAGGCATGCTCGGCAACATTCAGTCCTCTGCACTTAGTCGAGGATTTATGCAAGAAAGGATCCTCTGCGACGTGCTCTGAGAAAAGGATATCAGTATTCAGGGCATCTTCCAACTCTCCTTGATGATCTTCCCACTGAAGTTCAGCTTCAACATCTGAGTCTGACATCTCCTCTGAACTATCGCAACTTACCCATCCGCCGTCCTCATCTTCATAGTCTTCCTTACTCCCCCTGGAGTACCTCAAGTTTGGCCTTTCTCGTTCTGATCTGTCCTAGTCGCCTTCTCTGCGTTTTGTCACCGGTAACTAGTCCAGCTTCCTCTTGGATAATCTCTGGTTGCCTAAAGAAAAAATTCAATTCCCAGGGATCGAGCCACGTGAAGAAGAAGATAGACCAATATTCTTGTTTATCAATGGCTGAGTAGAGATTCAACTCATGTGACCACTTAAGTGGCCAGATGAGTCCAAAAGCTGATTGTGGCCCTTAAGCTCGGTGAGAACCACCCGACCCGAAAATGAACTTAGAGGTCACCCCCCTGGTCTGACCTGGTTACCCCTTTGACCAAGTCCGCATAGGACAAAACAGCGGTAGAGTTGTTTTGGTTTTCAAACAAATTTGAAAACTTTTCCACAAATGCCTCTTTGCTTTTGGTCTTCGACTTTTCAGCTTCCTCATTTAGAGAACCCTTCGCTCCAGTGGCTGCCACATGTCCAAACTTCCTTTCCTCAAACCTGCCTACTGTAACCCATCTTGCCACATCATCATCTCCCTCAAGCTTCGACCTCCCCAGCCACTGCAACGTTTCAACTTCCGAACTCACCCAGACTTTATACCAATAGCCTTCTGTGCATATTTGTACTACCCTTGGAACTTCCTTAGGCTTCATTCTAGCAACTCTCAAGTATGTTGCCCTCAAATCTGTGGTCTTATACAACAGAAGAACACTGCCCATCGCCTGCACCAGATTCTCCAAGGTTGATTTTTGCCAGAGATGAAAGGGTAAACCCAGCAGCTTCAGTTTAAAGCTTCCATCTACAGCAGCAACCTCATTTGAAAGAGGACACCAGTTTTCAATTCTTACAGGACCTTCACTCGTTCCCAACATAGTGAAATCCATCAACAACTCACCCACATCAAGGACTGCTTTCCTATCGTTGAAAGGAATAAGGATGACCGTCTGGTTCAATCCAAGCTTCGTTGTCACCTCTTCTAGCCCTTCACCTCCTCCCTCGCAGATAAGATGTATTTCTTTTCCCAGTTTCCTTTCTCCCCATCCAATGCAATTCTTGGTTCTGGGATAGTAAACGCCACAGTTGGCTTTCCTTGGGTTCCCACTATGTCTTCTAAGCCCAGCCTCTCTAGTCTCTTTCTTCTTTCTGTCATCTCTTCTTTCTTACTCTGTCCGCCAACTACTCTCTTTGCTTGTACCTTCACTGCCTTTGATTCCTTACTGACTAATCTCCTGTGTAGAGCATTAGCCACCGTTGTCCATCCCTGCTGCCGAACACCTTCAGGGATAACTAATATCTATCTCTTCCTTTTGTCAAACTTCTCTTCCAAGGTAACAAACCAATCACTAGAGTTCTTCCTTCTCTCAGCTGTGTATTCTCTCCTTGCCTGCCTTAACGTACCTTTCCACCTTTCGCTCCAACTCAACTGGCCAACAGCACCATCTAGGAAACTCTGAACCACGGAACGGCATCTCCCACTAACAGAACTGTTCCTTTCTTTCCTTCTCTAATCTTAATCGTAAGCTCCTTTTGGTAAAAAGTCTCCTCCAGCAACAGTTCCTTTCGTTCTATTCTCAACACCTCTCTCCACTTACCGGCTGGTGAGAAACCTTCATGTCCTTCGAACGCCATTCAAAACCTACACTCTTTTGGGACTAGAGAGCTTAGATGTTGGTAATTCACATTGTTTAGCTAATCTCAGACCTTGTATTAAGGTCATTAATTCAGCTTTCAGAGAATCACCCACTTCAATAGCACCTGAGTACATAGCCACCACCTTTCCTGATGAATCTCTGAAAACTACCCCAATGCCCACCAGTCCTGGATTGCCCATAGAGCTTCCATCAAAGTTTAACTTTATCATGTTGTTTGGAGGAGACTTCCATTCCATGAGGAATTGGTCTTCTTCTTTGGAAGATTGTGCCACTTAAGCCCATTTCCTTAATATATCATTCACTCTGAAATCTTGGAAAGAGTCCATACTTTTTACCCAATGATCCACTTTAGGCCATGATTGGTTCATTGCTCTGGGCCTCATTCTTTTAATTCTTGCTCATTATGGGCAAGAATGAATAACATTAGAGTGTTTGGTTACAAAATTTTTGCCATGGGCCACATTCTTTTTAGAATGAAAAATCAGCCCATATCACAAAAGTTGAGGTAGCCTGCAGCATGAAAAATAATCATGCCCCATCTTGCTCATTTTCATTCTTCAAGGAAACTCCGCCTACAAAACTGCTTCCATAGATGTTTACTAGCGGACTACTGTGGAAGTACTTTTATGAAAGCACTCTTATAAAAGTACCTTTACACGAAAGTGCTTTTATGAAAGCACTTTAATAAAGGCATTTTTATAAAAGTACTTTTATGAAAGCATTTTTGTAAAAGCACTTTTATGAAAGTATTTTTATAATAGTATTTTATGAAAGTACTTTTACGAATGTACTTTTATGAAAGTACTTTTACGAAAGTATTTTTATAAAAGCACCTTTTCAAAAATACTTTTACAAAAGCACTTTTATGAAAGTACTTTTGTCAAAGTATCTTTATAAAAGCACTTTTACAAAAGTACTTTTACATAGGACACTTTTACATAGCAATATTTTCTCACTCCGTCTATTTTTACCCATTCTTGTCCATATTAGAATTTCATTTCGGGTAAAAATGGGAAAGAATGAGAATTGAGCCAAACATGGCCTTAATCTTTATATGCTCTATCAAGTCCTTGGATCTGCTTGTTTCATTGAAAATTCTCTCATTCCTTTCTTCCCAAATCGTCCACACCACTGCCAGTCTGCCGCTCTCATGGCCTTCCACATAATTCTCCCTCTTGTCCTTGGCTGCCTTAGGAAGTTTGGGTTAAAGAGACTTATCACATCTTGTGGCTGGACCCACCTGCACCCAGATAGAGAGCAAAAGTATTCCCAAACAAATAGTGCAAAAGAGCAGGAAAGCAGCAGGTCAATGTTTCCACATATCTTTTGAGAAAATGTAAGTATAACTGAATTAAAGCAAAACGTCCTTTGTACGATGGGAAGCTGTACAAAAAGATATCAAGAATGTTTCCACGTATCTCTATGTTGGTGCAATTCTCAATAGAAAATATCTCATCAATTATAAAGTGACATGGGTTTTATAGTATCAAGTCCCCATGAGTTGTTCTTTCTCTTCTTTTTTTTTTTGATGAATCATGAGTTGTTCTTTCTTATGTCCCCATTACTCTCCATTGTCCTCTGCCTTTAATAATAACTGTTTCATGCAAAAGTTGTCTCCTTATAAATTAGATCCTATGTCTTATAAGGAGAATGTGTCCATGAATGTGATCTTTGAGTCTCAATCATTTTCCCCTGCTTCTCAAGGGGAGCAAGAACACAATGCTAGAGAGAGACAAGTTCAATTTCAGATTCCATCTTCTATATCTGATCAAAAGCATTATTCTTCTAATTTCTGTGTATATACTCAGCACTGCAAGGATTAGCTAATGCAACCAATCATGGAACCAAAAGTTATATGCTCTCAACCATCTGACTCTCAAGAGGAAAATCCAAGTTCTACGCTATGTCTACAAATTCAGCCAGGTAATCTAGACCTTACTCTTGTAATCTTCATCTGCCTATTGTTGTTCGAAAGGGGTTAGATCTTGTATCAGTTGTAACAAGACCCTATATGCCATTTTACTTTTTCTACTATGTGTCTCCTCCCCATTACTTTGTTTTCATTAAATGCAATATTCCTATCCCTAAAAATGTTTCACAGCCCTTTAGGACACCTAATTAAAAAAGAGCTATGGTGGATGAGATTAATGCTCACAAGGATCATAACTGGAACTAATTCACTTTCCTAAGAGAAAAGGCTAATAGAGTGCACATAGGTTTTCACAGTAAAGCAATGGGCAGATGACTATGTTGAAAGGTATAAGGTCAACCTGGTAGCAAAAGGATACACAAAGACATGTATTATTGACTACACTGAAACATTTCCTCCAGTAGCAAAGATAAACTCTGTTGTAGATCTATGTTTAGCTAGAAATTTTTCATGGGCTCTACACCAATTGGACATCAAGAATGCTTTCCCAAATGGGGATTGGAGAGCAAAGTGCAACAATTTAAAAAATCTCTTTATGGCTTAACAGAATCTCCCAAGGCATAAATTGACAGGTTTAACAAAGTTGTTCAGCAAATGGATACAAACAATAACAGGAAAATGATACTTTCTTTGCAAAGAGAAGCCAGTTTTCCCTTTTATTGGCAAACCTGCTAATTTCCCCTAACCTTAATGCCTCCTCTTCCTTCCAAGTATGGAAACCAGCATCCCTAATTTCATTTTGGTTCTTCCTTTACTTTGCTATTATCTAATGGTATTCTTCTAATCCTTTACTGATCAAATGCAGCAGTAAGAACTAAGAAGGGGCAATCCGACGCAAGCTGATGGTTTTGGAAGAGCTGACGAAAGCCTGGAAGACAGAAAGAACATGGTTTGAAGTTTTTTTTTTTTTGATAAGTAAAATAAAAATTTAATTAAAGATAAAAGAAGTTACAAAAAAGGTGGCAAGTCATCATCCGAATACATAGACCAACTTTCAAAATAAGGAACAAGCTCCACATTACAAATCTGATAATCCAGGAATCTCCTAAACTATTTCCAGAATCCTCCTTTTCTAACTGACTGAATTCTGGAAGAATCAGCAACCATTCTAACACTAATCTGCCCACAGCCACGATCATCTTGTCCATGCTGTTGCCTTTGTCTTCAAAAGTCCATCTGCTCCTCTCCTTCCAAATGTTCCAGCAAATTGCAAATGGGATACAGCTCCATACTCCCTAACAAAAAACTGCACCAGCTCGGCCCACTCTCCTATATTTGACCCCCAAATCTCATTCTTTAACCTTAGATCAAAAGACTCCAACTTTGTTTCTTGCAGTAGTACAACATCTGGACCGTATTTTCTCAAAAGATTTTTAACCACTTCTCTCTTCCCAACTCTCAATCCCCTTACATTCCATGATAAAAGCTTCACTTTCTGCACCTCCCCTCCCCCTCCAACAGCCCTTCTATTCCTCTTCCACCAAACCTACCAATGGTTTCAACCTGCCATTGACCCGGCCGGTTGAACCGTTCAAACCGTCACCCAGCCGGTCGAACCGGGTTCGGTTCAGTCGAGACCTATCAGATAGTCAAAACTGTTCAACCGGTTTGACCGTTGACCCGTTCTACTCGGTGACCAGGTTGCGGGTTGCACACTCAATACATGCAAACTTTCAGAGACCATAACTTCGCACTCTGATCTCCGACTGGGGTTTTTTATTTTGGGTAGCTTTTCGAGGTCTATGCATCCCAAGGAGTCGTAGGCGCCTTGCCCCACTATTTTCACGAAAAAACCCCTTTTGGCCTCAAATTGCAATTTTTAATATTTTTTATAAATAAAAAAACTAAAAACTGAATTAAAAACATAAATTAAATATAAAATAATACATATAACATATCGAAAACATGTTTATACATTATTTGTTCACGGTCTGAACCATTAGACCCGGCCAGTCAAACCGGTGACCCGCGACCTGAAGAAAAAACATTTCAGCCTCCGGGTTGGTTTTTAAAACATTGGAACCTACTAATCTCCCATCCCCCTCTTCCCCTCCTTTAGAAATTTCCCAAGCAACCCTTTTTTCTTGCACCTCCCTTCCAGCAAATTGCAAGAAGTAATCTAAGAGGTCGCAATTCAATAGAGGATGTGGAACTTTATAGAGTATATAGGAAGAAAGGATTTGTTTAGCCAACCCATATAATTGGCATAAGGCTTTGTTGAATTCATCTGAGTTGATAGGTAAAAAGGAAAGGTGTGTGTGTGTGTCTATCCATCTACCATGCATGCATGTATACATGCATGTATGTATTTAGGAGGATAGAAACCTATAAACACGTATGTATATATGATGCCGCATAAAGAAAATATGTACAGGTAAGGGATAAAAACCCATAATCATGTATAAGAGCCATATACAGAGTAGGTCTACACAGTATCATCCATAAGTTATGAAAAGTTGTACATAACCTATTGCACAACACATTAAGTCATCATGCTAACATTCCATCATAGTAGCATATTGTCTCCTTCCACAAGTTGATGGATGCCATTAAAGTTATGGTATACTGTAAAGTGTTGATCTGTGGGGATTTTTCTCTATCTTTACATAAACTACCCATTGCTCAATTTTTTTCTTACTTCTCAGGGAAGAAAAAGGCCAAAGCAGTCTTCAGGAACAATGAAGGACTTATTGTTGCTGTATTCTCAGGCCCGGTTGGAATAGGAGACTCAGTTATTGCGGAGTTCCAAACAATCTTGCAAGGGGTACAGATTGCGAGACAGTTAAATTTTGATAGACTGCTCATTGAAGGTAACTCTAAATTGATAATAGGGTGGCTGAAGGAACCAGAAACAGTGAGTTGGAAGTACAATGAATCTATGAAAAAGTTCAAATGGCTTATTAGAGACATGACAGTTCTTGTGAAATGGGAAAGGCAGTCTGCAAATGGAATGGCTGATCATTTTGTGAAGATGGGGGTGTTTAAGTCTGAACTGTTCTTGGCTCAGTTGTAATTTGGGTCATTGTAGAATGGGGTCGCAACTTGCGTCCCTATTGGGATAGTTTGTCTTCTAAATATTGATGCAATCCCTTTTTATTAATAAAATGCTATCATTTATCAAAAAAAGAAGAAAAAGGCCAAAGCTAAATAGAACGGTATGTGTTGAATATCACTGGAACTGAAAAGACACTCATAGGAAACATATGTTTACCACATACCTGAGCAGCTTCATATTCTGGATTGAGAGTTAAATAAGGATTATTCCATTCTCCCCACACACCATAGCGCTGCAAGTAATTCCAGCAAGGACTTTAATGTTAACTGTGCCCCTCAACAAAATGAATACATGCATATGAAACACAAAATCAGAATTCATCATCTGTATCTCAATGTGAATAAATCAACATTAAAAGGGTATAAAGTAAATAGAGATCATTAAGATACTTAATGAAAAGATAAAACCAGGAACTAAAATCCAAAAATAGAAAAGCTCAGTAAACACCTTAAATGATTTCATCTGAGACTTAACAGTGTCTTTGGCAAATTTAGCTGCTTTTGTTCTCAATTTTAATGGTGTGAGCTCCTTCCTGGTATCTTGATCCATTGACTGCAGAACTGAAAAACTTCCAAAGCAGTTGTCAAAAATGTATATAAATATATAATTAGCAAGAGGACCTGTTAATATAGAAAGATAGTATCTAATTTGCTGTAATTGCAAAACATATAACTTCTAGATTTTAACCATCAAAAATCAAGAGAAATAGCATGCAGCAAAAGATTAGTGGAAGGAAACTAAAAGAATAAAACAAAGACAGAAAAGAAGAGAATACAGGGGAAGAAAAGCAGATCATGAGGGTCCAATGAGAGCCCCACTAGCTTTTACATTAGAGTTCTAATAAAAAAATAAAATTATACATACACACCTCATAAGGTGGCTGCATTGCAAAAACATAATAGTGTGGCTCATAAGCCCAACATAAATATAAATAAAAATATAACCACAAATTAAGCAGGCCCATAAGCAAATGAAACAAGTAAAAAAGCTGGCCTGTCAACCCTACCCTCAAGTTGCGGGAAAAAAAACAAACACTCCCCCTCAAGTTAGGTGTAGATGTCCATCATTCCCAATGACAGAAAACGGTGACTCAAAAAGGACCAATCCTATCCAAAAGGCATGTCTGTACATACACCCCAACTAGCCTCTACAGAAAATCCTTAAGAAAAAAGCGGAAACCCTAAGGTGAGTAGCTTTAGGGACCTGCTCCTAGATAGATTCACCAAAAAAACATGCAACATGGAAGATGAATGGGGGGTGGATATTAGATATTCATTTGGAGAGCTGGAGAGAACAAAACAAGATCACCTAGTTAATTGAGTCACAGTTTGTAGGACAAAAGATGGAGGGTTTGGTTTGGGTAAGGCAAAGTCGATCTTGTTGAGGAAATGGATGTGGAGGTTATTTATCAAGAAATCCCCCGCTGAATGTGCAAAGTCTGTTGCTTCTTTTTTCAGGTGGCCGGTGAAAAGGGGGAAATTTATGTGGAGAAGTATAAGGGCTGCAGCTTGTTGGACGATTTGGAAAGAAAGGAACTTGAGAACTTTTGCTGATAAGGAAAAGAGGGGTACAATCCATCTTGGAGGTGATTCACATCAGAGTGGTGCATTGGCTTAAGGCTTTGGAGCTATTTAATGACTTCTCAACTGATGATTTGTTAAGGAATTTCCAAGGTCTACTCCACCTACTGTTTCTTCTGTACATGTTTGGGCCCCACCTCCTAGTGGGTTTATTAAGTTGAACTTTGACGGGAGTAGTGTGGGGAACCCAGGGCCCTCAGGTTCAAGTATTGGGGGAGTCTTAAGGAATGAGGATGGAAATGTTATTGATCTCTTCTCAAGTCCAATAGGTAAGGGTGACTCTGAGCTGAGATTATGGCAGCTTTGGTAGGTGTACAAAGGGCCAAGGACTTGAACATTAAGAAACCGGCTTTTGGCATTACAGCAATGAAAAGAAGAAATTTAAATGGTTGACTAGGGATATTGAAGTCAAGCTGAATAGGCTAAAAGAAGTGTAAACTACTTTGCGGATGGATTAGCTAAGCAAGGGGTAAATAGGGATGCTTTGTTTTGGGCTCTTGTGTAATTTGTTTTGTGTTTCTTTGGTGGGGAGTTAAGAGAGTTTATCTCCCTCCATTTTGTTGTACCTCATCTTATTTTTTAATGAAAGCTATTCTGTAATTGATCAAAAAAAAAAGGGTTGTGGAGGTTCTCCCCAGACTTAAACAAACTCTGGCATAGGGTGGTAAGGAGCATACATGATTCCAATAATAATGGCCAGGACACTAATCTTGTGGTAAGAGTGATGTTATCATCTTTTTTTTTTATCAATAACAGAAACTTTATTAATTATGTGAAGATTTGTGAAGCTTTAGATACAAAGGGGGAGATAAAATGTCTTAGCTCCCCTTCAACAAAATACAATGAAAGGAAATTAAAAATTAGCCCAAAAGATAGACTCCCTATTCACCCCTTGCTTGGCCAACCCATCTGCAAATGAGTCAGCAGTCCTCTTCACCCAGCTGTATTGTATCTCAATGTCCCTACACAGCCATAAGAATTTTTTCTTTTCATTGCTATAGCTCCATAAACCATTGTCCTCTTTCTTCAACCAACTAATCACCACCTTTGAATCACCTTCCAGGATCAAACAATTGATATTTAGTTCCCTTGCTCTTTGAATTCCTTCCAGAGCTGCAAGGATCTCAGTCCTAAGAGAGCCTCTTTCTCCAATAGGGCCCGAGAACAAAGCAATAACAATCCCTTCCTCATTCCTGAATACTTCCCCAATCCCAAAGGACTCTGGATTCCTTAAACTACTGCCGTCACAATTCAATTCCTCTTACACAGCGCAGAGGTAGCTATCTCTTTCCAGTTTCTTAACAGGTCAGCCACATGAAAGTCTGAAAACAATTCCAATGGTTTTAGCCAGTGGGCAGCCCTTAAAAGTATTAAGTCTAATAGGTCTTCCAGAGTTCTTTCCTTATCTGAAAAAATTCGTGAATTTCTTTCTTCCCACAAGAACCAACACACGACTGCCCTAATTCCTCCACATAATCTTCCCTCGCTTCTTAGGCCATCTAAAAAACGAAGGAGAGAACAAACTCTAGACACTCTCGGGAGGATTCCAAGAACACCCAAAGCGGGAAAGAGCCCACTCCTATACAGTTTTAGTAACCTTACAAGAGACCATAAGGTGGTAACCGGATTCCCCATCAGCATTACAAAGAGAATATCTATTAGGAAGTAAACAATAATTGGGTCTCTTTTTCTGAAGTAAATCATTTGTGTTTATTCTTTCCAGGAAAATTTCCCAACAAAAAATACCGACCCAAGGAGGAATAGGCTTATGCCAAATTTCCTTAACCGGAAAGGACAACCCAAGAGGAACAGAAGACTGAGTTAAGGTTTCAAAAAACGAAGCACAAGAGAAAGTACCTGAGGTGGAAGGGGTCCAAATTCTGCTGTCTTCCTTATTAGGATCTAGGAAAACATTCTCAAGGATGGCTAACAAAGGTAAAATGTTGTCCAAGTCGGTATCCCTAATTGCCCTTCGCAGGCCAAGGTTCCACCCAAAATCAGAAGTGGAGTCTGAAGGACCTAAGAAAGAAGAGATAGGTTCATTTTTCAAGTCTGACAAAGCATACAAGGAGGGAAACTGGTCCTTCAGAGGTGAAACCCCCACCCAAAGTTGTTCCCATAATTTTATTCGATTACCAGAGTTAAGACCGTACCTGATCCAAGGGGAGAAAGCTGGAAGCAGATCGTGAATGGATTTCCAAGGAGAAGCAGTTGTAGCCCTTGTCACAATTCCAGGATCCCAACCATTGTCTTCCAGCCCATGTATGCTAGCCAGAATCTTTGTCCACAATTTTTCCCTTTCCATTGTAAATCTCCATAACCATTTTCCCAGCAAAGTCATATTCCTTTTCTTGATGTTTCCAATCCCAAGGCCTCCTAGTTTTTTACGTCTAATTACCACCTCCCAACTCACCCTATGATCTCTCTTCTCCTCTCCAGGCTCCCACAGAAAAATCCTCATTAATTTTTCCAATAAGTTGGAAACCTTAGTGGGGATCTTAAACACTGACAGATAGTAAACAGGTAGGTTAGCTAGGGTAGACCTGACCATAGTGACTCTCCCTCCTAAGGAAAGATAATTTCTCTTCCAGAACGTAAGCCTCTTCTCAAATCTCTCCACTACCAAATTCCAAAATCTTACATTCTTAGGATTATCTCCTAAAGGGACGCCCAAGTATGTCAAAGGCCAATCCGAGATTGCACAACCTAACACGCCTGCATATTCCCTTAACTCCCTCTCCTCCACATTCACTCCCACCACACAACTCTTATCAAAATTCACCTTGAGGTTAGACATCTGCTCAAAGAGTTGTATTGCCAATTTTAAATTTCAGATCCAATTTATGTCCCCACCTTCACAAACAAAATTGTGTCATCTGAAAACTATAGATGTGTCAATGGTACCTCATCCCTTCCCACTCGCCACCCTTTTATCAAATTCCTCGAGTCTGCTTTGTGGATCAATCTCCTTGTCGTATACCTCTCAAAGCAGGAAAGAAGTCAACCACAGTTCCATTCACCAAGATAGAATAGTGACAAGTCCTAATACAGCCCCATATCCATTTACACCACCTTTCTCCAAAGCCAAAGCTTCTCAACACCTCCAATAAGAAAGACCAATCAACTAGGTCATAAGCCTTCTCCAAATCAAATTTACATACCACTCCCCCTTCTTCTTAGATTTCCTAATGCTCTCCAAACTCTCATTAGCAATGAGGATTTGATCAGTGATCTGTCTTCCCTCCACAAAAGCTCCTTGGTTGGGTGCAATGATAATGGGAAGGACCTTCTTTATCCAGACAACACTTATGCAATTGTTTTATACAAGCTATTCACCAAACTGATAGGTCTAAAATCCTTTGGTTGTGATGCCTCTTTCTTCTTTGGGACCAAAGCAATGAAAATTGAGTTCAACCCCAGATTAATTATTCCCCTTCTGTGAAACTCCTTGAAGACCGACCTAAAATCCTTCACCACTATATCCCAGCAATCTTGATAGAATGCCATTGTGAAACCATCTGGGCCCAGAGCTTTTGTCTGATCTATTGAGAATATTGTTTCCTTTATCTCCTCCAGATCAAAACTCTTTTCTAACCACTCTCTGTTTTCTGCACTTAAAGTCAGTCATTCCAATCCCTCCAACCACACCCTCTCATTCAAAGGCCTTCTAAATATAGATTTGAAATGATTTACTAAGGCCTCTGCTATTTCTACCAAGTGCAACAAAATTGCACCTTCTACTTCCAACTTTGATATGAAGTTCTTTTTTCTCCTCCATTTGCCACCAAATGGAAAAATCTAGTGTTTCTATCTCCCTCCTTTAGCCACTTACACCTGGATTTCTGCCTCCAACTTATTTCCTCCTTAACCAGAATATCCTCCACCCTCCTTCTTAGATCCCATCTCACCTTCCTGTGTTCCTCTCCAAATGATCCCCTTTCTTCCTTCATATCCAATTCCTCAATCTGCTCCAGCAATACTTGTTTTCTTTCCTCTATTCTTCCAAACTCCAACCTATTCCACTCCTTTATTTGTGATTTTAGGAATTGAAGTTTCTTGTGGAACCTCATTCCCTCCCAATCTACTCTCGGATTAGATTGCTCCCACCACTCTCTATTCTTCTCAATGAACCCCATATGGGTCAACCACATATTTTCAAACCTGAATGGGGTAGGTCCATCACCTCTCATTTCCTCCTTACACATCATTATAGGCCAATGGTCTGAAATAAGTCTTGGAAGTGCCCTAGATGTTAGATTACCCCAATGTTCCTCTCAATCTGTTGAGAACAAAAACATGTCCAGCTTAGAGCATATTGGCCTAGATTGAAGGTTGGACCATGTGAAGTTATTATTTAGGAGTGGAAGTTCTTTAAGCTCAAATGTATCCACAAATTGGTTGAATTTCCTCAAACTTGTTGTCACTCTCTGTCTGGGATTGTTGATTTCCTCTGTAAATCTCAGTACATTAAAATCCCCTCCCACACACCATGGTCCTTCCCAGAGGCCCCTAATATCACTCAACTCTTCCCATAATTTCTTCCTCTACCTATAGTCATTGGGGACATATACATTTGTTAGTACCCATTCATACCCGTCTTCCACTTGTCTGAACTTCAGGAAAACAGAATGATCACCTATTAACTCCTCCACTGCAATTAGTATATCTTCTTTCCACAATGTTACAATCCAACGTGAGGATCCCCATGAAGGAGCAGCCGCCCACTTTATCCCCCTAGATCTCCACACACTCCTTGCCCATCTGCAATCAAAATCCATTCTTTTGGACTCCTGAATCATTACCACATCTGGGTTAAACTTCTTATTCACCTCTTTAATTGTTGCTCACTTCCTAACACTACCCAATCCCCTCATATTCCAACTTAGGATTCTCATTTTAACTTCTTAAGCTCAACCCTAACTCCTCCAAAATCTATATACACCCTTTCCTCATATCCCCTCTCACCTCAAACTTCTTGTCCCCCTCAATATCTCTTTTCAATCTCTCAACTTCACTCAACTTTCTTTTATTGATCTTACTATACTCTTTTTTTTGCAGATAAACTTAAATCATTCGGATTCTTCAGTTTGCACCCCAGCTTTTCCACAAATTCTGCAACTTACTCTTCCCTACTAGTTTCCTCTTTCTCTATTGTTCCACTCTTCTCACTCCTAGGAATCTTCTCATTTCTTTCCTCATTTCCTCCACCACTAGCCCTTTCTGCCCCCTCTGTAATCCCCCTCTGCAGTTCCTTCCTCTCCACTTCACCCATTGATCTCTCAATGATTTCCCAAATCTTTGTCTCCCTGCATGTTTCCTCCACCATTTCCTCCCCCTCCTTATCCCCTTGTAGTCTCACTATGGCTTTCTGTCCATGGGCCTCCGACTCTTGGTCAAGAAGGGAATCTGGAACAAGGGACACTGAACACTTGTCAATAGAAAAAACTGAATTGACAAAGCGATGTTATCATCTTCTTCAAAAGCCACTGCAAATTTACTCCCCACCATTTTGGGTTTCACCAGATATGATATTTGTTCTTAGGACAAAATCAAATTTTGAGAAGAACCTTAGATATGCCATTAAAAGAAAATTTATGGAGCTTGTATTCCATTTCTTCTTTTAAATTCAATTCAGGCCAATGTCTCATTTTGCCTACTTTTCTTCCTCTAAGACTAAATGGAATCTGATATTGAAGAGGGTTGAGGGACTTTGAAAATGAAATACCAACTACCTTGGACTTGATATCAACCTTAAAAACCATTTTTCTTCATCCTCTAAATCCTGATAGCAAAATTTGGATTCCAATACTACAAGGGCCTTCTTGTGTGCTTCTTTCTTTGACGCCATAACCATTCGCCCAATCCCTTACAGACATTTCCAATAAAAGAGATTTCAGGTGGACCAATACCACCTAAATTCATGGCCTTTTGCTGGAACTTGTTTCACTAGAATATTAATACATTTTATATACTTCAGAGCAAGAGACCAGGTTTATGTCTATCTCTCAGTGTTTTAAAAGCGCAATGCGCAAAAAAGGCGCAAGGTGAGGCGTGCACCTTTTTAAAAAGACGCAAAACTACAACAACAAAAAAAACTAAAAAATCAAAAAAAAGTCAGGAAAATCAAAAAAAATATTAAACATAATGTTAATAAAAAATATAAACATAAATTTTAAAATAAATGTTTTAAAAAACCAATTATCTAAAATTAAAATACATAAACAGAACATGTAAAGTGTATTCAAATGAAAATTTAAAAATAAAAGCAAACATATAAAGCATTTTCAAGCATATAAAACCCATAATCTCTTTTTTTCTTTAATTGCATTGCTTCAAGTAGCTAATGTGATGTAAAACATATTGCATTCTTGATTCTGTGAGTCGCCTTTGTACCACACCCCTCAAGGCAAGCCCGAACAAGTCTATGTTAGGGTTTGAAATTCTTATTTCTCACATGAAAAATAATGATTTTATAACTTTAATTGCCTTTTAAGAAGATATTTTATTGGAATGAATGAATGAACAACATTAGCAAATAGAGGGTTTTCAGAGCTTCGTTGAGCACACGAAGCGAGCGAACCGAAGCGTAGTAGTTGCTTTGTGGTAGCAATGTGGGGAACCCGAGGCCTTCAGGAGCGAGAGGGATATTTTGTAATGAGGAGGGCCATGTAGTTGCCATGTTTTCCAGCCCGATTGAAGAAGGGGACTCATTAAGGGCAGAAATGTGTGCAGTATTGGAAGGTATAAGAGAGCAAGAGAGATCAACTGTAACAAATTAATCACTTGGACGCCTCCTACTCCTTCAAAAAAGGGAGCAAATGGTTTGGGGATGCACAAAAGCTTGAAGAAGATGAAGAATAGGTTTGTAGAAGCTGCTAGATGGAGGAGAGTGATGAAGATTGAAGCAAAAGATTTCTTATTTGAAGAGATAAGGACCAGGGGCCGGCAGAGCTTGAAGATTAGGGAGGCAAAGAGAGCCACAATATTGTTGGAAGGTCTTGAAGTGATTGAATGGTTGCAGAGTTTTGTTTCAGAAGCAAGCTCCAAAGGTAAACAACTGAACTTTACGAAGCTCAACCTTGATGGAAGAAAGAACTATGAGTTGGAATGCAAAAAGAATGTAAAAGGATGCTGCATAACACTGCAGGAATTCTTTGGAGGAAGAAAGAAGCAGTTGGCTTGTTTCCCAGAAGGTAAACAGGGTGTTGGATGGAAGGTAGTGGCAGAGGTACTGAGTGACTTTACTCAGCAGCTGAAAACAAAACAAGTAGAGGCTGCAGTAAAGGAAAAGAAAGGGGGTAATCACAAGAGAAAGGAAGAACCCACCGACAGGAAAAGGATCATTGCAGAAAAAGGAAAAAGATTTTGTAAACTGGTAGCAACAGCAGAAAAAGAGGATTGGGGGAAGAAATTTGTGGTTGAAACTTCAAGTCCACCAAGGGATTGGAGAGGTATTGCTCAGGCAATACTCAAAGAATTAAACCTGCAGAAGCCGCTGGTGATTACTCCTTATGAACCTTGTAAAGCTTTGATAGATCTGGGTGAAGATAAAGTAGAGATTTCAGCTTTAAACTTTCTTTCTGAGGCTGGTGCTGCTACAGTCTCGAATTGGTGTCCTCTATCTAACACCAAATGCTTTGAGATTGAAGACAATATAATAGACAGAGTGCTTGGGTTACCTTTCAATCTCTGGAAGAAGTTTTACAGTCAATAGCTTTAATCTGTGATGCAAAATTAGAAGGTGTTTTTGATTGTGATCTCCATTCAGTTGTAGTGAGTTTAGGTGGTGTTAAACCCAGTGACATCCCAAGGAAGGTAGAGGTTGTTTCAGAGGGTTTAGTATACCCCGTTTGGCTTGCTACCTCCATTGAAGCCCAGCTTTGGAAGGAGGGAAGAAGGGAGGAAGATGAAGGGGCAGAACAGGCCTAGTTGCTTGGTATGCAAGGCAGAGTAGACACTACAAAAGAGACTAAGTCTTCTGAGGCAACTAGGAAAAAAGAGAGAAACGAAAAAAATTTAACTTCTTGGGGAAAGTCTCCTTTTCAGGGTGGGCTGAAGGATGGCAGGTCCTATGTTCAACCGGTGACAGAAGGCTTAATTGGAGGTAGACTTGCGCCAGGAGTTCAAATTTCAAAAGAAACTGAACTAAGGCAGGCAAAGGTTCATGGGTTAAGCCGGTCTTGTGAGCCAGTCCATTCTGGTCCTCTGAACCGAGGCCAGTCACATGTCTCTTTATGTGAACACGTGACTGGTAAAGAGGTCGGGGGCTGGGCCAAGGCCCATCAAAAATTAAGGGGCCTTTTCCTGCGAATAGGCCGGCTGGATTAAAGAGAGTGGACCCAATTTCTAAAGTGCCTTGCACCAGTTTAAGTAGGCACGTGACCAAAGGTTTGGAGAGGACGATGGACCAAAAAATGGTCTATCATCGTCTCCCACGAGAATTTCTCTTCTACTGCTCACAGGGGAGAAAGCTAGCAGCGGCAGAGCAGCAAGTTCGAACTGGGTAAGGGTTCCAAGCAAGAAGACAAAAGTTTTCTCCTCGGAACGGTGCAATCCGAGGCTCAAGAACCACTCGTTGACAGAGGAGTCAGGGAGTTCCCTCTTTCCGGAGGACACAATTGAGATCTATGCAACGGAGGAAGAAGGTAGCTCAGATTCAGAGTCTGAAGACTCTTCAAGTATTGGAAGCGTGGATCTGAAAAAAGCCAAATCCCTTGGTGATGAGAGCCTTCACACCGAGCTGCTTTTTTTGGAAAACGACGACTTGGATGTTTCAGTTTCAGCCCAGAAGATGCACTCTCAATGTCTCTTATCACCTACGGATTTGGGGTTTACCGCAGATTGTACAGAGAAGAAGCAGGAGACACCGGTTCTTAAATTAGCTCCCAGTTCACTAGAGCAGCACGGCACTGATAGAGGAATAGAGGAACAGGAATTACCTTGGTCACCGATCACAGAGTTATCAACAAGGGGACAACTTACAAAGGCAAATTCTGATGCAAGGATTAAAACAACATTGGTTGAACACAATGGGAACCCACAGTCATCTTCTTTGGAAGGATTAGCCGCGACCTTGCCCCTATGTGTTTCCCCTTAAGAGTTTTTGACATCTTCCCACAACCGTTCAGGTAATAGTGTCAATTTGTTTTATGGTACTGATGTGGGTTTTCTGCCTGAAACAGGTACTCCTGCAGCTCAACTTGATGCAACAGCCATGGTTGGAAGGGACAAGGAGGGCAAAGAACAAGAGAAAGTGGTAAGGGGAAGAGAATCACAGGAAAAGGAGTTAGAGATGATCTGGGATCAGATCCGTATGTTTTTGGAGGAGCATAAGAGAAAAGAGGAAGAGGGAGGGAAGGGTGAGGTTCAAGAAGGTTCAGCAAAAACAGGGGATCAAAGTAGGAAAAATGCAAAGGGTGAATCAATTATGGGAAAGATGCAGAATGAGGAATTAGAGAGGATTTGGGGACAGATCTGTGCCCTCCTTGAAGAGTATAGGCAAAAAGAGGAATCTTTGGAGGAAAACCAAGAAATTTCGAAAAGGCAAAATAAAACAAAAGCAGTCTTAAGCAGATCTTTTACTACCATGAAAATCTGGAATTCAACGGAAGAGGGGAGAGAAGGAAAGCCTCTAAGTAGAGGTCTGACCTTAGAGGGGGATGCCAAATCTTTTACTACCATGAAAATCAATAGTTGGAATGTGAGGGAGTTGGGGAGTGCTAGGAAAAAAAGGCTGATTAAGGACCTCCTTAGAAGGGAAAGGCCGGATATAGTGATGCTTCAGGAGACCAAACTACCTGCTATCGATAGAAGATGGGCAAGAAGTACCTAGAAATCTAGAGAATAAGTTGGGTTTCAGCACCTTCTTGGGGGGCTTCGAGGGGAATTGCTACTTTTTGGAGAGAGGATACGGTGGAGGTTTTGGAGGAGCTAGTAGATAATTTTTCAGTGTCGTTAAAATTCAAGATAGTTGAGGATGGATTTATCTGGGCCCTAACTAATGTGTATGGACCAAGCAATTACAGAGAAAGGAATGAACTGTGGGAAGAACTTTATGGGATTCAAGGGCTTTGGGATGGTCAGTGGTGTTTGGGGGGAGATTTCAATGTAATTCGATTTACGAATGAATCAAATAACCCCCAACAGATCATTACAACCAGCATACGGAGATTCAACGATTTTATTAATAATTGTGAGTTAAAGGAACTCCCGTTTCTGCAATCTATCTATACCTGGTCCAATTTTCAGGAGGTACCAACCTACTACAAATTAGATAGGTTCCTTTTCAATGAAATCTGGGAAAACAAGTGGGCGTACTTGTTAACAAGGGCTCTACCTAGAGTCACATCTGACCATTGCCCCATTAGCCTAGGACAAGAGCCTTTTAGGCAAGGACCTCGACCCTTTAGGTTTGAGAACATGCGGTTGACTCACCCAGACTTCGTGAAGAAGGTTGAGGAATGGTGGAGGGAAGACCTAAGGGGGGTGAAGTGGAAAGGGGTAAGATTCCATAAAAAACTAAAAAGATTGAGAGCACATGTGAAGGATTGGAATAGGGAGCATTTTGGGAGAATAGAATAAATGAAATCTTCTCTGTTGACCCAAACAGAGGAACTGGATGTGAAGGAATCTCAAAGAGCCTTAAGCCCTCAGGATAGAGATCGGAGATGGAATATGAAAAGAGAGTTAAATGAAGTTATTTTGAGAGAAGAATTTTCTTGGAGGCAAAAGTCTAGACGTAAGTGGATTAAGGAAGGAGATGGGAACACAAAATATTTTCATGACCTAGCCAATGGAAGGAGAAGGAAAAACCTAGTTTCCAAACTAAAAGTGGATGGAACAGTCTTTGATACCCAAGAGAGGATAGCCACTTGTTTTGTTGACCATTTCAAATCCATCTTGAGGAGACCCCTAAGCCCTAGAGTGGAATTGGAAGGTGTGACCTAGCAAAGGCTTCTAGAAGAGAGTAGAAGTTGGATGGAGAGGAATTTTGAGGAGGAAGAAATTAGAAAAGTTGTTTTTCCATGGACAAATCTAAAGCACCAGGGCCAAATGGGTTTACAATGGCTTTCTTTCAAGATTGTTGGGACATAATCAAAGAAGATTTATTTGAGGTCTTCAGGGAATTTGAGAACAATCAAGTGATGAGTCGGGGAATTAATGCTACTTTTTTAGCCTTAATTCCGAAAAAGAAAGAGGCCAAGCATCCAGAGGACTTTAGACCTATTAGTTTGGTGACTAGTGTTTATAAGATTGTGGCAAAAGTCTTATCCTTGAGGATAAAACAGGTGCTTCCTTGTCTTATAAGCCAAGCGCAAGGAGCTTTTGTTCAGGGGAGACAAATTGTAGGTCAGATTCTAATAGCAAATGAATGTGTGGAGGAGATGAGGAGATCGAGGCGTAAAGGTTATGTTTGTAAACTTGACCTTGAAAAGGCCTATGACTTAGTGGATTGGGGATTCTTATCACTCGTGCTAAGGAAGTGTGAGTTTGGGGATAAGTAGTGCAAATGGATAAACGGTTGCCTCTCTAGTTTCCATTATTCCATCCTAGTCAATGGGATAGTTACTAATTTTTCCCAACTAGTAGAGGTCTGAGACAAGGTGATCCCATGTCACCTTTCCTTTTCACTTTAGTCGCCGATGCTTTTAGTAAACTCCTCTCAGAAGCAAATAGAGTCGAATCCCTAAGAGGGTGGAGAATAGGCAGAGATAGAGTGTCAGTAACCCATCTCCAATTTGCAGATGATATAATAATCTTTTGTGAAGGTTGTGTCTGACAGAGGTGAGGAATCTGAAGGATTTAATATTTCACTTTGAGAAGGCCTCGAATTTGAATGTAAATTTTGAGAAGAGTTGTGTTGTGGGGGTTCATTTGAACAGAGAGGAGGTGGAGTCTATAGCAGCCTTGTTAGAATGCACTTGCACTCAATGTCCTCTATCCTATCTAAGACTTCCTCTAGGTGCAAATCCAAAGGAAAGTAGGTTCCTGAATCCGGTGGTTGAAAATTTTGAAAAAAGATTGGCAGGTTGGAAGAGGAACTACATCTCCGTGGGTAGTAGAGTTACTTTTATTAAAGCAACTTTAGCCACCTTGCCTTTATACTTCCTATATCAGTCTTTAAAATTCCTAAAAGGGAGGCAAAGAGGTTGGAAAAACTGATGAGGGACTTCCTATGGGAACCTGGTGAAGAGAAAAAAGATCACTTGATTAGGTGGGAGGTGGTGAGTCGGAGCAAAAAAGGAGGACTAGGCTTAGGGAATGTGGTGAGTAAGAATGAGGCTCTTTTAGGTAAGTGGCTTTGGAGGTGGCCCCTGGAGAAGGAGAGGTTGTGGCATGAAGTAGTGAAAAGTATCCATGGTTGTTCTGAATCAGGTTGGGATGCGAGGGTATCCCGAAGGGCTTTGTTCACAACACCTTGGAAGGCTACCTCTGGTATTCCCTAGATTCCTCAGGTTTGTAAGGTACGATGCTTGTTCTAGAAACTCTATTCTTTTTTGGGAAGATGCTTGGGTGAGAACTCAACCCCTAAAACACTGTTTCCCTTCTCTCTATTCCATCTCCCTCTTTAAAAAGAAACTCGTTTCTTGGTTCCTCCCCCCCTGGTTTCCCCTTTGGCTTTAAATTGGGGTTTTGGGTTTTGGAGAGGGTTAAGGAATGAAGAATTTCATTGTGTCTCAGAGCTGTTGTTGCTTCTAGATTCGGTGTGCCTGGACCCCACTAACCCGGACAAAAGAGTCTAGGCTCTAAACCCAGTTGGCTCTTTCACTTGTGTGTCTTTCTTTAAAGCCCTTTGCTCTAACCCTTCCTCTCAGATCTTCCCTGTTAAAGAGGTTTGGTCAAGGCCAATACCCCCCAAAGTAGCAGTGTTCTGTTGGGAAGCCTATTATGGTAAGATCAATACTGTGGAAAACTTGCAAAAGAAGAAACTTTTTTTGTGTTTGTCCCCAAATTGGTGCTTTATGTGTAAAGTGAAGGGTGAGAACTATAACCATTTGTTGATACCGTGCTCCTTTGCAGCCAATATTTGGAACTGGGTTGTTTCTTTATTTGGGTGCAGGTGGAATTTGCCCTCTGAAGTAAAGCTGTTGTTCACTCCAGATGCTCTTGGGAGATTGACAAAAAGGGGGAAGATAATGTGGAAATGTATCAGAGCCGCCACCTTGTGGATTTTATGGGAGGAGAGAAATGCTAGAATATTTCAAGAAAAGGAAAGAAGTCTTGCTGAAGTCAAGGAATGTATATTGACAAAGACAATTTCATGGCTGAAATCTTCACAATTGTTGGCAGATTTCTCCTTTGATGACTTAAGGAGAAATTGGGAAACAGTGGCTTCTACAGTCTCCACTAAGAACAAATTACAAGTTGAATGGAAACCCCCACCGGATGGAGTGGTAAAATTGAACTTTGATGGCAGCTGCCAACCCAGGGCCATCTGGAATTGGAGGATTCTGAGAGATAAAGACAGCAAAATGTTGTCTCTTTTCTCAGGATCAATGGGTGAAGGTGATTCTGTAAGGGCAAAGCTATTAGCAGCGGTACAAGGTATATAAATGGCTAGTCAATTAGGAGTGAACAATTTGTTAGTAGGAGATTCCAAGGTAGTAGTGGGCTGGCTGAATAGCCCAGACACAGTTTGCTGGGGCTACAGGGATCTGTTAAGAAAGTTAAATGGATGACAAGAAATATGACTGTTATGTTCCAGTGGGTTAACAGATCAGCAAATGTAATGACCGATTCTCTGGCCAAGCAAGGAGTGTCAAGGGGTGATCTGTTTTGGGCTACTTTGTAATTTGTATCTAAGGTTTGGGTATGTTTAGTGTTTATGATTCAGTCCTTGGGGGAGGTAACATCTTGTGCCTCTTCCTAGGCTGCTTGTATTTCTGATATTTATTTCAATAAAATTACTCTCATTTATCCAAAAAAAAAAAAAGAAAGGTTGTTTCTTCTTGGCCTAGCAGTGGTACAGGATCTAAATCTCAGATTTTGTGGATGTTAATTCCTTCCTCAATGTGCTGGAGATTATGAAAAGGGACAGAAGAACTTCCAATAGCTACTCTCATCTTTCAGCAAGGATTTGCTCCAGTAGTCCAGTTTTACTTCTTTAGCTGACTGGTCTCTTAACTTAAAGTATTTCCATGGGTAAAATAGGCTGCATTGTTTTCTCTCTGATCAACAATAAACCTTTCAGTAACAAGGCATGTAAGCCATATAACAAAATAGGAACAAAAATGGGTGTATAACAGTAGCTATCCCAAAATTAGGAGTGCTATAGCATATTCCTACATGTACAGCATTCCTTTATTAACAATTAACAAAATTTTTATGACTGCTGATGCAAAAAAAAGAGTAACAATAATGGTCAATTTTCAGACCAATGCCCATCTTCCCAGGAGACATACCTTTTATAAACATTACATTTTATCCCCCCCCCCTTTGAGGCATGTATCTACCTCATTTCAAACTTTATAGGCTGGATATAGCTTCTAACTTGAGTGGTTTTCTAGGTGTCAAGATTGGTAAAGCTTTTATGTTGAAAAATCTCTTCCATTCTTTTCACACCTATTTTCTACTATAGCATATATACATCTACCTAGTTGATTATACAGAAGAAAAAACATTGATGAAAAGAAAGTATATGCTTTAGGGACATATTTGCCAGTTTCTAGTTACCAATTTCTTTCCCACATTTGCAATTGATGATTATTATTGTAAAGGCAAGCTAGAACCAACTGTCGAAGTTACAGCAAAGCAAGAACCAGAAGGCCAATGAAACCAACAAAATAGGCAACACTTGCCTTTTAACTCAATTGGTAAACCATGACAATCCCATCCAGGCACATAATGGACTTTATAATTTTGAAGAAGCTGCACAAAATTTTAAAAAGATTAATAAATAATAAACAATAAAGTGAGAGGAAGAAAAGAGAAAAAAACAAGCAGAAATATTTATATAATGATAACTAACCATGAAAATATGAAGTTCACAACAGGAGTGCAACTAATACTTGTTTCAAAAATTATGTGCACATTATTACCTTACTCATTTCAAAAAAAAAATTATGTGCACATTATTAAAGAAACTAACCAATAAATTAGGCATAGCAATTAAAGCAACGACTAGATTTCTTCTTTATTCAGATTAATAAGAAGTTATAGCAAAAGGAAAACAAAAGATCTATAAAAAGTAGATAACAAAAAACAAGAGAAATGAAACAACTATAAGGCTGATAATATATAAGAAAAAGGTGGCTGGTAGATACATAATACTTACAACCTTAACCTCATTAAGACACCTGCCATCAAATTGGCTGGTCTTAGAATTCATCTATATGAAATGTTTTTTTTTTTCTTTTTTATTGGTAATGGTTAGGCTCAATTAATTTTAACAAATWAAATAAAACAGCAAATGCCATGAACTCCCAAAAATAGGCTAGCTTCAGCTACCTAACCCTTCTATTTTCTACTAAAGAACTTATCTTACAATTCAATTGTGCCCAGAAAAGTTGAGCCCATTTCACCCATTGTTTCACCATTGTATCAGCCATCCATTTGCAGATTGTTGAACCCATGAATAATCGGTTACCAAGTCCCTAGCCAAGTATCTTATTTCTCCAACTAAATGCCAAGAAACCTGACATCTATTCCTAAGCCAGTCCATTACCGTTTTTATCAATAACAATCAATGTTTTATTCATATAAAAAAGAATATGCAAATTTACTAAGGAAAATAGTGGACCATACATACAATTCACCCCAAACATTCAGTTCCTCTATGGTGTTCTAATTCCCTTAAGATATATTTGTATTTCCACATTGCTTGTGCATTGTTTCCCTTAAGATACATCTATTTGTATAAGCTTCTTTTGATTTGATAAAAGCTAATTTGGTATCAATCAAAAAAATAATAATAAAAATAAAAATAACCTATGTATCCCACTTAACCCCAAACCTTGTAACAAAGAAAATACATCAACCAGAGGCCATGAACCAAGCTAATGTCCCTGCTTAGATAGAACCACCTTTTCCACTCAGTTCAGAGTAGGCATGATCACCACCAAGCTCCGAAGACCTTGGATTTCCTAGGAAGCACCCTTGTATAGGTAATTAAATAAATTACCAAGTGTACAGCTTGACAATAAAAAGGAAAACAAAAAAACACGCATCATAGTACACTCTGTAATGCTTTACATTATACTACCCTCTGCACTCAAAATACCAGTCTAATTAAACACAGATCCCTTCTATTAAAAGAACTCAATATGCAAGGGCCAATCCATAAGGAGATTACTGGTATCCAYGCAAAGCCCAGAAAAGCCTTTGTTCTATTCAAATGCATGCCAATTTCTTTTGTTTCACAAAGCCCAAAAGATGACACCAGAAACCATTGCCCACAAAATGGCAGCTCCATAGCCATCTGAAACTGATGGAGATGGCTTTTTTTATAGATAACTGAAAATTTTATTAAGAATGCATCAAATTTACAGAACTATGTACAATAAGCACAGGCTAGATATACTTACCTATCCCGCAAAGAAGAAAAATAACAAATTACAAAACAGCCAAAAATAATTAACCTTTGTTTAGCCAAAAAAAAAAAATCAGACATATTATTGTTCAATCTTGGCACCCACTGAAGTTAACTCCCATTTTTTTATCAGAAATGATAACTTTCATTAGAGATAAATTAACCTGAAATACAGAATTCAACCCTTATTAGAAAAGGTTGATCCAATAAACATCAAACATTACAGCACTGCCCAAAAAAGACTCTCCCTTGCAGTCCCTTGTTTTGCTAGGGCATCAGCAAAACCATT